>VXAK01022368.1:39524-106121 GCA_013399435.1 Arenaria interpres
CGGGAGGGGATGCCCCGGCCTGTGCCGCACCCCCACAGCCGCACAGGCCCCGCTTGTTCCCCCGTGGGGTGATGGAGTCGCCCCGAAAAGCGGCCGGGCACCCCCTTGGGGGAACCGGCTGCCCCGAGGGGACGGAGACGCTCCCCCCCTGCCCCGGGAGCCGTGGCCCCGCGGGGATTCGCATCGACCTCGGCGGGTTGGGCCGGGCCGGGCCCGGCACCGCTCGGCCCTGCCCCCGGAGGCGGCCGTCAAAAGGCGGGGGGGGTTATTCCGGTGTTTGCTCTTCTCCGGGGGGGTCTGGCTTTCCGTAGGTACGGACGGGGAAAGGTGTCCCCGGGAGCAGCAGGGTCAAAGCCTGTCGGTCTGGAGAAGGGAGAGAGAGGGGGGACTTCACACGCGTGGGCACATGGGTGTTTGGGGCTTGCCTTCGGGTGGTGCCACGGAGCAAGGGCGCATCCTTCTTTGCTTGGTCCTGCCCTTCAGATGCCAATTCCTTATGATTTTTCTTGGTTTTTTTCTTTTTTTTTTTTTTCCTTAATGTGTCCAGCCCTTCAGGAAAAAAGCAAAGTAGTTGGAAGACTTAATCGGGTGACTTTTCTCCGGAGCGTGCTCATCTCTTAATCTGCCCGCTCACCGATTCAGTCACATCTCCCCAGATCAGATCAGGGGAGAATAGTAATGCTCAGAGTAAAGAGGACAGCTGCTTTTTTTTTTTTTGCCTTTTTTTTTTTGCCATGGAAACAAAAGTTGCTAGGGGATGGATCGCTACTACGCAGTGGCGTGCTCTGAAGCTGTGATCATACATCCCACGTGTTCCTAGGCACCTCGGGTTTTAGGCGCTGAAAAACTTTTAATGATTAAGCCACTTCCTGCGGCCTGGATACAGGCGCTGAGCTGGTGCGTCGTGCAGATTTGGGTAACGGTGGCTTTAACTCACCGTTGGGAAGCAGTAAGTTTCCCAACACTTCAGCATTTAGTTTCTCAGCCATGAGGGTGAGATACGGAAACGCACATCAACCCGTAAGAGATCGTAGCTACTGCAGCATTTGTTCATCCAAGGTACACTGATGCTGTGACACAACGTTTCCTTCTTATTTATAGAGAACTGTTTTCTCCCACCATACTCTGACTGTTTCAGTTCCTCTGCCCCATCTGTAAGTAGCAGGAACAACAGCGTTATATTTACATTGCAGCTGAGAAAAAGAGACCATTTTAGGCCAAATTACCAGGCTGCTTCAGTGAGTCATATAGGTCTGGGAAGTCTTCTTCCCTTCTCTCTAAGGGACAAGATATTTTGCAAAAGATAGGAGATTACTTGTCGTAAGTAGAAGAATCTGAGCATAAAGAAAACGTTCGGTAGGACTAATGTTATGCAGTGCTTGAAGAGAATTAATGATGCTGGCAGTCTTTTTTTTCTTTTTTTTCCCTTCCATTTTTAAAAGGTCATACTACTTGATGCTATCACAACTCTTTCAAGCAAAAGATCATCATTCTTTTGTTTTCTGTTCCACCCCCCCCAGCTCTTATTTATCATTTTGCTCATATGCCTGACCAGAATCACCTATTAGTATTTTAGATAGGTTCTTTCTCCTGAGCAATGTGTCATGTAAGTGATTCCAGGCTGGGTGGTTCTTACAGGCAACTCTTCATCAAGCTGTGAGAAACACCACACCTTCCTTTCTCTCACTTGATTAAACCTGCAGACAGTGCAGTGAATGCAAGACAGTGTTTATGTGGCTGTCACATTACACTGAGTTTTCTTAAATTAATTGCAATACCCCTACACCTGCTGGTTCAGATCGATCAATGTGCTTCACCTGCTTGCTGAATTCTGGAGAAGTCAAAGAAGCTCTAAAATTGTCTCCCGGTGGCAGCTGGAGTAATGCAAGCAAGCTTTGCCAGGCCACACTATCTGGTGATGTTAGGTCCGGTCCTTCCCAGTGTTGACTTTACGGAGTCACGTTCACCTGGGGAAAATACCTCGCTTTCTCCTCATTGTGTGATGCTCAAGATGCTTCCCTGAATGAGGAGTTAGGCATAATTTATTTAAGGAGGTAGGGTTGATGCGAGAATAAAGATCTAAGTAAGAACCCAAGAGAATGAGTCTCTGCAGAGCTTTGGTTGGCCTCTTCAGTTTCTTCTCTCTCTGCTGTGGGAGGCGGAGTGCTTCTTTACTCATAACCAAAACACGTGTTCAGGAATATGGGCATAAACTGTTGTTATCCTTGAGATCTAGGCTGTGTGGCCCTGTGTGAGAGCTGGGACAGCTGTGGTAAACTACGCCATTGCTTCATCCTCTCCTTTCACCCTAAGGTATTTTTATGAGGTGAGCAGAACTCTGGTTTTATGAGAACTCATCAGTGCTTGCCCTGTGGCAGATGGCAGCTAGCCTGAAGAAATGGTGGCAGTGAGAAAAGAGGACTTCTTTTCCTCTCTTTTCAGGTAGGGAATAAACAGGAGAGGGAGGGACTCGCAAGGGAAAAGGAGAGGAGCTCTTTTGCAAAAGAACAAACAGGCTCCAGAAGAATAACTTTTAGTGTTTCCTCACAAGAGTTCAGATTGTGTACTTCTATCCATACCACAAGAGTTCAGATCGTATACTTATATCCATATCACTTTTTTTTTGTCCTTCAAAAAGTAATGGTGTTCAAAAGGTCATAGCATTATAAAAGAGAACAGCAAACTAATGTTTTTCAATACATTAACTCTAGTGGAACACATCAGTATTAGCGACCTGCAGCTTGCCACAGGGTGGCCTCGGGTGCCAGGCTCTCCCTGCTCACCTGGTGAGTGGCTGGTGCCACCCAGGACTTTACTGCTGCCTCAAGGTCTCCATCCACCCTGCCTCCTTCTCTGCCTTGCCTAGGGAGGCCAGCACACGCTCCGGAGGGCACTGGTGCCCTACCATCAGCAGGGAGTGAGCCCATCCACAGAGTCAGAAAGTATTTCCTTGATTTCCTAACACTTTACCGTGGCTGAAGTGGAAAAGGGAAATCTGCAGGGGATGCGAAGGCAAGTTCTGGGTTCGGAAAAGGGGGTCCTGCCAGAAGATGTGCCTGGTGCTATCCCTGCAACGCTCAGCTGCCAGCACTGTCGTTCCCCCCCATCCCTGGAGGCAGCTCTGGCCCTTGCCCCCGTGTCACATGGGCCTCCTTCTCCACTCGATCATGACTTCTGAGAGAGCCTTGAGACCTCATCTACAAGTTGCAAGAGAGATGTTTGCAATTATAAGATGTTGAGATCATGAAATCCCAAGCTAAATACAAACTAGATACACAAAATAAATAAAAAACAAGATTACCGGTTTTTATAATGAGGAGAAAGCAAACCCCTCTTTATCCCTGAGCCAAGAACACAACCAGATTCCAAAAGGCTGGAAGATTACTGTTGTACCAGCAGTGATTTCAGAGCCAGCCAAGAGCTTCATTCAGGCTATTGCCTTTCCCCATCAATACTTTCTGGCTTCTGCTTAATTAAAACACAGCAGCATTTGTTTCTCGTGCATACCCAGCAAGATCACCCATTCCTGAAGGGCAGAGGGCTACAAAACTGGAAGGTCCTCGCTGCCATGAGCACATCAAACCTTCCTTGCCTCTAAGTAAAATTGCCAAGGCAATCGGGTAGACCGCTTGAAGCCAATATAAATTGAGCTGTGACATTCAGATGCAAGGACTGATTAACAGTTCCCTTTGGACTAAGACTTTTTGAACTTTTTTTAAAGAGAAGTCAATCAGCTTAAGTAACGTTGACCCGTTGCGGTAGCTTTTTTAGGGGCTAGTATTACTTCAGTGAATTCAGTAGCGTTACACCTGTGCAAGCAAGTTCAGGCCTGGGACCTGCATAGTTAAATACAGATCGTGTGTGTTAGGAGAACTTCAATGAAGTGGAAAGAGTAGGGAGCGTTGTTGGTAGCTGTCATAGCAAGCAAAATTCAGCAGGAGCTTTGGCATTGACTTCTCCAAGGGAGCAGTAGTTTGCCATGAGTTTAATCCTTCCATTTCACTGTCTTCAGTGAGCAGATTGGTGCTGTTACGGCATTCCATCTTTTTCACTTTTAATTACCCATATTTAAATACAGGATATACACAGTTTCAATCTCTCTAGGACTTCTTTTGCCTCTGTTTCTCATGGCTATGAATGTTACATCAATGTTTAGTCCTGCATTTCAAAAGCTCAGGCAAAAACACATAAAAACCTTACCCAGGAGTTGGGAAAGTTCCTAAAGTTGCAAATTCTGGCTAACTGATTGAAGCGGTCTGGCTGAGAGGCAACGCAGGCCCTTGAGGGATGCTGGCTTTTGTTACCTGGTATATTCTGCTTTTTTTGGTCTCCATGGAAACACAGTAACACTCTAGTGGGAAAGATGGGGAGCGGGCACCCTGCGTATGGGAGGGGACGTTCCCTGCAGCACCTTTAGGCTGTGCTGCACCAAGATGCTGAGCACCTTGGGTTTGCTTGAGCAGGGTCACCTCATGCAGCTCTGCCAGGCTCATTTCTTAGTTTGGGAAAAAACTGAAGGAAAGGTCTCTCCTGGGCTGCTTTTCTTCGCAGCCCAGTGAGCTCTGGAGAGTGTGTAGCCGGCTTTGCTCTCCCACCACATCGATAATGATCCGCTTTGCATGAAACCTCTCATTGCAGGTAGGAAGGATGAGCTCCTACGCTGACATCTGCGGGTCCAAGCACGCGCAGGGCAGCGCTGAGGGAGGTTACCAACGCTATGGAGTTCGGTCCTACCTGCATCAGTTTTACGAGGACTGCACAGCTTCGATTTGGGAGTATGAGGATGATTTTCAGATCCAGAGATCGCCTAGCAGGTGGAGCTCTACATTCTGGAAGGTACTGCTCGTTGCTGTCTACTGGAGGGAGAAACTCCCATTTCAAGACTTCCCCATGTAACTCATGGTTTTAGGTATTCATGCAGAAGGGCCTTCTGTTGCTCAGTTTTCCCTGAGACGACTGAATGACCATCTGTCTGAAAGCAGGGCTCTCTTCCCAAGATATACCAGCTTTCCTGGGGTCTTTGGATCCTCTAGTTTGTCTGTCACAAGGAGCCATGTCACTGAAACATCAAAGTCTTGCTTGGGAAGCCCCACCCATAGCTTGGTAGTGTAGTTTACCTCTGCTCTGCACCTGCAATAGTCCTGCCGGGTTACTGGGAATAGGACTGGTAGGTTAACAGTGGTAACTCTGGCACTGTGAGGCTGAGGGATCAAGAAAACCATAAGATCTCCATTAAGGTCAGGGAACTTGACAGAAAGGCAGAACACCAGAGGTTGGAAGGAGCCTGTGAGGCCATCTCATCCAGCCCCTCTGCTTTGATGGCAGGGCCATTCTGCGTGAACCAAATTCTGCACTTACACTTGTGTTAACGTGCTAGAAATGTTCTGAGATCTGTCCACAGCAATAGCAACTTCCTTCTAACCCCTGCAAAGGAATGACACTTCATTGAGTAAAAGCAGGTGGTGGATGTGACACAGACTGTCAGCAGGGCCTGAACTGTTGGTGCCAACCACCACCTAAAGCTAAAGAAATAGTCAGTCACACAGCACTGGCGTTACCCTGTGACCCTCTCTGTGATGAGGCTTTTGGATGTTAATGCTATTTAGATGTGAACGTGCATATTCTATTGTTTCCAGAAATGTCAATACTGAATTACATAAATACGAGTTGTAAAAAGACAGTTACTCCATATATTCTAGTCCTGGTAAGGCCACATACGATCTAAAAGAAAAATACCAGCCTTCTGCTAGAAGAGAGAACTGTACCTGCAAGACACAGTGAAAGCTAAATGCCTCCTAGGCCTGAAAAGGCATATTAATTGGATTTTTTTGTTTCTTTCTTTGTTCTCAGGTCGGACTCATCTCCGGGACGGCTTTTATGCTGATAGGTTTAACAGTTCTTATAGTGGGTTTTCTTGTGCCACCGAAAATTGAAGCCCTTGGGAAGGATGATTTTGTGGTGGTGGATACCCGTGCCATTCAGTTTAACGGGTCCCTTGATATATGCAAGCTGGCAGGAGCAATCCTGTTCTGTGTTGGAGGGTCCACCGTGGCAGCGTGTCTGCTGATGTCCGCTTTTGCTAAAAGTTACTCCAAAGAAGAAAAGTATCTTCAGCAAAGATTTAAAGAGAGAATAGCTGATATAAAAGCCCACGCGAACCCAGTCACAAAAGCGCCAGCACCGGGGGAATCAAAGATACCTGTCACTTTGTCCAAAGTTCAAAACGTCCAACCTTTATCTGAAACCTGACCCTTCCCTTAGGTTTCGTTTCTCGCTTGTAGATCACTTTAACTGGAAAATATCAGCTGTTGTTGGCATACGTGCTAGTCAATTCCAACATCCAGTGCTCTGCTGTACAAACACACAGCTGATGGGGAAGCTGCTCCGATACAAATTTAGGATTGGGAAAAGGGGAATTATGTGATGAGACCTGTGACCAGTATGTTCAGTGTATTCAAACATTTTAATCTGTGTTGAACCAGTAAGTCCTTGCAACAACGATTAGGTGTTTAGCTTATCAAACGGCATCCCTTAGAAATCATAGGGTGTGGTTTATGGCAGCCGTACCAGGAACATCCTACATCCCACTGTTTAAAGTTTAGATGAGTTGGCTTTTTGTTTAATTTTCTTCTTGCCTTTAAAATATTGTTTAGTCTTACTGCCTGGTTCTGCTGTCTGGGAAGCCAAGATTCTGCCCTTGTGATTTGCACTTGCCCTCCTGTCACGTGCTACGGTCTATATCAAAGTTTTATTGCACAGGTAAAACATACGTGACAGTGAGCGCCCCTAATTTCACCCTGGCACGTCTCCCTTCCCAGCAATGTTACTTTATGGGAAGGCCAAGTTATAATTGATTCCGAGTTACAATTAACCTGTGCAAAACTGCCACATCTGTCTTAGTCATTGCCATATTGCCAAAAAACACAAAGTAAAGATAAGGGATTCATAGTGGAGGAGGAACATCATACTTGAGTATCTTTAGTTTGATATTGTTTGTTTCGTTATATCCTATTGTGTTTGAAACTCATACAAAATGTTTTAGTTTTGGCTGGGTGAGGATTACTAAATGTGGTTTGAAGTGCCCAGGCCCCATGTTCTGTCAGTACCTGAATGCCATGTTAGGTGACCTTAACATCCTTATCTAAAAACATTTTGAAATGCTGTTTATATTTTTATAGAGGATAGAAAAAGGTTATGCTTCACCAGATACATCTGTGTAAATGCTTACCTGAAGACCTTTCATGAAAGACCCTTAATTATTTTCCCACCCAGGGCAATTATTTCACAGTCTTAATCTATGGATTTAAATTAAACTGTATAAAGAAAGATGTGACGTTTGTACTCTCTGACAATATGTGCCACCTTATAGTTCTGTCTATTTTTTTGAATGGATTGAATAAAATTCTAGGCGTGAGCCAACCATGGATTTTGTGAGAAGTCTCTTTCGAGTCGAACAGGTTTCTCTATAAATTTAATATTTCAGTTTGAAAGGAGAGGTTAGCAGTTGAAACTCACGGTTTCTTAATGCAGTCTGTGTTTTTGGCTTTCCTAGGTGATGAAGTCACTTTGGTGGTGAATAAAAAAAAAAAAAGATTCCAGTGCACTGACAATAGGTGCCTGGTAACAGCTGTGCTCTTTCCCTTGCTGATAAAACATTTTGCGGTCTGTGACTGGGCTCATACTTCCATAACTAAAATAAACCAGAACATAACGTGTTCGGAAGTTTCAGCTGAATCTGCAGTAATTAGCGTGGCTGACGACAGCGTCAGAGGTAATATTTTCTTCTGCAACGAAAGTGCCTGTCTTAGCAAGGCAATTGCAGTGCCCAAACGTTAGCAGTGAGAAGAGGGAGAGTCAAGAGCTCGTCAGACGCACGCGATTCCAGAGAATGAAATTCCAGAGAATGAGGTTTGGTGCATCTGACAGTTTGGTGGCACCCACGTGCGAGACGTGCAAAAGCGCATCGCTTCATGCTTAAAAATAAGGTTGTAATCTCAGGGTTGAAGCAGATAAAGCCGTGCTAGAGAGGAAAAGATGAGGAGACCGGTAAGGTAAGGTAAGGATAAATAACCGTGTTATTTATCAAGAAAGCAGCTCAAACAGGGGTGGTGGGTAGCAATTCCTCGTAGGGCTGGGACACAGGGAGAGGCTGTCACTGCTGCCATCCGTTCATTAGTTACTCCAGGTGGAGAGGGTCCTCAGCGCTTGCTTTTCAGGTTGGGAGGAATTTTGTTTACTGCCATTAGCTTCCACTGCTGTCGGTGCACGGGCAGCGGAGAGTCAAGCTGTCCTGACCTTTTCAGTGGAGAGGTTTTAATTAAAAATCGTGTGTGGAGGAAATGTGACATTTTAAGTTCTACGGCGAAGTTCACCGGAGGAGATGAGAGCGAGGGCTCCTGTAGCTGTTACCGAGTCCCTTCTCTCCACCTCCCTTTTGTTAACGCTGCACTGGGAGTTTGACTGAAAAACCAGCCGGGAAAGAAAGCACAGGTCGGGTTTGTTTACCCGAAGCAGCTATATGGATATCCAGTTCTCCTTAAAACACCCCAAACGCAGATAGACCTGTGCGAGCTTTGCTAAATTTTGATCCAGAGGAGAGCTGAGCCGACAGGTAACGAATAGAGCTGATAACGAACACCAGGCGTTCGGTCACGTTGCGCGTCGCTCCTGCAGAACTGAACATCCTTTGACAGTACAAGAGAGGATGAGTCATGCCTGGCATTACCCAGGTGCTAGGGGGGAAAAAAAACCAAAAAAACCCAACAAACTACAAAAAAAAACCCCAAAACCCTTGAGGATTTTACTGAAGCTTGCTGAGGTAGGAAACACATTTGGGATTTATCAGCAGCGAAGGTGGTAACGCCGTCACGGCTAACGCTGCCACACACGTTTCACCTCATTAAACCCTTGTTTCAGTTGCTTAGAGCTTTTCCAGACTTGAGACCTCCGGAGGCTGCAATCCTTCACAGCAGAGGATCAGTGCCACGCAGGGCTTTTTGCAGAAACGCTGAGCAGAAAATTACTCTGCTACTATTAAGAAGCCACACACTGGAAACTTTTAAGACGCACGAGAAACGTTCTCGAGATCCATTTCCTTGTAATGTTTTAATGTAATGTTTTAACACCTTCATCCTTCGGTGCGGGAACAGAAGCATCAGCGAAAGAGCAGCGGAGATGGGCTTTTTGCTGTTCTTGGGGAAAATGCTGTGATGGGGCCTCCAGCTGGGGAGCGGCGAGGGGCGGCCACGCTCTCCGGGAACTTTCCAGGGAGGCTGAGGGCAATCCGTCCCTGCACGTATCGTTTCCCTACCGTGTATCTTTTTCCCTTTTCCCACCCCCAGCAGATCGCAGCGCACGCTCCTCTCAGGGGCTGCCCCCCCGGGCACTGGCTGCCGCCACCTTTTCAGAGGGCACATCAATGGACCCCCTAGTGCTAATGAAATACAGGTTGAGCAGCCAAGCTCTTCTTTTCCCAACCCTCTGACCTCTCCACTAAAGAGGCTTCTTTCAGTTTCTTTGTGTTCACCTTGTTTCTTGCCCCTCTTCTAGCCTCATTTGCCTTAAAATTTCAATGCCCAGCACCATTTTCTCTGCAATTGTGGTGAAAGAAATCACATTTTTCAGTCTGAGTGGTAATCACTGACTTCGTTTTTGTTAATACACGCTCTCCTGAAGGTTAGGTCTGCTTCCCCTACCACACTGTGCAGAAGAGGCTTCTCTTTAGCATCTCTTCCATCCTCCCCTCTCCCTCCAGGTTGTCTTGACCCCTTTATCTTCCATTTCTTCCCAGCGCACAGTGAATCACGGGCAGAAGCGTCCCCTCCTCCCGAGCTGACTGTAAGCAGATTTAATTCCCGGTTTCTGCTGCAGCCTCAGCCTGCCATTTCCAAGTATGAGATTTTTAATCACGGGCAAGTAGAAGCAAACAGCTCTTCGCAAGAGCAGCAGCAGAGCGGGGAGGCTGCAGCGTCCTCAGCAGCAGCCGGCAGAGACAGAGGTTTGGCTGGGGGAGAACAGAGCAGAACCCGCACACCGGGGAGGCTCTTCAGCCCCTGAGGATGTGAAATCCAAGGCAGACAGCAAAAGACCACAAGAACCTTAGTTGGATGCATTTTGCCAGCAGCTCTCTATCAAAGGGCTAATAGCAGAGCAACAATTTTGGTAAAATAAAGGAATTAGCACTTTGGCTTGTTCAGCACTGGCCGGTCATGCTGCCATTACACAGCAGGCTGCCCTCTCAGCTCACCGCACCTCAGGGGTAGCGAGATGATACGATGCTCCCTGAGCGGGCTTTGGAGGCATGAACGTGCTCGCTCCCTCCTCATCCCACCACTCCCAGCGCCGAGAGAAGCAGCATCTCTGTGGAGCATTGCCCTGCACCAGCCATTTGGGGTTAATGCCCACGCGCCACCTACAAAAGTGATACTTGGGTTTTGCCAGCTCATCCCCAGGGCACGGTTTGTCCCAGAGGAAAAAGCGGGGAGAGCCATGTATCCTCCTCCTCCTCTTTCCCATATTCAGAGACCTCACGTGCCCCCTTTGGAGCCTTCTGATCTCCAGGCAAACAATCCACCCACACCCTGATGTTCTCCGGCTTTTATCCAGATGCGTGGCCGACCACACAGCGCGCGTTTCCTGCATTAGTCCACTCGATATACATTAAAGCAGGGCAAAGGTCAGTTTTGCTGTCAGGTAATTTACAGAGGGACTGTTACGAAAATAATCTCTGCCTATTCACAGCAAATCAGGCCCCACATGCAGAAGAGACAGCATGCAATTAACTACGTTTTGTTGTTTTGCCTAATCGTTTGCAGCAGTTTTTTTGCCCCCCTTTTCCGTAGTTTACCATCCATGGGGTTTTGCAGATAAAGATGGGAGATGATTTTTAAACACGGCTAATAAGCTAGGCAACCGAACAGTGTACTGGATCTGCTGCTCCAGCAATTTCAGCCACAAGACTCACAGCTTCAGGCCATTGCCTAGCCAAGGGCACCCCCAGTCTGAGACTGGGAGGATGCTTGTCCGGCTGGCGAGAGACCTTTCTGGAATGTCATTATTTCCCTGCGTCTACTGGCCTTGTCACATCAGCATCAGTGCTGCCCTTTCCCTCCCTGCCTCCTTCAGGGACCTCGCACCTTAATTTTTCCTTCCTTAACCTCCGTGCCTATTTTCGGCTCAGGAGCAGGGGTGAGGAGAGAGGGACCCCTGCCCCAGGCACATCTCGGAGAGGGTGCACAACGTCCCTGCCTGAAACGGTGAGGCAGGGGGAGGCAGTTCTGCAGCACGGGCAGGAGGGAGGTGATGGGGCAAGGGGGGAGGAATCCCTGGGGCAGATCTGGCAAAAATGCAGCATTTCAAGCATCAATATTGGTCATCTGTCAACGATGATGAGAGATAGTCAGGGAACATTGAAAGCACTTGCTTTGCGTCTAAAATCTGTGACCAGAAAACATAAATATGGTGGCTAAAGTCTTCATGGAAGTAGATTTCTTTCTTTCTTTTTAAAAAACCCCAACTTTTAACATCAGTATTCTGTTCACCACAGAGGGATAGAGGATTCTTGGACAAGTGCATTGTCCCCAGTGTGAGAACATATTTTTCCCTTTAATATACTGTAATAAAGAAATCTCTTCTGATAGCTCTTGCTCAGCCTGGGTCCAGCCCTCACCTGACCCCTTGCAATAGGATTTCTCCTGAAACTGGAGCAACCTTGCACCAAGAAAAAAAACACACTTCCAAGACTGCTGAGTGCTTTGCCACAATCTCTGAGAAGCACGGGTTGTCAGCAAACTCCCCAGGAGCCACCGCACAGAGGCAGGTTGGCTGTCTGGCTCACTGCTTTGTACGGCCACAACCAAGTGGGCTCAATCTGCATCTCCCCTTGGCAAAGCAGCAGTGACTGAGCTGGCCCCGAGCGAGGCTCACCATCAATGCAGAGCGGAGGCACTCGCCGAGACCCACTATAGCCACTGGAGCCAGTGCCAGCTCCTTTCAGCTCCATCTAGAAGCCGAGCTCTGAGGGTAGAGGTAGCTCCAGCATTTTTCCAAAACCACCATAGAAGCCACGTGAACTTCCACGTGTCCTGGGAGCCAAGGTCTCACATTTCCTCAGGGTATCACCATCCCTTGGAGTACTTATGGCATGTGGTAGGAGCTTGGTCCCTCAGAAGGACCCGCTAAAGAGCTGATTGCAACACGTGTAAACCTGTGTAAGTCAAAATCACAAAAGCATGGACTGCAACTGGCTCATGCTGACCTCCAGGTGATCATGTAACGGTGCAATGTGTTGAGTTAGTCAGTTTAAACATGTCTTGTGTTTAACCATACGTCTACGTGATCTGCCATCAAACCTTTGCCCCGACACGGAGCATTTTCTGGGTCCTTTGCCCTACCACCATCCCCTCCAGCAGCAGGGTCTGCCCTCTAAGGAGCGTCCCAGCATTGCCCTCTGAACCAAACTGCTCTTTCTCCAGACACCGCCAGACATGCTCAGCCCCAGGTATGACAGGAAAACATCCTCCAGATCACCCACAAGTTCACCTGCCGGGACCAATGGCATACATCAAAGGCCTCAGCTCAGAAGTAGCTCCAGAGCCGACAGCCAGATCATTTGCTCCCCGCAGACGCGTGCGTGGTATCCATGTTGAGAGGGCTCTGGTCCCCGGCTGGCACGCAGCCCAGCCTGTGTGTACAGGCTGTCAGCAAGCAACCCGGCAGACAATTCCCAAACCACCCTGCAAAGGCAGCGTGGACCAGGCCACCGAGTCCTCACCTTCAACACCCCCAGCTGTGGGTCACACAGGCGTTGGTTTAGAAGAACCCCAAAGCACACACCAAAGTGTCTCCACTCCTTTTGGTACGGGAAGCGTGATGCACAGGCCTTTTCGTTTCCTGGTGGAAGCAACAGGCTTCCCGAGAAGCAGGCGTTTGTCCGAAAGCAGGGGCAAACCTCACTAGGTCAGTCAGCACACCGCGGCCTCCTTCCCTCGTCCACCAGCCAGGCGCCTGCCCACCCCTCAGCAGCCAAGTTCAGGTGGTGGCTCTCCCTGCTGTGGAGCTGCAGCAGCCCGAGTAGATTAAAAAAGCCTAATGCTAACCTTAAGGCCTTTGAGAGGAACTACCCACCCTACTCCCCCCCCGAAAAAGACCCACCCAAATACGCCAGAAGCTCCCGAGAGGTTTAGCTACCCCACCGTCCTTGTCCTGGGATAGGCCATTTAGAACCACAGGGTCAGGACGCTCCAAACAATGAACCCTTTGGTCACCTGGGACTAGGCCTTGTGTGGCACGAAAAGGAAAACCAGCCGTCATCTACTTCTCTTTCTCTGCAGAGAGACACTACTTTTAAACGGCAGATGCAAATCCTGAAGTTAATTCCTGTTTGGTGCTAGCTCTGAGGCAGTGGGGGCAGTAAGAGAAGGGCAGGGGAAAGCACAAAGCTCAGGCTTCTCTGAGGATACCAGCTTTGCACCAACGATCTCTAACCACGAAATATCAAGGAGCACGGGCATTATTTTTAGAAATATCATTTCTCACAACCAAGCTGGAAGAAGCAAACACAGGAGAGAGGCAGACGGACGCAGAGATGGTATGCGGGAATGAAACCACGACCTGTGGCAGCCGGGGAAACAAGGACAACTTCTCCCTGAGGACACCGAGCTGGATATCCAGCACGACACCACCACTTCATCACCAAGGCAGAGAAGTTTAAATCAGTCAAATCTCTAGCCAAAACAGAAGTTCCTCCCAACTAAGACAAGCAGAAAAGTCTACATATCACTGAGGTCTGAAGATACTTTCTTCCCTCAGGAGCAGGAGAATCCACCCACCCATGTAAGCGGACAGACAAAGGGATGGTACCCGTCCTCTGAAGTACTCATAAATAAAATAGCTGTTCCCTCCTACCTCAGGCATTGACTTTGTGGTCTCCAAATTCCCAGCTCCTTGCTTCTGTGATATTAAACCGCTTACTTCTGCAAAACTCCTTCAAGCTGATGGCTGGCTGTTGCCAGCCTCTCAAGCAGGAGTCCTAATGACTCCCACCAGACTATCTCCTCCCAAGCAGCTGCAGTTCCCTCAGGCTGCAGCTGTGAGAAACAGCGGGGGCTGAGCCTCGCTCACTCAATTCACCTGTGCTGGAAAAGCGAGCCAAGGAGTAAGAGGCACAGGCAGCCAGGGTTGACGTCTGCAGGGTGAAGGAGGCTGCTTGTCCTCCTGGAAGGGACCTGCTACGCTGCCAGAGCCAATTCACCTGGAGAACTGGAGTCATCATGTCACAAGTTTCACCTGGAAGCAGCTGGAGGATCAGGCACCACCATGCAGCAGGTGTGTACTCCCAGTGTGGGCAAGTCTTGCTCAGCTGCAGGAGAAAAAGGGGGGTTGGGAGCAGTTTTCTTAATGACTAATTTCAGTCAGATTATCATCTTCTTCTTTTTTTTAAATCTCACTTGAAAATAAATGATATCTTAAGTGTTTTTCAGCATCTTGACAGGATCTGTCCTACCAGATAACGCGTTGGATTTGGAGTATGAGCTTCTAGCAATGCTTTTTCATTCTGTGGAGTCAAACAGTGTTTGAAGGAGGTGGAAACTCAATGTTTTCATGTTTGAAAGCTGACAAGTTTTGTGGTTTTTTTTCAGTTTCTGATATAGATATTATGAAAAAGTAGAGAGAAGATTTGAAAAGATTTGAAAGCAATGCAGTGAATCTTAAGAAATGTCATTTCCCTTACACTCTTCTTATAAAACCTTTTGTTCAACACCTCAACACAGTCTCCCAGTGCGGGGAAAATGTGATTTTACTCCGACTGCTGAGGCTTCAAGTGTTTTAGACTTAGGGGCAAAAGTCACTCTCACTGGCAGTTTACAGGGCGAGCACCAATTTCATCTGTAACACTCGCATCGACTCTGCCTCCCTTCCCACCTGCCAGAGGATGCTCCTCATACCACTCAACTACAGCCCCGAAGGCCAACCCACTGGATGTAGAAAAGTTTGGGTTGGTGGTGCTGGAGCCCTCCTCTGCGTTTTGGCACCTCCGTTTTTATTTGAGCCAACCCAACCACCTCCCAGTCCCTTTCTAACTTTCACCCTCACGGGGCCTCACGTGTCTCATGTTCCTCTTCCACCAGGTTGAAGGAACAGAAAACCCCAAACCGTAAGCAGCACAGTGGGAAACAAAGGACACACCTCTCTTTATAGATACGTGCCTTTCGTTAACAAAAGCATCCTGCCACTTCACAGTACAGATTTTGATTCAGATGCCACCTCTACGAGCTCTACTTTATTTCATGCTTGTTTTAAAAATATAAGTGCCTAACTTTTGGCAAGAGCAGCTACAAAGTGACTCTTGGTGTTCCTTGTCTTCCTCTCTGAACAGACAGGAGGAATTCAGACCGTGCTGAAGAGGAAACGACATTTTGGACGAGGCCGACCGTTCATTCAGTACCACTGGAAGTTGTTGCTGGGTCAATACAGCTTAGGTATTATGTTATTTATGCCTTAATTGCATGCTATTTTTGCCTTTTGCAAGCATCAGCCAAAGTTTCTCCTTCCTGTGAAAGTCAATTTCTTCAAAGTAGGAGAGGAAGGGGAAGGATTTTGAAGCGGATCCCAAGTGGACATTATCCTTCCACATCATCCAATTTTAGGCTAATTCTTAAGCTGCCTCTTCCATTAAGGCTGACTCAGAGAGGATCTCAGATATTTTTGTATCATGCTTCGGAGGGCAATTTTTCTCCAGTCACAGCCTGGAGAGCCTACAGGACTGGAGCCAGTAAAACCACTGAGGCCAAATGCGTTAAGTGCAGTGGTTTGAAGACAAGTTGATGTTTTTTTGAGCACCTGGAACCCTAGAACAGGGCAGGCCTGCTCTCCTGGAAATCACCAGGGTTAAGGCTGTAACTTGGGTGTTCAGGAGAGGAATTTAACCTTGGACAAAACTTTTTCATGTTTTATTTTGAAGTATGGAAAAAATAAATGCCTCCAAAAATGATTCTACAGAGGGAGGTTGGATTAGGAGCTTGACTTCACCTGGTGCACAGGCGTATCAGTGCCAGCACAAAGGCCTGGCTCCAGAAGACGAGAGTGAGCATCCAAGCAAACAAATCTTATGGAAGAGAGACCTGACATCGGTTTTTACTAATCAGGGAGTCCACAGTATAAATAATATACATAAAACCTGTGCCTTTGAAAAATCTATTAACCATAATCATGAATCTACGCGTTCTTGACATACAGAACTGTGAATCATTTTATAAAGAAACAGATTCCTTCTAGTTTATACCAAACAAGAGATTTTGAAACCTTTTTTAGGATGAGAGAGAGGAAGCTTTCAACTAATAAAACCTGTATTTTGAATTACATTTCAGTCCCACCGAGGACAAGGAAAAAGCAAATTAGGGATTCATTTATAAAATCCCAAATATTAGAGCTAAGTATCATCACAGCTGTAGGTGACTGCAAGAAAAATATGAATGTTTAAAGGCATTCGTGGTAACCACAGAGGTTGTTGGAAGTCTGCCTACTGTTCCAAAATACCCCTTTCTTTAAATCAGATGTTCCCTGCACTGCAGCTAGTACTAAAGACCTTTGAAATTTTTGATATCACGTGTTGTAATAAAGGCTTGTACTTTCTTTCTTCAATTTTCAAGATCCCCTACACTTCCTTATGACCCACAAAGCTCCCGTCAGTTTTAGGCTGCTATTTCCATTTTACTTCAGAGCTTCAATCATTCTGAGCTTGGGTCAGCAAAGCACCAAAGTATACATGTAAATTTAAAAGATACGTCACCCTTTTTATGAGGTTAGCTATTACTACATTTAGCTACATTTTTCTTTCATAATTACAGCAAATTTCAGCTACAGTCAATAGTATTTTTTCCGTCACTAACAATATAACAAGATTAGATTATTATATATGCACGTTATTTATGTGTGACGTACATGTGAACACAGAGCAAATGCAGTTACAGTGTTCACACACGTGCCTATAAGTTAATGCATACAAATACACACACGCACAATAATCTAAAGGGAGTGCATGGCTTCACTGTCTAGTGCTGTGTCTAAAGCATTTCTTTCAATTAAAACTTAGATTGAAGGTTATCATCCACACAAACCAATACATCCTTGAGCTACATCCCATTAAATCATTCTGATTGCCACTACTTAATAAATACACTCTTCCTCAAGATACTTCATTTCGTACTTACATTTATTATCTAACAGTTATTTTAATGTACCTTTGGGATAATCAAATAAAATACCCAAGCAACAATCCTTTCCCCATATTTTCAAGTAATCAAAATACTTATTCTTCTTCTGCATGTAGGTTTATTTTGCTTTAGTTTTGATGAGACTGAGCGGGGATTCTATTTTCCTTACTTTCACCCATTTCTTTCTGGAAACTAACTTTATTTTGTCTCTGATATGTCAAAGCACCGAAGCATTAGATAAAGTTTAATGAAAACTGCAGTCTTACGGGATTCAAGCATATGCTTTAATGCTTTGCTGAAATGAGGAATCTAGACATCTAGAAGTTTTGGTAGTTTTCTCAAGCATTAGCAGTGAACAGGTAAAACTCATGTTATTTGCTGAGTATCAGCTGAACAGTATATAAATATGGATAATCCAGTCCTAACCCGAATGATGACATTAAAAACCAGTGGCCAGTTTAACTGTGCTGTTATTCTTAGATTTGTAACTTAGATTTATAACTATGTAACAGCTAAATTAATTGTCAGCATATTTTCTTTTTTTTTTTTCCCTCTTCTTTCACAGTTGCAGTATGAAAGCTACCAAATCTGATTTTTATTTTTTATTTTTTAAAGCTCTAGTTATGGGAGAATCCTATCAGCTGCAAAATCACCAGGTTTATAAAGTCAGTCACCCAAAGATAGACTTAACATCAAACAAGCCTCGATATGAGAAAAAACACAGGAATATCTGTATGCCAGTTCTCTTTAATAGCAAATTATTTTTAAAAATAAAACCAAACCAAGAAAACAAGTCTTCAAAAAAACTCAGAACTATTGTATATAAGCTTAATAAAATAACATTATCTAAGCTTAACAAAATAATGTATTTCTCATATAAAACTGAGTTAAGCCATCCCACAGAGCAAATCCAGACAGAAAATCTATTAGCAAGACCACCTGTATGCTTCTTGTTTCATCTTTAACATCATAAAAAAATTATGCACTAACTACTTTCTCTACATAAAAGAATCTGATACAAAATTCATGTTGTCAGTTTTGTAAGGTGAGAGATAAAATGGTTACAACTCTATTTCCAAAAAGACTGATTTTCTATTCTGAAGAAATATATCCTGTCTTTCTTACAAGAAAACAGAGGGGGAACCATTTTAAAGACTGAATAACACTCAGAGGGATTTCATGTTCCCATGAAAGAAAATGTTCATATTACACTTCTCTAGAAATTAGTTTAGGCTTTTTAATTGCTCTTATTGATACCTGTAAGTCTCTTAAGTATGAAAGACACCAAATATTTGGGGAAAAGGGAAGAAATGGCAGAAATTGTTGGTAGACAGAAGCTGTAAACAGAAACCAAAGGGAGAAAAGTATCACCATACAAATCCCTCAATTTCTTCTAAATATTTTTTCTAGGTGCAACATTTTGAGGCAAACGTTTTCCAAATTAAATACCTCCATCAGATATTTTCGGGCGTCAACTTAACTTCAAACTTTCGAGGATGAAGAACATCTCAGAGGTTGTTCAAGTCTTAATCCACAAAAAGATGATAGCAAGTAGAGTCCTGTATCTGGTGCACCATTAACTTCTAGCAAAGAGCCTGTTCATGGTAACGTCAATACAAGATTACTGTCATTTGTCTTGATTCAGCAACACGTTTAAGCCTATGCTTACCAGTAAGTATATGAGCTATTTAGCTCTAAGTGACCAAAGACACAGCATTAGTGATTTTCCTTGGTCAAGCTTTGCACAGCAGGTTCAGTGGGTAAATTCCCCTAAGCTCCCTGAAGAGACAGAGCTGCCTTCTCTGCCTGGTTAAAGTGTTGTTTGAGGGCTTACAATGCTACTGCGTATATTATTCCAGTGCAGGATTAACTAGAAAGGTACCTAGAGAATTTCTATGTGTCATTTTTCCTCAGTAGCACAGGCTGTTATTTTATTCATCCTGTTGGGGGTGTGTGTGTGTGTGCGTGTTTTATTTTTACTTCTGCTTAACTTTAAATGTCTTCTTAAATCCCAGTGAAATCAAAGATATTTGAGCATAGGCTTAATTGCTGTCTCAAATAAAAGAAGCATAGATACTTGCTTAGGAGCTTGGCTAAATTAGGAGCTTATTTTGAACTGATCACAAATGTAACATTCCCTCAGACCTTTGTCAGACAGTTCAACAAAGGACACATGAATCATAGACAATTCAGAAGATACCGCAGGGCAAACTGTTCTAACCCTGCTCCTATGGTTTTTAACATTATGGGTTTTGTACTTACATTGCCGATACTCAGAAACATGCTGAAGGATCTTTAGGTATTTCTGCTCCATTGGAAAAATATGTTTCATATTTAGCAGAAAAAGTGAAGATGTTTGTATGAGTTTCAATCATGACAAGTGGTTCTTCACATTCCTCAAACATCGCTTCAAGTTCAATTTGTTCATAAATGTAATTTTTGTCTTAATGGCATGAAATCAACAAAAACTACATTTACTTTCTCAAAGCAATAATTTACCAGCATCAACAATAAGGAAACCCACTATTTCTTTTGTATAATTAATGCAATTATTCTCAGGGCTGTATTTCTATGAACTACAAATTATTCCCATTACTAAGAGAGAAACGATAAGAGCAATGGAATCGGTGTCATTAAGAGAACTAATACAGTGGATCAATGCCTTATTTACTACTGCAAATTAAGCCACAGCCTGTCAGGAACCAGTTTGCTCAAAAAGACGATGACACACTTCCAACCATTAAGGCTATAGAAAGGATTCATAAATGCAGCAATTGTTGCTGACTTTTACAGAAAACTTACAGGCTCATCCTAACATATTTCATATTAAAGTGGCTCCACTGACAGCAGGGTTTCATGGCAATTTCACTCTGAATCCAGGCCTGTTCATTTTCTTTCATTAATCAATTAAATTTCACCTAGACTGAATAACAAATCCATCCAAACTCAACTTTTGAAACTAATTTGCTACACACTCTTCCTTTACTGTTTTTCCACTATGATAACAGTTCACGGTTTAGTGAATTGGTGCAGGACAATCGACAAAACTTCTTGCTGTAAATGGGAACAAACTGCAGCGCTGTAGCCTGTCTACATACATTCATAGTGCTAAATAAGTGCTATTTATGAATGTAAAAACTAACAATTCTAACAAATATATTGAAAATCCACTATTTAGTAACATTAGGACTGACACCTCATTATAGTACATTTTTTGTGGGCATAAGTCCATTAAGTGAGAAACATATTCTAATTCTATCTTAATATTATGCCTGGAAGTCATATATATTTTGTGGAATTTTAAAGGAAAAAATACATGTGCCCTCATTAAAAGTCAAAAATTGTTTCTCTTTTCTGAACAAATCTCGTTCAAACATAGTTTTGACATTAAATTTGTGGTTTGTTTTTTTCTTTTTCTGGAACAGTGTAATTTTTGTGATAACTCGATTACTGCTAACCATCTTATACCACAGAATAGTTCATTTATGTCTAATACTACTATACAGTACTCTTGTATTTCCCCCCTCAAATGCTATCGGAAAATATCACCTTGTAAAAATAATTTTATGTTCTTCTAGTAGCTATTAATGTTTGTTTTCTGTATCAGTCCATATGGCATTATCATCTCAAGACTCATTATGTGGGTACTCAACCTATCTTCTCATTATAAGTTATCAATCACAAAAAATAATATGCTTTATATTTAAAGTATTATAACCTTTCATTTTCTGCCCATTACATTTTTTATATCTATGCAACTGCAGCATAGTCATTGCTCTGGTCATTTTTTTTTTCACTTTCCTGCGGGCTGGTGATTGTCACCCTGGGATTTGTGGATGTTTTTTCAAGATGGGAATCAACCTAGAGAAAAAGGACAGGTACTGTTAATTTCAACAGGTAAGAAAGATCTCACTTCATTTCAATGCAGTGTTAGCACTTCATACTAAAATTTCCACAAGGTATTCTTAATGTAGAAAAAATGTTTTCTGAGAGTGTTCACATTAACATTTTAATTTACCTTATATACCTTCCAAAGGGGAAATTACTCAAATTAGAGGTTCCCCCCCAGTTCTTTAATGAAACATCCAGTTACCCACATATCCATTTAAAGTGAACGCTCACTCAATTTCTCTACTTCCATAAATAACTTCAGCTTGTCTAGAAACAAACAGAAGAAATCACTATAACAAGCACAAAATAAATTCAAGGCCCAAGAAAATGCCAGTTAACTCAGCTGTCTTAATTGAGAAACATTTTCGTATGCCAGACAAAAACAGAAGACAGGACAGTAGCAAGATGCAACAGTGTCACGAGAAGCAGAGGAAGAGTCTTTTTTCAGCAGCCTATAGGCAGCAAGTTGTTCTGGTTCTGATCCTCAAGAATCCTGCTCTTCCCAGATCTGGATTCTCCCCATCAAAAAACCCACTTTGTTTCCCACATTCTGTTTGCTGGTCAGTTCATCTGACAGCCCGGGTAGTCCACTTAAATTTTCTGGGCTGCATGCCTCCATCTAAGCCAACAGCATGCTACCACGTCTCCTAAATTAATGGCATATTTGCTTTTAAACTGACTAAAGTCCCTTGCTTTGAATATCTTATTTACCTCCACTGTCTTTTCCAATTTCTAAGAAAAGGAGATGAAACTTCTACAAAGCAATAGCAAGAGCCTTTTATGAAATGCAACTTCTGTGAAAGTCAACTCATCAAAATAATGAGGCACTGTGGTTTCATGAACACACCCTTCTACTCTGTCCTGAAGGACAATTTAGTGTGCAAATATATAACGATTATGCTTTTCTGGAAATTGCAATAATTTTTTAATTACTGTTTTTCAAAATTCAGCATACTCAGGAAAGCAGGAGACAGAGATTCATCAAACAGCAAGAAAGATCTGTTTTCCCAGTTGGAGGGCATCTAATGTAATTACTGATGTAACTGATCTATACAGACAGAAAAAAGCTTTTCCCACAAACTGAAGTTCTCATAAATGCTCTCAGAACCTTATCAGGAGTGAGCTACTTAGAAACTAGCTGAGAAGCCTAAGGCTGAGATGAATGAGGAACAGTAACTTAAAAACAAACAACTGAAAGAATAAACACTCACTTGTTTCTGACTGTCAAAATCCTCTTCTTTTATTTCGTCTTCAGGCTGAAGATCACCTTGGTAGTTCAAGTGCTCCATTCCCTCACCATTTTCTTCATCTTTCTTGCCATTTAAATGGATAAGTTCCTCTTCTGCTTGGTCAACATTCTCTGTTTCTTCTGCTTCATCTTCATCATTCTCATTTAATTTCTTCTTGCTTTCTTCTACTAAGCTTCTTTCTTTAACAGTTTCCCCACTTTCCTCTCCATTCACGTGTGGATAGTCTTCCTCTCCTTTGTATACCTCCTCTCCCCTGTCATTATCCTCTTCTGCATTTTCTTCTTCATCTACAGTTTCTGCTGGCCTCTGGTGAAAGGAAAAGCAGCAGCATTATGAGGCATTTTTAATCAGAATGCTCCACGTAATTCTGAAACGTGACAGACATCAAAATCACACTTACATCATTACTGGGGAATAAGTATGCTAATTTGAGGTTTGTCTACATGGACGGAAAATTATGCTCCGGTACTAACATAATGCATGCTTATTCTACATAAAACAACGTGTTAGTGAGATTTAAATGTTATTACACCAGGTTAATCCATTTGACCATACTCAAAACAACCGGAATGAGCTACATTTAATTAACACAGCAACTAATAGCTATTTTGTTGCAGCTAGTCCAGGTTCTTCAACATTCTAGCATTTAGTATGTACCTGTATATGAAATCCCGTCAGAATAAAATACCATACATCACGAGCCCACAAACTGTTCCCCAAGAAGCATTTTACCTGTGGACCAGGCCATGTCACGCCAGTCGGTCCTTTTGTGCAGCATGTCTTCTTTGCAACCTCAGAAAAGTAGCAAGAGAGATGAGGTAGACCTACTGGACACTTCCATAAGGTCCTTCCCCTCCCAATGACCCCTACGTAGGGTGGCATGGTTAGGATTTGTTTGACGTTTAGCAATTGATTTTTCCCACACAGAGTCAGACAAGCAGACAGGAGGAACAGGATCTTGTCCCATATTGAAGAACAGTAAGCAGAAACTCACTATAGATAAAGCTGCTGGCAGCATCATTTCATGACAACCTGGAAGACTGATGCACATACTATCTAGTTTTTGTCATTTGTCTTCCAGTTTCAGCTTTGAAGATTCACCTGACTATTCAGTGAACCAATGCTGCTGCTGCCAAGATGACTTATGTACTTCTGCTACGGTTTGAATGAAAAGAAAGAGAAAAATAATCCCACAGGAGTGACAGGCTTTTCTGCCTCCCACACAGCCTCATCAGACTCTAAATCTAAAGCAAACAAGCTGAGAGCAATAGATTATCTCTTAATCAAAAGAGTTTGGAATTTTACTATCATTAGCAGCTACTTTATGCAGGGAGCTATCTGCTACAGACCTGTAACTTATTTATGTCTTCTAAAAATCTCTTTCCCTCACTAATACTAACATTTCAAAAGAATTCTGTCATCACCTTCAACATATTAGTAAAAGCCAGTTTAGCAATACCAACAATTGATTGAAGCCTCTTGATGAAACACCTTGCTTTTGCTTTGATATCTAAGTAGCAACATAAAACAACTTTATTATGCCAGTGCACAATAGCGCATTGACACAGCTTCAAAAAGGACAAGTTATTGTGTTGTGACAATCCACAGAATGACAAATTACTAGAAATATTACATGGTTATCTGACCAGATAAATAATGGCTCCATAAGTGACTTCTGAAGTATAGTAGTCTCTGTGTGTTTTTTATTCAAGCATTCCTGACTCTCTTTCATCTGGTACCATCAAACTGGCCTTATTACCACTAAAATTAAAATTAAATAAGCCAAGCCTCTGCAGACACCTTCAAAGAAGGCATCATCCAAAAGCAAACTTGAGCCAACTTTGGTAACCTCCAGCACATAAAGACAGCAAAGAATCTGCAGATCTACAAATTCTCAGAAGCTACCTGCTAAGTCTTACACGTGTGACCTACTCATTTGTTCTCAGTTTGCTAAGGAAAGTAGAAGCTCTGGATTCTGACCAGAAACAGGGGAGAGTGGGTCAAATTAAATGCACCAGAGTAAGCAGTTTTGGTTTTGCTTAATGACACCTGCTCGCTATGACATTACGAACACCAAATGAAGAGAGGGTAAGAAAAGAAGAAAAGTACACCCAGACTTTCTCAATTAACCATTGTAGTCATATTATTATTTCCAGCTTTTTTTACTGCCTGATAGCAGGTGCAATCAGAAGAGAATATCTGCCCTTGCCTGAACTGCTTTAGGATGGTGGCTCATTTTGGACTGCAGAGAAGGTGTGTAGTCTTCATACCATGGTGTAAATACATGTATCCCAACGCACATGCTTTTACCGGTTTCATTGCTGTGAAAGTAGCCTTTAGCACAGAAGCACAACAGACATTTGAGGGGCAGTAACTTGCTAAGGTGCTACGCTAGCTAGACTCATGAGACCTTATCTGTCTAAAACTGGTGTGGATGCAAATTTTGTATGAGGTAAAACTGAGTAACATAGAAGATAAACGCAGTGTTACTGAACTGTACCCAGAAACTCGCTGGAAGCTCACAGGGAACTGGCATGAAATAACATTCAAATTTCAACTAACTTAACTTGACCAGTCAAGCTAAATCTCCTGAAAAATAATAGTACAAAACAAGACCAGTAAAACAAATCGTGTCGGTGCAAGTATAATGTTTTTATAGTAAATGAAAATTTCAAGGTAGCTGAGCATATTACTACAGTGGTTATTACTACTACAGACAAAAATAAAACCCCATGTTCACCGGTAATAATTGGAAAGCAAAACGCGGTTCTTAATTTAATCTTCTTTCAAGCTGCACTACATTAGAATGGACATTTCAAACAAGTTAAAATCGACATTGATCCAGAGGAAAAGACCTTCCGCAAGGCAATCTGAAACGTGGTGTGGTTCCCTCTGCCTGCACAGTCATAGGTAGGCTTTGAAATGTCGATATGACCACGGATGATGCATTTCAGAATGCACAGTGGACCTAAGACAAGACTGTAGAGAAGGAACTGCAGGCCAAAATCACTCAGCAAATCACACATTGCACTTCACATAAAACGTGTGATACTTTCTCCCGAGACCTTATTGATCTACTAGCTACGCATAAAGTAGCATTATTTAAGTGCACCTTCTTCACTGAGAAAGAGATATACTTAGCAGAAGTTAGATTTTTCATATTTAGGGAAAGAGAATGTTTAGGTGCATATATACATGCAGGCAGGAAAACAGAAAAGGGCGAAAACCAGAGGTTCTTTTATGGTCCAAAGCCTGTTAATGTTGTACACGCTTAACTTTACCTTCTGGAACAGTTCCAGTGATTTCAGTGAACCTGAAATAGTGCGCTAAAACCTACATTAAAATGCTTGCTGGGTCAGGGTATAATTCAAAGTCCCCTGGAGTCAATGGGAACCTTTTCATTGAATTTGATACACTCCAGCCATCCCTCCACCTACAACTGTACAAAATGCCTACTATATACACATCAGAGTTACTACAAACTGTTTTCTCTCAGTCAGACCTACACGTCCTTGCAGGAATTATTAGACTCAATTCTCTAAGCCAGCAATGATCTTGTATATTTAAGAAAAAGCAGTGACATTTCACATCTCGATTTTCAGCTTTTCATCCCGTACCTTTTAAATAACCAGAATACTCTCAGTAACAGCTTCCTATATGGAAGGCATTGGCTGGATAGGCAAGACAGATGTGGGACCTGGCTGCTCCTCTTTGCAGCTGAGAAGTCAGAGTTGGGCTTTCAGCCAGCGCGTTGGCTCACAGGAGGCCATACAAGTACGTTACGTTTGGGATTCTGGTAAAAGCTCAGGGCATCTCAAATCCGGAGAACCAACTGTATCTCCAGGCCTGAGTGACTGAGGTCTCTCACTACTTTGTAACACAACTAAATGAACACGAGCATCAAATATTAATATCAATATGTTGACATAAGAGATTTCAGGATCATAAGAGAGAACAAGGGGCACTTCAAAAAATTCATGCTGAAAGCACCCAGCCAGTCGTACCCCAGGGTAACTTAAGATGTACGTGGTAACAAACTATGGAATGTGTGTCCCTGTGTCACTTTAATCCTGTGTCCACACCACAAAAAACAGCATCGCAACTTGAACCTGACAGCAATAAATTCAGGACTGGAGAAGGACAAGGTGATTACATTCTTATTCCTTGAGGTAATTCTCACAGACAAGTAAGCAAGTTCTAGGACAGGGAACTTTTCCGGTGACTGTGATGGATTATCCTCATTCCTCCTATAGTCAGAACTATTCATGGTAAGGTTTGTAATTTTGTGTTTTGTACGGTTGCGAGAAAATAGGAAGGAACTTTCTTTCTCATGTTGCTGACTGTATCTTTTAAGTGAAGATGATGCTTTTGCAGTTTCCCAGTTCAAAGTACAGTAGTTAAAATAACTAATTTTCAAACTATTTCAAACCATACCCTCATGAGAGTGGGCACAATTCTTCGCTTGTCATGGACTAGCAATAAAAAGACTCACTGACAAAAGGCCTGTATACGTATATCGCGAGGTATATTCAACCAAAGGCACATAGAATAACCGAAGTCATTCTCGACTTCATGCTAGAAACATGGACCCGGCTTGCCTTCTGGAAACCTCCTGACTTACCAGCAGGTTGATGAGGAGCAGAGTGAATTTCATTTTGCATTCAAAAAATATGATTGCTTGATGGTATTTTTAATCTCAGCAAAAACAGAACGTTTAAAAAAGAAAGATGTATTCTAATTACACTCATCATGCTATCATTCATTAAGAGCTACATTACCAAATGCCATCATCATTCAAAAGCAATAAGTCAGGAAATCTTCAGACCTTGAAGCATTTGGCTTCTTTTCCTCTAGGGATACTAATGTAACCTCTCCAAAGGTTTGTACGTGACTGATACAAGAATATCGAGAAGTGCAGTATCACAAATAATTTAAAGCGGAAATTATTTTGTACCATTAATGTAAAACATAATTTTGCTTTATTGAAGTCATTTGGAAATGTTTACTTGGCTAATGGTCACAACAGACAAACAATGAGGTAGACAACAAAAATCTTAATGGTCACAAATACCGGCATGAATGCATCTCACAAATGCAGCACCAGGAACACTTAACTTTGATTGCACCAAAGCTCCCCAGAACAGAGCTGCCCCTGCTCCTACCCAGTCAGGAATGCTTTGCAGCAGCACTGCACGGATTCCAACAGCAAAACATTTTGTTCCCGAACCAGATAGGGTTGCTAAGTGACAGCAGCCCTCTTCTCTTCCACATCATTTACAAAACCCAGGCTCTTAAAAACAAGCAAATGAATAGTTAAGGGTTCATCAGTCTTACACTTCCCACATAGTAACTGTGCTGTTGTTCACGAAGGCAAAAAAGCCTTTATCCCCTCAACATTTAAACTCCAAACTAATTATGAGTCGGATGCTTTGCTTTTTTTTTTTTTTACCATAGATGCAACATCTGAGTCCACAAAGTCGAATTTTTACATAAGATCATAGCACCCAGAAGTCTAACTGGAACGGATGGAAACTATGTAACTTGGAAGCGTAGGAAAAATAGCTTTTCCATCTCCATTCCCCAGTTTTATTTTGTGGTAACTGGAAGCATGCATAATTCCTTACTCACAAGACAGCCATGGCAGAGAAGAAAACATCTGATCAGATCCTTACTTTTCTAAGATGTACCTAAGTGAACAATATTTTTCTTCATCTCTTTCACTGACAATCATGTCTGGTTTTTCCTTAACACTTTCCACGGGTACATCAAAATTTGTCTAAACTTCACACCCTACAATACAGTATGATCTGTTGAGCATCCCTGTAGACAATGAGGAGGTTGATAAGCATTTGAAAAGAAGCCCTACTGAGGTTGCAAAAATACAGTAATGGTGGGTTTTTTCCAGAAACAGACTCTTCTACAGTGAATGAAAAATGCTTTAAGAGTTTAGCAATTTGAGAAATCGTCTCTTCTAGGATAGCTAGATTTTTTCAAAACAGGTGCATACAGAGAGAGGAAACTTTTTTTCAAAGTGGTATCAACACTAGTTTTGCAGTGGAACTGCGGTTCCACACAGGCCTTTAAAGAAAAGATCAGACCTTCTGCTGTACTTTCAGAAATCACAGTCATCCAATGCAGAAATTGACAGAAGCTCTCTCTTATTCTCAGCTCCAAGGAACCAACCAGAGTAAGTTTCCCTGTCTTACCCAGACAAACAATAAAAAAATGAAGCATAAATCAGTGGAGCTGAAAGAAAAACATGCAGGGGAAAATCTTATCTGCTGGCTTGTCAGCACTCAAAATCCAAAAGGCTTCAGTTACAGCTGCAACATTTGCAGCGAAATTTGAGCGCAAGAAGTTCTGCATGTATTCTTTCCAAATGCCATTTTGAAATCCTTACTGATGTAATGTAAAATGTTTACTCGCAAAAAGTTCTGGCCTTTTTAATCAAGGATTGTTTCTTCGAGCAGTCAGCCTGTTTTAATGTTGAATCAATGTAAGCTTGAACATTTTGCCTTCAGCAACAGAGAAGATAAATGTTTTATTCTGTTCACTGAGGTGAATCTTGGGTCTCTAAAGCAAATTGTATACTCCATAATGAAAACTGCAAACGAAAGGTGCAGATTTTCTGCTACTGATGACACACTACAGAAAGAGTACCTAGGGGAGCTACACAATCTCACATCACATCACAGCCCAGGAAATGGGGAATAATGAGCGGCATCAGGACTGCATTAATCAGTGGACATGTCTGTAATAAGGGAAAGCAAATGGCTAGTGAAAGAACTAAGAGTATGAACATCTACAAAAATCCCTAAATCAGTGTCTGTTGGAGAAACTAATCATCCAAGGATTTTTACATATAAACACAGAAAGAGAGAGGGAGATGGGAATACTGAATCTGGAAGGAGAAAAAAACCAAGCAAACAAACCACAAAAAACCCAACCTCCCCCCGCCAAACCCAAAGAACCAACAGATTCATTCTACATCACATCTTAATAGCCAGTATCACACACCTCACAGAAAAGCAGGCTGGCACAACAACATGCCTGAATTCCTTGTAGGGGTCATGCGCTGAACAACTTCGTATCTCATAACTCTCATGCTTATCCCGCCTCCCAAGGGCTCAGCGTGGGAGAAGAACAACCTTGCTTACGGAAATGGATAAACCAATGCAAACTTGCAGTGTTATTTCAATACTATTACTACTAATTACTGCTTTTGCATTTCACAGCTTACATAAAATTAAAGAAAAAGCAGTAATTTGCTCTGAAAGCTTTACAAGTTAGAAATTTTCTATCTCAGAAATACTTGGAATATATTTATATCATTATCAGCAAACTCAAAGTAACACACTTAATTACCATCTCAAATGAGAAACTTGTACTATTTTGCTGCCTCCCTACCAAGAACTGCAACAAAATCACCTTGTTCCCTTGCTATTTGCACAATTGATTTCATAGTCTGTCATCAGTTCCTACGGATGTTGACACAGCGATGTAAACAACCAAACTGGAGTAAATCTGCATGTCAAAAGAAGAAACTACCCGGTTTTTATTTGGAAGCTGAAGTCTTGGTACAGAATATAGAACAGAAGGGTCTGGTCTGGTTTTAGGCAAAATACTGATTCCTCCTTGATATTCAATTACAACTGTCAGCTAGTCTGGTGTAAAGCAAATCCTGTTCTTTTAATGTGTTCTCAGCTGGCAGACAGCATCTTACAGAACAGGACACAAGCAAGTGTCTTGCCAGCATTACACTAAGTTTAGTTAATGGCTAATCTGGCGTTTGTTCAACAGTGTTCTTCAAATGGCAGGACAGAGAAGGTGCATAAAAAGAAAAAAGACTAAGCTTTGTCTTTACCACCTCATTTATGTGGCTAATGGAAATGATAGCGTATCAGAAGTGTCAGCATTCTAGTGAAAGCTGGCATGTAAATATTTATGCATTATGCAAGATAGTCAAGCCCTGGCTGGCTGTCCTTTTCCATATTTCTAGCAATAACAGAAACTGCAGTCCAGATAAGAAAAAGCTATAAAGCTTTACATCACAGAATTCAAAACCATTCAAAATGGTCATTAATAAGAACCTAACATGTAAAATGCTAAATGCTTCCAAGGTCTGAGTAACCTCAGTTATCTGGGAATAAAAAGTACTCAGTGATACTCAGAAGAACCTGGCTTCTTGCCAGATTACCTAGGAAACTATACATGAAGTTTTAAAATGAGAAATAAACCATAGCTCAAGTTGCAATAAATTTTGGTGCTTTGTTTGGCTTTTCTGAGAATATAAAAATCAGATTATTAATAGTGTGCGTGACTGATTTTTTTTTTTAATTCCCCCTCAAACACAGCTGCTTCCAGTTCCTTGTCCAGGTAGCAAAATCAGTTGGTAGCAACTGAAAAATAATTCCATTTGAGGACGGTGCATGGTCCTTGGTGCATGAGGTTAGAGGTATCAAGCAAGTTCCTGGCATTGCAAGCTTGCCAGCACATCCAACGTTCACTGGCAACTGCATCTATAACTGCAGCGGCCACTGCCAAGTACAGAAGTGGTACCGGAGAGTTAACTACTCTCCCCCTCCCTAGTGATGGTCCCCATCCTCTGGCTGAGCCAAACTGCTGAGACACAGAGCAGAACAGGCAGAGCTGTTGCCTGCACTGTAGGATCTCCATGGAGAAGCAAGGCAGCCGTCTCCAGGGCTCTTGGATTTCATATGAATTGCAGTCAGCCTAAAAACTAGACCTGACAACCCAATTTACACTGTCAAAGGCTTTACGCTACCCAGAGGAATTCTTTACGCACCTTCAGAGGCCAATAAACAGGCTAATCATTTCTCAATTTGATTATTACACTGTCAAGACCAGGGCAGGATATACTTCAGGATGCCATAGGAAACAAAGATTAAGACGACGGGCAGCATGTTCTTCCCCAATGTCATTACTATCAGTACAACCCAACACATCCTAATTATCACAACACCTCGCAAGGACAAGTGCAATTAACAGGGCTGATGATCCCCATAGTGTTTAGCACGTAAGTCTCTGGGGTCGGGGCAGGTATTTGCTGTGAAAAGGCACAGCTGTGGCGTTCCTTCTATCAGGGACCGGGGCAGCCATGCTCTTGCCTCTTTCAATCAGCTGATTCATGTATCTTTAAAAACAATGTCTATAAAATAGCTGAGCAACACTCCTTCCCATTAAAGTTAATAAATCACTGAGGATGTTCGTTCTTAGAAACAGCAGCCTAAAATAAAATTGAGAGATCCAGATTTTTTTTCAGATGGTAGGGTGCCATTCTTCAAAACGGCTACAGCAGCAATTTCATATGCATCCTTCATTAATGTACACATTATTAATGCAGGCAGAAGTTGATACACAAAATACAATGTCATAAAACTTCTGTTTTCCTCTCAGGCATTTTTTAAAAGCAGAACCCAAGCAAAATGTATATACATCTAGTATTCTTTTACACAATACAAATAAATTGAAAAAAAAAAAAAACCCAGGCAACTAAATAGTAAGCAAAAACCCTGAAGCTTACTAAAAAGAAGTTGATTATAGGACTGAAATAATCAAAGATGAACAAATACAGAATCACAGAAAAGTTATGTTAGAAGAGACCTCTAGGGCAGTGGGCTCCGAACTGTTTTGATTGCACACTGCTATCAGTAAAAACTTTTTGAGCAGGAATCCCCAGTACTTGTATATTTATTTATAAATTATATACAAGTACTACTGAAGTTCTAGCATTTTCTTCCCACACTCCAGTGGATTGTCTCGCACAACCCCTGGGCTGTGCACAATCCACTTTGAAGAATACTGCTCTAGAGATCACCTAGGCCAGTGCCCCGCTTCAAAGTAAAAATAAGTTGTTTGAGGCCCTGTCTGGTTTAGTTTTAAATATCACCAAAGACAAAGGTTCTCCACCCCCTCTAGACAGGAAAGTGCTGGCAGTTCTCAATGTTGAAAAAATTTTTCTTTTGTCAAATTAGAATTTTCCTTGCTGCAACTTTTGACCCCTTGCCTCATCCTTTTGCTATGCAACACAGAGGAAAGTTCGGCTCGGTCTTCTCTGTTACTCCATCTGTAGCTGAAGAGAGCAGTTTGACCTGCCCTCTCCTGCTTAGCCCTTAAGGTGAAACCAACCCAGTCCCCTAAGCTTCTCTCTGTGTCATAAGCCCTTTAGCGTGTTGTTGACTCTCTCTCGTTGGTAAATATCTCTTTTGTACTGGGAAAGACTCAAAACTGGACAAAATATTCTAGATGCAACCTTAGAGTTGACAAGTCAAGGAAGATGATAAGTCAAGGAAGATGATGTTCCCTTGATGTTACTAGCCCAGCCTGCACAGCCTAAGCTCATCACCAAAAGGGAGTACTGCTGACTCATCGTCAACTTACTATCCACAGGAGCTTCATGGCCCTTTCCTGTAGTTGCTTTCTAGCCTACCTGTGCCCAGACTGTACCAAGGCACAGCTACTGTGTTTCAGGTGCCCAACTTCATATTTCTCCTTGTTGACCTTCATGGGGCTTGAGTCAGCCCATTCCCTCAAGCTGTTGAGATTGCTCTGAAAGGCAGCCCTGCAGATCCCCTGATAGTGACGGTTTGGCTTCACTACTGGGCCTGGATAAGGCTGCATCCTATGCCATGAGCCGCGTTACTGATGAACATATTAAAAAGTATCAGATCCAGTATCAAACCCCGAGGACCACCATCCGTAAATAGGTGCCAGTTAATTTTCAACCAATTGACCTTTTACTTTCCACTGAACAAGCCAGTTTTTTGTCCACTTTGTAGCCCACAAATCCAGTCCCTACCTTCCTTAAGGGTATCTTCCTCCCCGTACCTACCACAATTCTTCCAATTTCACCTACAAATATGGAAGTCTTTGCTGAAAGTAAGACTGATAGTAACTGCTCCTCCTTCATTCACACAGCCAGTTATTTCACTACTGAGGCAAAGAGGTTGGTTAAATGTGATTTGCCCATACTAAATCCATGTTGGTTGTTCCCAACCACATGTATCAATTTCCATTTCTCGACAAGCTTTGGCTTTCCCAGTTCCATCCCTGCACACTCAGGCTATGTCTCTATACTGCTCCTTAGCAGTTCATCCCCTCTTCCACCTACCACACTCTGCCTCTTTTAGTATGAGGTCAGGAGTCCTCTGTTCAAACCTACTAGGCCTGTTTCTTTTCTTGTACATGGGGATAGTTCTTGTGCTTTGAGGAAGATGCCCTTGGAGATCGACTGGATCTCCTGTGTTCCTCTGCACTTTGGGGCAGCTTTGGACAGGCTCCTGACTACCAGTTTCCCAAATAAGCCAAAGTCCACTCTCCGGAATGTCAGGATTTTTATTTTCTTATTTTCCATCTCTGCCTTTTTAAGGGTCTTAAACCCTATCATCTCATGGCCACTGCAACTAAGACTGCCACTATCTCATCCTCAACCAGTTCCCCTTTATTCATGAGTAGAAAATCCAGTAGAATGCCTCTCCTAAATGTGTATTCCCACTACCTACATCAAAAAATTGTCTCCAGCACACTCCAAAAATCTCCCAGATTGTTTGTGCTCCATCACGTTGCCCTGCGTAATTAAAGTGTATTTACAAACAACCATTTTTAACTCCCTCCCATTTATTTACAATCTCACATTAACAACTGTTCCTCAGCACTGAGCTGACCACCAGGAAGTCAGGAAAACGCCCAAGAATCCCTTATGTTGTTGGGATGATTTTTTGCCTGAGAAATCTGCTGGATAAATTGTGATTCCTTACACTGCAGCATGAACCAGAAATATTATCTTGTGGCCAAGTGGCTGGCCTCAGGCCACTATCAACAGACACCAGAATCACAATGCAACATCTTGTGGACCTGATGCAAATTTCTACAAACATGTAAGATGAAAAAGAGGACTGAATTGTGAGTAATTGACTATTTACCGCACATAAGTCTTACAATTAAAAAGTTTCAACGGAAGAAAGTGCTGGCAGCTTTAATAGAAATCCGATAAATCCACGCCTGTTTGTGGTTCAAGACTGCAGGAATTCTGACCTTGATTCTCTGCCATAGTCCCTTTACACTGCTCCACCAGCATAAAGGGACTACGATCCAGGTGGATCTATTTGGTAGGTTGTGACAGTAGGGAGTCCTGATTCTCTAATGCCCTGTAAGGGCTCTCGGAGCAGTTCTGAAGCTGATGAAAGGTAACTAGTATTTGACACTTTAACAGAGAAAGGAAGATTTGCTAAAGCTCCCATAAAAGAAGCCACATCATTGTTACAACCATCCTCAAAGAATTATGCTGTACACTTGAAAGAAATTGGGGAAAGAAAAGCAACAAACAGCCTGTGATCCTTAAAAAAATAAAAAGCCATTGATTTAAAGCTCGATCAATACCTGGTCCAGCGGAACTTCTACACGAGTATGTTCATCTTCCTGCACTTCAGCTGCCCCCCACATTTCAGACCCCTCTTCTCCGGCTTTGTAAATATCTTCACCTGCAATGGGAAAGATACAGAGTGGAAGGAAGTGAAGTCCAATTGTGACACTGTGTGGCACAACTGCAGAACTGCATTCAATTTTGTTTCTGAGAGCAGGTTTCTGAGCTGACCCACCATTCCCCGTACAGTTACTTTAATGAAGTTTTCAATCTCTCATTATTGTCAATTTGTTTTCCTTTCCTTTTTAATAACAAATACTTACGTGCTACACCATTTGGGGAAGGCAAGAGAGAAGAGGGAAGAAAACAAAGACTAAACAAAGCCCTGTATCTGAAGTTCCTTCACTTCTGGCAAAGGTCAGGAGCGAATCTGAACGTAATATATTACAACAACAACATATTACTTCTATTTCTAAAGTCAATGATAGTACCTTCTAGTAAATAGCATTATAACACGCATCTAGCAAAAATCTCAGGCTCTGAATCAACAATAAATATGGTGAAGCAGGACAAGAGTAAAAGATTAAGAGAAGCAGTTGGGGAACGCCACTCCCCACCCTTGGGCACGTGCAAGTAGAATTATAGCTGAAATTCCACATCCCCATTAAAAAAAGCACATACTGCTGGCTAACAAGGTTAATGGTTAGAATGATGTTCAATTTTGCAAAGACTTTACACCACTTAGAGTAATTTTTTTCTAAGTAATAACCAGCGATCTTTGAATTTTCTAATACAGATCTTTCATTATCAGCTAACTAGGAAAGTGAAGACGGGTACATACAGAAGACAATTTCCAAGTGATGCACATTCCTGTCTCCCTTCCCCCATGACTGAAAGCAGCCCCGAAATCAAAAGCATAGGTTATTCTAAACCATCTCCCTCTCCATCTCTCTAAGACAGACAGATGGTCCTATGCTGATGTGTGCATATCCAACATAACACGTAACTACAATAAGAAAGAGGAAAAAAATATTTGTGTTGTTTTGGACTGTCTCTTAATTCTTCATAAGAACTCATATAACAGAACTCGATAATATCTCTTAATTCTTCATAAGAACTTCATATAACAGAACTCGATAATATCCACTGACCATGCAAATTGTTCTACATTGCTTGACACTGTTAAATAAACAGCCCTAGTGTAGCACTGAACCATTCACAAGACCTTTGAGAAGGAGGAAAAATAATGTATAAAAACCCAAGACTTAGAGAAATCCAGAGTCCACCTGCATTGACTACTCTGCAAGTTAGTTTTCCAGTTACCTTCTCATCGCTACAAGAGCCGAGGAAGGAGTTTACCTTGGGAACAAAATTCTGAGGCATACCGTACCACTGTAAATGGCTAACTGGAGGGCAGGTGCCAGCTCACCCAGGTGGCCTTAGACATCTACTGACGGGCCACTGACTACAACACCAGAAATTAAAGCCGTTCTCGCAGTTTGAAATGAAGAGGCAGAAATGGGGAAGTCTCTGGAACATCACAATGATACTCCAGAGTGGTACCGCTGACAGCATCTTAGGAGAGGGATTTTCGGATGGACATAGCAGCTTGAGTACCTGAGCATCAGTCCCGCTGGAACAAAAGATCTGACAAAAGATCTATACTACTCATCCTCTGAAAATACCAGTGTTGGAAATACCACAGGGTTCTTAGCACCATTTCCTGGATTCTTATTCTAAACACCATGCACATCTTGAAAAAGGTCTCATCTTCACACTTAGTATTGAAATAATAATTTTCTTTTCTTTTTTTTTTTTGGTAGATTATTAAATATAATGTATCTGTTGTAGTATGTTCCATCAAAAACAACTAAGGACATCCAATATTTGCTGGCAGTATGGTATATATATCTTGGTGTATGTACACATATCTTGGACAATCTACACGTAAGTATCCCATTACAGCCCCCCTTTGATGAGACAAGTTTTTTTGACAAATTCAGCAATAAAAACATGGAGCCATGGAGAGTAGCATCGAAATGCATCTGAATGGGTGCTACTTGCACTTTTTCAAGTAACCAGTGCACTTCACATTTCCCATTTTTCTGAGCTCTCTAAGGCACAGAAGGTTCTGTTTCACTTACCTGATATTATGATTGCTGCCTCTCATGACAGATGTTTGACTGTGATACAGATTACCCCCATATTCTGAGAGGAAAACATAATGTGTTCCTTGAAAGCCACCATGATGCTTCTCCTAATTCAAGGCCTTCCCTTAAGCACCTAAGAAAATAACCTTGTCCTACACTCCTTGGCTCACTGAACTATAAAAAGTCAAATCAGTGTCTGAGAGAACTGCTTTTAATATCACCATCATTCCATTTAGATTCTGTAATAATACCTTTCTTTGCCTTCAAGATCCCCAAGTCTTTCAACAGAAATGGTGATTGTCTGGCCTCTAGGGGTAAAAGGATTTTGGTGCAGAGGTAATTCTCATCAGGTTTTTCTCAGGCAGGGCAAAAGTAGTACAAGGGAGATGAACATGTGTCGGCCCTGGAGGCCAAATCCACAAAATTCATCTCTAGAGTCGAGGATTCTCAATTTAAAGCACCTCTCCTTAGAAGAGTAGCCTCAGGGCTATGCTGAATAACCCAGCACAAGGAGACAGATGTGCAGGATTTTCAGAAACCTTAATCATGAAACCAGGAGGAAGTGAGGGAGAGGGAAGAAGACGATAATTTTTCACCTGGGCCATGCAACCAACTTTCCCATTCAAAACAGTGTACCCAAAGAGCTAGAAACAGCGGGATTCCAAAAAGGAAAAACCGAAATCCCCATGGGATTTTCTCCAAGCACTTTCTAAGAGGTGTCTGCTCAGAAAGCTGGTCGTAAATGGAAAGAAATTAGTTCACAGCCTTCCAGCATCTCTCAAAGATACCAGCGTTCATTGCCTTGCACAGGAAGCACTCTAAAGTGAAATAGCATCCCTGCTCTTCCACAGAGTGGAAGATGCCAAAACTAGATGGCAGGCTGCAATGGGAAAAAAATGGAGACCACAGAAGACACCAAAAAAACTTCAAGGACAGTGTTTTCAGACAAATGGGAAGCTATCCCATTTTTAGAACAACTATATTCTTTGCAGAAAACAAGTAGCTAAAGAATAGCACGATTCAAATGCATACGACACAAAAGACCATTAGTTGGTTTCTGAAGGGATGGCAGAAAAGATTTGTTTTCAGTAGGAAAATTGACAACAAAAGGGGAATGAATTATTTAGCTCTGCACAAACATGAGAGCATGGAAGACAAATGTCCAAAACACATGTACCATTAATAGTCAGGGAACGAAGAAAAACACTTAGTTCTGAAATGTGCCAAGAGAGGTGAAGAAAAAAATGACACTAACTGAAAAATGGGAAAGTTGTAACACTTGAATAAAACTTGAATAAATAAAAAAATTCCAAAGAAAATGGCAAGGAATTAAATTAGTCTTACATTAGGACACATACTGTTGTCTTTTGGTACCAAAAGAGGAAAAAAAAGTACAAGAATTGTAAAATAATTTATAAAAAATTAACTTGATTAAATGGAGCAGTAAGAAAATAGCCTAAAATGTACATATTATTAGTGTGTTGCTACCCTACTTCAGCCAGAAGTATTTACACTTTTTCTATGTGAATTTACAAATATTTGGAGAAAGGCAGCTGAGTGAAAGGCCAGCATCTTGCTTGTTTATGTGATTCTGTGTCAAGATCTTGTCAGCAGGAGTTTGTAGACCACATTAATCACTATTATCAGTGCTGTGAGTTACTCAGCACCACCCAAGCAAATGTGTTAGCTTGGGCAATTTTGCCTCATATTTTATAGGTAATATTTCAGAAATGCTTTTTGGTTCAGGAAAAAAAAGCACACCAAAAAAAATCTTATTGATGCAATATTTCACATCTCTGCCTCTGAATCATTAGTCAGTTTCTAGACAAATCTCTATGGGAGGAAAAAACAAGGAAGGCATTTTAGAAAACGCTATAAATTACACAGAAAAAACCATTTTTGCAAGTTTTCATTCTATATTGTTATGGGGCTTACACTGCAATCTCTACTGAAGTTAGATACACTAAAGTTGAAAGTTGAAACACTGGCACCTACTTTATGGCTAACCTCTACAGCTAGCAGCAACGGAGCCACACAAACAGTATGAACAAGAGAACATTTTTCAGCAGAAAAAGGTGGTGAAATTACACGAGAGAGGATGTTCTCAGAAGGCTTAGCTCTTTGGAAATCAGATGCAGAGGCTATGGGCAGAAGAAAAGTAGAGTGGGTCAGGTCCGGATCAGAACTTACAAAGGATGATGACTGATAAATAGGGTGTGGGGTTTCTGAATTTGTACGTGCCCAAGGCCTATTTCATAAAGTAAGTGGCTTGGTCCTCACCTGGTTTCATCAAAGTTAAGAGAAGGTGGTACTGTATTCCTATAGTACTTTTTAACCTCTGTGACTTTGTTGCAAATGGACAAATGAAACCAATTAAGACAATGTTAAGACCTCTGTAAACTATGCTTCTTGCATAATGGATCTTAATAGGCAGGGATCTTCATCTGAAGAGTTACCTACTCTGTCCTGTCCCATCCCCTTCCCCATGCCAGCTATGCTGGCTTTGCAGCCCCTGAGGATTCATTTGTGTGAAAGGGAATCCACTGACCATTCAGGGGAATTTTCTAGATGTTTTATAGTTCTGGCTAATCTCCTAACAGGTACAGAACAGAATGATTATCAGCAACAGCAAATTTGTAAGTGCCCTAACCATTTTGACTGACAACATATCACCTACGTATTACATATTACCAGTTGCCTCAATACACAGATGTTCAGTGTATTGTGCAATCACTCAGTTCAGTATGTACAGAAAGCAGCAATGAATCGATGCGTATATAACTGAACAAAACTTGGCTAAAGAGCAAAGGTCATTTTCTGTCTGATGCCATTCAGTATTGCAGCTGGAATCCTTTTGTATACTTAGATAAACATGAAAGTTATATGACTTTATTAAACAGTAATTGAGTTACAGATTGAACTAACTCATAAGAAATATATATATTTTAAATAATTAAGCATAGCAATTAATGGCTCTTGTATAAGCTCCTTTCCTAACCAGCATTAACCGTAGAACATTTATTGCAGCACAAATTACAACACTATGCAGTCATTAATGCATTTCAAATTTTAAACTGATTGAAGTTTAGCACTAGGGATAAAAAAATCATTGTAATAATAGCCTGCCCTGAATATTTTATGGAAATCAGAGGCATTTACTAACTGCAAGTTCTGTATGTAAGCAAGGAAGTTAATGTGACTATAAAAAAAAATTAATGTGACTTGCCACAAAGGCTGCCTCATAAAAACGTTAAATCAAATTAAAAACAAAATGTAAAAAATCTGTGGCTCATTAAATGGAATAGATTGCCACAAGGAATAGGGAGGACATGTGCATTTATGCTTATCTACAACATAATTTTCTTTTCTGTTTTTCTTTGGTTGTTTGTGTTTGGTTTTGTTGTGATTTTTTTTTCATTTCAAGGGTTTTTTAATTGTACAAGGCCCATTTCCAACAAAAAGCCCCTGCCTTGATGATAGGTTTGCATGTGTGTGTGTGCTTGTGACTTCTGTTTTCAAGAAGTAATGGAATTAAAAAGAAACTGGTAGCAATATACATATGAAGCTCTTGGGAATATTAAAAAATATGCATTTTTCTTCACCTGATACTATTGCAGCCTCAAGCATCTAAGCAATTAGTTCCTCTCTTCAGAAAATATTGAATTTCTAATAAGATTTCGCATTATTATAGATTTCTGTCATCTGACTACCTCAACAGAAGCTGCAAAAGGTCCTTCTAGATGTTGACCTTGTATGCAGCAGTCTCCTTTAATGATAGGAAATATGGTAAGCTAGAGCAAAGGAAAAGCTGCCTTAGTCAGCTGCAATAGCTCAGTCATCTTTATACATAACAGCTACATAAAAAAAGGACTGCATGTCAAATACAAGGTTTTTCCTTCCTCCTCCTTACTTTGGTCATTCGCCTCATTTATTCTGTGTTTCGAAGCACCTAATTTATTCATTTATTTAAATGACAGATCATTAAGACCATTTGCATTTTGAAATTAATAAAGCAGCTTCCATTCAGCCACATCTTTTTTAATTCCATGCCTGTTCCAAAACTCAGCATTTTCTTGGGAACAAGCTGGGTCCTAAGGGCTAAACTGTCACAAAGCAAATGCAAAAGCCCTGAAACGTCTTTCCCGGTCCAGTGTGAGGGATGCACTTGATCCCCTAATCAAACTAGCAGAGGTTTGGCACAGACTCTTAAAGGAGGTAAAGCCAGACCACGAACTCTGCTAGTTTCAATCTGCTCCCTGAAAACCCACACGGGAGCAGAGTGACACAGAGAGCACCGATGCATGTGAGCTTGGATCACCAACCGTGCAATTAACACATGAATAGCAGATGGCTTTTTCAAGACTCATTGATCAAGGAACAAAGTTGTGGGTACAAGGAATCTCGTGCAACCTTTTCCATCGCACGTAATTTGACGACGAGCCAACCACTTTATCCCACAAATATGACAGCCCAAGTGATCCCTCTTTGAGCTCTCCCTGTTAGACAGCCTGGTTGAGGGGTGGTCATCTTCCCTTGAGCTGGGATGCCTCTCAAGGTTGTTCATTGAGGCAGAGAGACCTTTTGGTAAGTGATCGATATCACTCATAAACCTGTAGTATGGTAACTTTGATTGTGCCTTGGTAACTTTGAATGCATGCTGAATTGATGCTAATGAAACATCACATAAACTTTGCATATATAATCCTTTATAAACAAACTGTTGACCAAGTCTGGGACTATGTCTGGATCCACCTAGATTGCTCTCTGAGAAGGAGTTTAGAAAGCAAGGGCATCCATTCTGAACTTCATGACTCAACAGTAGGACCTCCTTACTCTGTATCCTCAGATCCTCAGTCTCTCTATGAATCATTTTAACTGGAGTGCAACTCAATTTTCCTTTGTATATTTTTTCCATGCAGTAATTAATAGAGTGAATCTTGCCATTGGACTTTGTTAAGTAGCACTTCTACAACATAATATTAAAACCGCTTTTGCTAACACCTTTGACAGTGGTTAAGTTATCTAAATCACCCCTTTGTGGCATTCAGTCATTCCAAATTGAGCATCAGCACACCTACGCTCCATCCTGCAGCAGGTTAAGCAACTTGACCTTCCTGTTGCCAAGCACTATTTCCCCATTTTATGTTTTGCAATATATTCATTTTAATAAAAGCAAACCCAAAGAAACTCACCATGTGCTCAAAGAAAGAGGCTGCAAGGTTTACCATCATTTCAGTTCCCCACTGACACTGGTATATTCTGGCTACCATGCTTCAGCACTGTAACAATACCCACTAACAGCAACAAGGGTTCTCATCTCTTGGCTATAGATTGCAATTTTATCTCCAATTACGTGAAGAATAAACCTTCAGGTCCTGTAAAAACTCCACAAATAAGAAACAAGATGATGTCTCTTCAGCACAGTTTTTGCCTCCTTTGACAACACAGCAGCACTATGATCTATGTGCCTGTTTTAACTACAGAGAGTTTGTTAATCCTAAAAGTTGTCAGCGAGAAAATGTGTGACCACAATTAAACTACTGTATTTGAATGGAATAGGCTTTAAAGTAAGAGCGCTCCCTGACAAGAATGTTCCATATTCCATTATGCTTCTGAACTTTCCTGTTCAACTTGCTATAGTATGATCCTTACAGAATGTGGTGCAAACTAAAAATAAGTAGGTTTGGGTTTTGTGGTTATTTTTAAATCTTAAACCAAGATGCTGATCATTAAATGTGCCTTTGGTGTTGCTTTCATAAGCCACCTCACATTTCCAGTTGCAATTCCTGTAATATATAATATATTCAATATTCTTTAGGTTTCTACCAGTTCAATGACAGTCCAATCCTAACATTAATAGCACGCCTTACAGCTTACAAAAACCAAAGCGCCAGCTCACAGTCTACTGGATTTGCTCTAAGAAGTGGTGAATTTAAATCTTGCACAAAGAGCTCTCAACACTAAGAAATTCTTTAATCATCTTGATTTGAGAGGATTATGACATGGATCAGTTGTAATATGAATGGCATGCTGGTAAAATTCTCAGTGTCTTAAAAAAACCACATATTGAAAGTAAATACATGGCTAGCCCAACTAAACTCTGTTGGAAGATTAGGTTAAGCTTTAAATAAGCTATGAGCATAATTCTTCAGATGTTAAGTCCCAGGAAACAATCATTTTAAAACAGTCTGACACTCAAAACCAGAAGATTCCACATAACTGCTAAACTGGCAGGGAAAAGGACAGCAAAGAATATGAGATACATTTTCTACTATGAATATTTTCTTTTTATCTATTTCCATACCCTCCAAAATGTGCATGTGTAAACTCACTGTGCAATTTATTGGACTCAGATTAAAATAAATTAATCCCACATCAGTGACAGCCAAATACAGCCAATTAAAATGCCAAGAGTCTTTTTCACTGTGCATCAGGAAAAAATAAAACAAAAATCGTGAAATGGTGCTTAAGTGCTTCCCTTACCCAATCCACAGCCTTTGAATTTTTTGGAATAAACCTGCAAAGCCAGCTGAGGAACTCCAACGAGCCTTCAGGGCAGACAGTGGAGCTATACAGTGGATCAAAACAGTACTTGGGAGTAATCATTACCACTGTGTTCCTGGAGTTGGCTTCTAGCTCTCCATCAAAAATACATCTCCATTTCAGAATCAGATTTCTCAATCACTCTAAAACAAGACTAAAAATGCCATAATTCAAGTCAGGAATTACATATATGATACATCCAATACTTCAGTATCTGGTCTAAGCTAGATTTCTAATTTCACTGTCAACTGAGAGAACGGGATTCTCAAGACACACTTGCCTCTCTTTGACAGGTGGAACCTGGAAGCTCAGCTTGAATTAATTCTCTAACCCTCATACGGTGAAAGGTAGGCAAGACGCATCTTCATCTTGCCCTCAACAAGTTTCCAGGAGCAGCTGGAATCTGAAAGTATACCACAGTCAAGAAATCCTTTAGGATTTACTGCACCTTTCTTGTTGCCATGAGGAAACAGAATGAAACCAACAGCCTCCCCAAATAAAGAGCCTTTTCCGAACTTCTGTCCATGCTTTCTGAATGGACAGGGAAAAGGTGAGGCACTACAGCTGGAGTCTTTGCAAATAATCCTCTTTTAGTTTTTGCTATGCAGAGTTTGGATGCTATTAGCCTGAGCAGCACTTTGGCTAACAGCTGGCGATGCAGACAGACAAGGGACGTTCTGAGAAGTCTGGTGTGCTCATGGCGGCTCTTACTTTTCCTCTTCACCCTGCAAGGGCAGAGCTTACAGCTGGGCATTTGTGGGCAAAGGTAGGAAGAGAACAAAAGCCAAGGAAAAGCATCAGCTTCTCAATTTCTGTTTCTCAACCGTATGTTTGAAGCAGTCTTGAAAAGGCACAAGCAAACTGGGAAGAAAGCTGCAATACTCCTTTCCACTAACTGAGTCTACCTGAAATACTACAGCTAATCGACTGTATGGTACCAGCTGCTTGCCTAAGAGGGAAGCTGCAGCTCATACAGTCAAACCCAGGTGAAACAGAATGGCCTTAATACAGAATAAACCATCCCTGTTACCAGCTTTTAAGGCACCCTCATCGTCCACTTCAGTCCCACCAGTCACACAACAGCTGCAGGAGTCCATCTCACCCCAAGACAAGGTGATAAACCAGGAGAGATCCTATTGACAGGGAGACACTAAAAGCACACACATGAGGACAAGGGGAAGAGCTTGCACTAACACACAGAGCAACAGCCTATATTCTGCCCTTTCAAGTTGGATTGGATGTTAACGCAGATCTTCAGCACACGAAGAAGTACTGAAAACAACAGGTGAAGAAAAACAGTATCCTTAGAAGTAGTGTACACGTACCCTTCATCTCCCTCTGGATCCTAACATGCTGCCCCAGCAGTATAAGCTCCTTTCACCCCCAAAGGGAAACATGCATGCAAATAAAGCATCCAAGCACAGGATAAGTACAAAGACTCACACAACATGGTGCCGGTGTGAGCCATGGTCACTTATTTGTATTTGGAAACCCAGAGGCTCAGTATCTTTAAATACTAATTTTAATGCAGCTTTTTTGTCGTTGTTGTTAAAAATTAAACAATGCTTCTTCTGTTTTTAAACAATCTTTGTCCAGAGTTTGTCTGTTGGTTTTCTTTCCTTTTACCTGAATTAAATATTCTTGTTCCATGGTTGTAGCACAGCAGTCACATTAACTTGTAATGAATACTTAAAATGCAAAAAACCAATATTCTTTGCTCTGTTGAGTTCTCGTCACACTTCTGTTATTTTAATACAAAGTACACTGCAATTGCACAGAAAACTACTTCTGCTTTAAAAAGTCATAGCCCATAAATCAGCCATCAAAAGTACACACAAGAACTTTGTAAAGAGCACCAGGGCATATATTTAATGGTTGCATTCAAAAGAATAACTTTGTCTTAGTCAGAAAAAAGTTATACTTCACACTCACGGAATGACTTGGAGCTATAAAGCACTCCAAAAGAAAGCTACAAAGCTATGAATTATGACTTGAATAAAGTCTAAAGACAACTTTTCAAGCCATGAAGTTACTTTATAGAGATGCCTGTTATACAGCTGATGCAAGCTCTTGACCAGTCTACTCTTCAAAACCAGAGCATGTGTCACCACCTGTTGTAAAGCTACACAGGGCTGGGTCCAAACGGAGGAGAAAAATAGCCAAACAGGAACGGCACCTCCTCTCTGCTCCCAAGCTGATTAAAGGAAAAGGCCTGTGATAACCAGGTGGAGAAGGAAGCTAGGAGAGCTTTTGTCTTCCCGTTCACCACCTCTGACCTTATGCAGCCACTCCACAAGAGCCTTGGCAAGCCAAGCATTTCTACAGCTGCTCTCTGACATACCACATGGAGGAAGTTTCAGAAAGGTGGGAACAGCTTAGGAGGGCTGAACTGCCTCCTGTTACACATGTTTCTCTCCATGTCGATGCTTCATTGACTATAGAATGTATCTAGGCCCAAGCAACTGCCCGAAGTCAAACACGAAAACTGAGACGGAAGAAGGGATTGAACCCAGACCTCCAGATCCTGGTGAATCAGTGCCAGACAGAAAGGATTGCTTTAGGAAACACCAACAAATGGCACAGAAAGAAAACAGTTGAAATCAGGTAACATTAATGAAGTGCCACATGGACCCAAGGAAAAGCATCAGAAAATGGGATGTCCCCTGCTCACGGCAGGGAGGTTGGAACTAGATGATCTTTAAGGTCCCTTCCAACCTAAACCACTCTATGATTCTATGATGCTATAACTGGAAAGGAAAATAGTGGAAGGAGCAGAGGGAAGAACAGTGAAAGGTGGGGAGGGAGGGGAAGGGAAGAGGAAGGGAGCAAAGCAAAGGAGGTGGAGAACGTGCAGGGAGGCCAGACTGAGGCCATAACAGTATCAGAAAACTGCAGGTATGAAATGCATCTGTCACAAACTTGGTGTCACCTGACAATTTTGCAGCACTCAAAATACTGATAGTCCCATTAAGGAATAAATTGACCTATACTAGCTTGGTTACATTCCTTACTTTAATTATAGAAGTATGCCATAAGTACTGCTACATACTAATGCACATTACATGTTTTTCCGCTTTCCACAAAAGACAGGATCCTGGCTCTGGACTAATCTGATCCTCTCCATTAAGTCTGAGTCAGCCTTCAGACTTTCAGTCTTCAAACATTAGCTAGAAACTATTTAAATGTCAATGTTTTAACCAAAATTCCTTTAAGAATATTTCCATCAAAACAACAACAACAAAAAAAATGCAATAAGCCTCCTACTGAACTAATGGAACACTCACACCACACTATTAAAAGGGCAGGATATTCAAATATTCCTGCAGCCGTTTCATTTGAGCTGTGTGTATATTTTATATTTTAAACTGTGCAGTTTATGATGGACAGAAGGATCCTTAACAACATTGTTACTTGGTAAAAGAAGAAGAGAATAAAACGCAAGGTGCAAGGGAAAACCATAGAATCACAGAATGGTCCTTTGGAGATCATCTAGTCCAACCCCCTGCCAAAGCAGGTCCACCCAGAGCAGGCTGGACAGGAATGCATCCAGGCGGGTTTTGANACATTAGAGGCTTTTATATGGCTTGGCTTATATATTATTTTTTAAATCTGTTTTATCAATATCACTAACATTAATAGATTCTTTCACTTAATATAGTAATGCACATACACTCATATGACCATTTATATACCGGATAATTTTTTTTGGTCTGGAATATCTCTCTGTGAAGGATATATCAGCCACTAGTAATTCATATAGTTAGGAATTACATACTTCTCTGAGGTTTTATCATTAGCTTTTACCTCTATTCTTGCAACAGAGACTATAAATTGTTTCATATGAAATATGAACTGGTTTATTCACATTGTTTAATGATGGTACTGAGAACACAGTGTGTGTGAAAACTCCATTAAATATTAAATAATAGCAATCCTATATTTTCCCAGTGATTTGTGTGATTATCTATATATTTTAAGTTTAGGATAATAGCTCTTTCTTCAGAGTAAATATTTGTAAAGCCTTGAGCTTCCAAATCTACGTGTCCAAGCTTCCATTTAAGCACACAATGAGCCCAACAAAGACAGAGGTAAGTGAGCATGTGACTGACCAGTCGGGTCTCTTCAGGAACATGCTGTTTTACTTTTAAGCAAGCACGTGCCAGAGGCTCAGTAAAAGAAATGAAACCTAGACTGTATGCTTAAAAAGGTTAATCATGCATGTTAGCGTGACTTGGCAAAAAAAGTATATATAAATTTCAAGCACATTTTGAAATTGGGCTGTTTTGGTAGTGGCTTTTCTTGACTTCAGACCCCATATCATCTCCTGCAGAATTCCACATCTGTTCTTGAAGAACTGTTCATGTGGAAGACCCTCACCACTGACATCTCAAAATTCAGACCTGACGATAGTTACGGAAACTTTTATCTGAGACAAGAGTTAACAGAAGAAAGCCATGCTGTGGGACTCAAGGATTAATTCAAAACACAAACCAAATAAAGTGAAGACAAACAGAGGAAAAGAGATTTGATGCATTAACTCACATCACAGTATCATCTACCTCTCTAGATATATGTTCAGAAGAAATTTACTCAACTTATTTGGAAATTTAGAAGGCTATGTCTCTTATGATACAAAAAAACATATTCACATTTGTGCCCAGACTAAACAAAATTTATAAAACTTACTAATATATTCAGACTGCATCATATTTAGACGCTAGCAGCAAAAATTATAGAGGCTAACGCTATTTAAATAATTGACCTGAAACAAATCAAGAGGGTAAGAAAATCTGTCTACCCTGCTTTAAAAAGCCTACTGATTTACCAATATTCTTCATTGCTAAATGCATGGTACACTTAATGTCAGTCATCCTAATTTATTGTCAGAATTCCTTAAATTACTTTCCTATGATTTTACCCTTCATAAGAACACTTACCAGCTACTGTAAGGATAAAACAACAGAGATCTTAAAAGGCGTGAAGAAAATCTTTCTGCGGGAAAGCAGAATGCATTCATATGGAAACACAAAGTTATTACACGGCAGACACTAAAAGCCTTATTTCGAAGAGCCGGATGGATCGAGGGGAAAGGAAGGCTCATTCCCATTTGTGCCGTGTCCAAACTGCCACATTGTTCATGTAAAACCAGAAATTAATGGTCTAACCATTATGTGGTTTTACCCAGTTTTAAGCCTCCACTCACAACTATTTAAAAGAAAGGTCTGATTTTCTAAGGAACAGAATGTAGCACTGTGGAAACTGCTGTACCAGATCAGATCTGTGGTTCACCCATACCAGTACCTTATGTCTGACAATGCCAGTACGGGATGCTCTAGGACAAAAAAACCCCAACCAAAACAAACAACAAAAACAACAACAACAAAACACAAAAAACACCCAACAACAGTAGCCAGACGATGGCTAACCTATGTTCTGATTTGAAATAGTCCTTCTAATTACCAACTGCTTTAGAACTTGATATCTGAATTTTTACATCACAACCACAGTTTGTTAGAAATATCTATCATACTGCTGGGTATTATTCTTATCCAACATAGTCTTTTTGAACCAAAAGACTTCTTTTTTGATGCAATAAAAAAAATCCCAGGTTCTTCTGGTTCGTGTGGTTTTTTTCAGATCCCTAACTTTTTTTTTTTTCTTTCCATGAGGTTTTCCTAAAACTATAATGCCCCTTTCTGAGATGTGATTTCAAAGAATCACAGATAAGCTCAAACCACTGATTTCATATACCACAGGATATTCACTATTCTTTATCTCTACATATCACAACATCTTACTGACTTTTTAATGACCTCTGCTGTAGCATCAGAAGAGATTTTCACAAAATTGGCTTCATCAATGTTTTCCTAAACCTTTACTGCTAACGCAGCACCCTGTAAAGTATTTCAGTTCACCATTTACCTACCATTCTGCATTGCTTTTGCTTTACCAACATTAACTTGATACCACATCATCTAGACGGTCACTTAGCTTTCTGCACAGAAACTTCCACTTTTTTTTTTACAAACCATGAATATACAATGAATTCTTCATCAAGAAATCTTGCAAACCCACCCTTTTATTCAGCACTTTATTATTATTTGTCTTTGCACTGTCTTTGCCATTTAAACAATTCCAACAATGAGAAAAAAAATTATTTCCTCAGAAAGAGGTTTATTTCCTTAGAAAAAAGCTAGATGCTTTCTACCTATTGTACCCCTCATGCTTAATGAAACCTGCAATAGCAAGAGAATCTGAAAGCCTCCAAAAAAATATATTTTTTTTAAAAAGACAGATAAAAAGATATATACATACACTATTAGTAGCTTCAGCTTCACAGCGGAACAATCAGCAATGACACAGGTATGAAAGTGTCACAGCAGCCTACAGTATAAACTAGAAAGCTGCTGAAGGTCACCTGGTTCAGTCATCAGCAAGCCTCTCCCTGATGCACCATCTCAACAGTATGGAAAGCATAGCAGACAGCAGTGACTCCCTACAAGATGTCCCCTAGGGACAAACAGAAACAGAGTTGGGAACTTTCCTGTAGAACATCTTTTATACTAGGAGCTCTCCATGGGCTTAATCAGAAGAAAGGTTGTCGAGAGACAGGCAGGCAGGTTAAACCCAAGCAGCCTACTGAGCCATGAACAACAAACTGTATGATACAGATACATTAGGATATCTGGGTATGAAAATATTTTCAGTGTTTGCATATTTCTAACATTTCTTTCTTTCCTGCTTCAATCACCACCTCAGTATGTCAAAAGAAGCAGGCAGAGAAGCCAGCCACAACCTGGTCTGCTTGAAAGAGGCAAACTAGTTTATTTCTTTTGTTAGCAAGGAAACATGGTAGTGAGACTTCCCCACTGCGAGCTTCTCTTTAAGGCAGAGAAGGGGCTACTGCACAGGTCAAAACTGAGCCGGGTGACTGTCCTATGATGTGCCATAAAAAAAATGCCAGTGCTGATGAGGATAGAATGTTTCAGGCTTTTCTTACTTCGACACATCTACTTGTTTCTCAGATCCCCCACTGACAGAGCTGCAGTCAGTGGGCTCATAAATCTGATTTGACTGATGAGGTTCTCTAGGGAAAGCTTTTGAGGGGACTACACCTCCTCCTGCCTCAGTCCCAAAATGTACATCAACCAGCTTAGAACTTCCCCTTCCCAGCTGCAGATAGATAATTTGGCGGAAATACTTAAACAAGATCCTGTGCTATATTTAACTCAACAGACAGTCCCATGGGTGAAAAATATTCAGCTAATGAGAAACAAAGAAACAAAGTTTATAGCAAAACAGACAAAATAATATGCCTTTGACAGTAAGTTTAACATCTTCACAAATCACACAGCAGTTGAGTCCCTTCGAAGAAGAAAGGACAGAAATATGGTGTTAATGCTGACCTCTGCAACTCTAAATTATCAACTGGCTGTCTGTCAAGAGCAGTCTTTGACATGGAGGGTTGGATGGGCAGGAGGACACTGAAGTTGCAGCGCTCCACATGAACAGCTCGCAGCTCCTACAGCCTGCCTGGCCTATGCTTCAGGTCACTCCATCTTGAGGTGTGACCAGAAAAACCACTGAGGAGACAGCAACTGCATAGAAGATGACACTTTGGGGTCAGTATAGTACATTTTCTTTGAACTACTTCACTACAAGCTACCTAAGTTCCACTTCAGTGGAACTTCCACACAGGGTCAGACCTCAGTGAAAAGACATTTGCTGATTCTTCAAGAGCTGTCCTCCTTCCCCAAAATTTGCCCACAAGTGCCGCAGTCTCTCACAGGCAGGCAAATACGGACAAAATAGTGCAAGAGCAATTTAAGAATCCTTCACATCCCAGGTGGAGATATTTATTCCCTAGGGCTTTTGATTCTCCAGAGGGAAGCCTGCTGTTCATTTACGTGGGAAAGAACAATGAAAAGGAGCATACGGTGATAGACTTTGGTTACCAAACATGGCATGGTGTGTTAGCTCCTCTTTCACACTTGTAGGATTCCACAGAAAACGACTAAACTAAAACAAAATATCTGTCTGCATACATAAAACCTAGAAAAGTTATTACCTGAGTAACACACAACCTCCTATTAGTATATTGCTCAAGAATAGTTTCCGCTGTAAAACTACCATCACACTAATAATTTAAAGAAAAAATAATTTAGAAAAGAAATACTGTCTCCAGAGACTCTCAAAGATAAGGGTAAATTTAAACAATTGTAGCTATCAATCTATATTTCCTATTTCTCTGAAAGGCATTATTGCATCCTAGGGATACGTATACCAAGTACATTGAAGCACTCATTTTCAAAGTAATTGAATGGTGTTAGGTATCACTAACAATCTTACAGGTGAATTTTAGTTCTTAATGCTAATGATGAAATACATTCATTTTTTCTGGCATATTAATTATTTCAATATGAAATAATTTCCTCTATTTTTGTGCCACATTCACAGCAATAGCACATTAAAAAGTTCTCGTATACTGTCATCACTGGATTAAACATTGTGAATGTTTAGATTTTGCCACTATATGGTTGTCACCCAATTCACCACGCTTCAGAAGAAAGCAAAAAGAATCTGCACTCAGCGTAAAGTCTTCAGGTTTGGCTGGGTTAACAGGGTGGTGATGAAAAAACATACAATTTGATACGAATGCCGTGCCTGCTTCCTGCAGTAGAAGCAGCAACAGCTATTAGTGCTCTTCCTTACTCCTGCTCGGCCTCCTCTCCAACACTGCACCTCGAAAGGGACAAGGGGGATCTCTCTACAGGGCTCCATGCACCCTTACAATGTTTTCCATGCAATGATAAACCACTTATTGAGAAAAATGAAATAGCAAAAAAATGTTCCACCAATAGCCAACAGACTCAGAACTGCACATGTTTTCTCATGTGAAATGGGGAATACAGGGTATTAGGTGCTGCTATTGAGCCTTTGTAAAGCAAAATGCAGGAAATGGTATATCCTAATTTTGCTCTTGATAAAAGAAAAAGCAAAATATTTCACACTTACTGCAAAATACTAGAAAAAATTGGAACCAGAAAGGGAAGGAGAAAATAAATAAATTAATAAAATATAATTAAATTTAGTTTGAATCGTGTGACAAAGAAATACATTAAAGCTGAACTAGGATAATGCAATCATGAGGATGCACCTCTTGTTAAAACACAAGCAGGGCTGAAAATCACTTTGAACGTTAGCCTTGTGACGAGAAGCTTAAGGCCACTGCTTCCTGGAATATTTTCCACTTGATCTGGCTGAACAAATATTAGGGAATTTAACTGGGGAAAGGTAAGTCTGTAGACGTTCACAAGTCTGCAGTTATCACTGTTATTGGCCTAAAGACTTGCAGGAGCATGAGACAGTTTGTTTTTCATGTCCGGCAGAAGAAAACAGTTCTCACTGGCTTAGTATATGTCTCCTCATGAACAGAGATCCACTGAGAGCAGGGATTGCACCCCATCAGAAATCCACTACATAGCTCTGGATTCCTCATCTCATACTGTTGTTTGAATTTAACCTAGAGAAATTGTCTCCCCCAGCAGATGCCTGCATGACCAGCTAGGTCTCTCTGGACTTGCAGAACAGCACACACATCAAACTGCCCATTCCCACTTCTGCTAGGTCTTCATACATGGAGGAAAAAATAGAGGAGCACAGAAAGAACAAAGCACTTCTCCCAACATACGCTTTTGCTCAAACCAGAGAACTGGGTGCCTTAAACAGCTTCTCCCAGCTACACAAGACTCACAAAGCGTGGAAAAGCTGAAGCGAAAAGCACGCAGTCACTTCTTCAGCAGACCTAGTGGATTTCCAATCATTTCTGTCAGCAGGTGGAGAAGAAATAGCACTATATGTGGAGAGGTAAATATCTCCCTATATTTGTCTGCTATCTACCAAAGTAAGATTTGTCTCAGTGCCTGCCGAAAGGACAGAGAAACTATTGCTCTTCCCTCCACTGGGAAATGAAAGAAAGCAATCACAAACCTCCCATAACCTAATGCAAGGCCGACAAAGGCAAAGAACAAATTTCTCTCCTTTGGCATGAGGAGTCTGCTTGCTTCCAGGAAACTTTACTTACAAAAATCCGCTGGCCAGAAAAAATAGCACATAGAAAATCACCATAATGGCACTATACCTATCAGAAAAAGCTATGTGGCTTGGCTGTTCTTAACATAAGAGGTCTGACTGAGATCTGTCTAGACTTAAGTAGAGGTTCAGAGCAGTTCAGTATTCTGAACAGGAGACTAGATCAGAACATGCCCATTTTGAGCTCTGTGTAAAGAATTCTGTATCAGCATTTCCCAACAGAAGTCAATGCATCTGTTTCCAAAAAAAAAAAAAAAGGGAAAACATATCAATGACTGAAGGTATCCAGTGTGGACAGCAGCCTAAATGTATAAGCCTTTCCCTGCATTCTTTGCATCTTACTTAATGATTCTGAGCCTTTAGAAATGGTAAGCCAAGCATAGAATCATAGAATCCTAGAATTGTCTAGGCTGGAAGGGACCTTTAAGATCATCTAATTCAACCATCAACCTAACTCAGATAAAAACATCACTAAACCATGTCACTAAGCACTATGTCAACTCATCTTTTAAATACCTCCAAGGATGGTGCCTCAACCACTCCCCCGGGCACCCCATTCCAATGCTTAATAACCCTTTCAGAGTAAAAATTTTTCCTAATATCCAATCTGAACCCTCTGAGCGGTCAGCTCTGGTAGTCTCTCCCTCATATGTTTTTAGTGTGCACCACTCAATCTGTAAAAAGTGGGGATACACCATGATGGTTTCAAGGAGAAGAATATATTCAGTCATTTTATCCGTTATAGTGGACAAATGTTTCCAGTCACTTTCATTATAATATAATTGTCATTCTTCAGTAAGAAGAAAAATTTGACCAAAAGAGTTGGCTAAACTGGCGTCCGCTTACCAACAAAAGGACAGAACACTATTTGAATCCACACTAAAATAAACCTGAAATTCAATGAACTAACTCTTGAAAAGACAAGTGTATTACAAAAGATTAGGTTTCACTAATCTTTTAAAACTCATGTTTACAAACCTGCTCCTGACTTAAAGTAAATTTACAACTCATGCCTGTAGACAGATGTAGAGAACTGGATGACATATACTGAAGTTTTAGATCGTATTTTGTTATTGCACACTTAATTACTAACACTTAAGCAGCAGTGAGATGAAATGTCAAATGCTATGAAAAGTATAATTCATTTCTTGTGGCAGATATTAACCAGCCTGTATTAATGACTTTTGGAACTATTACTAATGAGGAAAAATAGCCATCCCAGTACGGCAGCAATATCTGTAGTGAGGGGACAGTCTTCTAGCCATTAAAAAAAAAATAAAAATGAGGAGTAGGGGCATATCATACCATAGGTTAAGAAAAAATATTTCCTTAAAGAGGATGTTTATGACAAAATTTCTAAATTGCTGACACAGTACAGTGAGGGAGAAATTCTGAAATTGTTTCCAGCAGCTGGGCTGTATGACTAGTCTCAGCAGCTATCGGCTAACTGGAGTTTGTGTTTGTGTTATTCCCCCAGGGTCTAGTCATTGTGTTATACAGAACAGGGCAGGGATCACTAGGGACAGCGAGGTGTCCTCTGAGCAGACCAGCTCCTTTTCTGCACTTTTTTGCAGGGCAGAATAGTGGGAAAATGGTAAAGATATGTTTTATATTATGCTTTTATCAAAAGCATAAAGATATGACTATATTAGTTTAACTTCCAAGGTGTATTAAAATTATATACAGCCTTCCGGAGTATGTAAACGAAGCCAGGAATGTAGTGGTTATGCACAGGTACGTTTCCTAAGCAGAAAGAACTTCTGTAAATTCAGTTAGCCAGAGCAAATGGAAAATTCAAGAATTCTATAAGCATATTATTCCACTATTTCACTGTTTTACCTGATGATCAAAAGCCACTGGCTACAATATGCACTGACCATTATCTTGAAGGACTCCTGTGGAAGCTGTTACTTTTACTGTCTGTTTTACTTTCGTAGTGTTGTTTGAAAAGTGTCGTCTGGACACAGAATCTTCTGGATTCTGGCTTTTTTTGACTTTCCCTTTGGGAAGCTGAGGTGAGGAACTATTTTCTCCTGGGTCACTGGATCCAACGGTAGATTTAGATTGCCGATCATTTCCCTGAAAAGAAGTGTACGCAATTAGCACTGACGAAAATGACAAAATTTATTTTTTTTCTATTTCAACATTATTTCAACTTTTTAATACTAAGGATTGGTATCAGGAGTTAAAGAAGCATATTAGTTTACAATCAGTACAGTTAAGTGTTACCTTGAAGTATCCAGAGAACTGAAACTATCTCATCAACTTACTGCATGATCTGACTAATTAAATGGTCCTCAACAACTCCCAGAAGAAAGTAACACATTTATTACAAGAAAATATTTTTTATTTGATGAAAAGAATGGCTAGATGAATCTATACATGCATACATATGATATACAGCTATATCTCATCTATACATATGTGTGGAAAGTCATAAGATGTAACATATATAACTTGTGAATAATTCATTGCCTGCGTAAATGAGACATGGGTGTCAAAAGCAGCTGGAAGAGGGGAACAGCCTTCATGTGGCAGTAACACTGTGACCGCCCAGTGGACACTAAGAAAGGGGTCTGCCCACACATCACCTCTGGATCACCTCCAAGGACATCAGCCACTTCCTCTGGTTGCTCTGTGGTGTTTCTAGAAACAGAACCAGAAACCTGGTCCTTATTTCTACAGCTTTCATTTACGTACGATCCTGAGTGTACTAGCCAGAGATTTTATTATTTATACACATTTTTTTCAGTCTAAATCTGTTCACAGTCAACACCGTAAAAAGCTGAACTGTATATAGCACCCTTTATGGTGCTGTTGATATTGTTCTAGGCTGCGTAAAGACTTTACCAACTGAACACCCTCATCGTTGCCTCTTATTAGGGGCTGTCAGCCTCCTACTTTTGCCGGTCTAACAGCACATGTAGTTTCCTCCTAATCCAGTTCTGTCAAAACACGCCGTATAACAACAGAACACTCTAGTAGATAGGGCAGAAAACCTTATCAGTATCTGCAACTGTTCACCTTATCACAGTCCTAGCTGAAACACAGAGGATGAATATATTCTACTTCATTAGTGTAGCTGCATGAACAATTCATGCCATTTTAGAACGTGCCCACCAGAAAGGCCTTTCATTCTGCAATGGTCATGGACAATTCTCTTCACCTCACTGCTAAAGTTAAAAGGTAATACTGTATAAAATTAAAATCTTTCAGAAAAATAACTCCTGAACAAAATCCCGCATCTCTTTAAAAAAACTTGTGTATGTTATTACATTTTTATATGATTCTTCTAGTTTTCACATAACCAGCAGAAATCAGTTCTGTTTAAAATATCTTACTTAAATACCATCTATCTTTTACGATGTAATCTACCATTTATCTACCAATACTCTCAAATCTACCACTAATCCTTTCTCTATAAAGAGAAAGGCAACCATGGCAACATTCCAGTTTCTTCTGCTTCAAACTGGAGACTGTTACTCCCAAGCAATAATGGTTAAAAAGTGTAGATATCAAATTGAAGCAAACAATTGTATGATTTATACCAGTTCAAGTGTTGCAATAGATCTTTAAGAGCAGTAGTACATATTCCTGCCTCTTTAAGATTTGACACTTGTTCCCAGTGCGTTACAATCCCAGTGGAATAAAAGTGAATGTCAAATAATTTTCTGTACATGTTGTTAAGCAATAGTAGAAAAGGCAAGAAGTTAAAACCGTTAATGAGTTATATTTACAAGTGATAGAACTGAAAAGCGCAGGTTTTAAACAACAAACACCACTTGAAAGTATGTTCTTTACTGAGGTTTTACCTTCCACTGAATTTCAACAGAATGAAACAGACTTGTATGTTTTATTGCTTATTTGGTTTAGTGGCTCCAGGGTTTTTTGTTTTGTAAACAGTGAATGGACATGATCAACTACCACAATTATAAAGACAGACTGTGAGTCTGACTCTCCACTGTCTTGTACTTATATAGTAAACTTCACTTACACAGAATCGGTGCAAACAGATACTTGTATTCTGATTTGACACTGTTTTAAATCCACAGTGAACTCGTATTGTACACATACAAATAGCTATATAGGATACAAACCAGTGGAGGCTTAAGCTCTGTATTTAACTGCTAGCTAGGACAGGAAAGTGTTTTAGAGTCTTATTCAGACCCAGCATGAAGATACACCATTTTCTGCAAGACATTTTGTAAAAGGTTCTGTGTTTTTCCTTCAGGTGCAGAATTTGAATAAATAAATACACAAAGGTAGCTGACAAGGTTTACGCAAAAGACCTCAAGGCAGCAGTTATCTTTGCTATGGAAGGTTTTATAAAAAACCAAGCAGCCATTATTGCAATAATATTTTCTCAGATCTTTTTTGTCTAATTGACACTGCAAGTAGCTACAGATTCATCAAGCTTTAATAAGCACACCACCAGGTGGGTGTGTATTTTTTCTCTCCAGATTTAATTAAAACCCAAAGGACAGGGACTTTCCATCTGCTGGAATTAAGCAAAATTAGAAACAAACTTCATTATGGCACTTGATACTTACACTGCCTTTAGATTTTCGAGGTCCCACAATCGGAGGTAGTACAGAGGCTTTGCAACTGCAGAAATAATCCATATCTTAGAATTGTGTCCACTGTCACTATCAGAGACACTATAGAACTATAACCAAGTCATGTAACACCAAGTCGGCTACTGCAACAGAGTCAATCGTTTCATTCATGGCACATTTTTACTAACAATCACACATGTCTTTTTACTAGACTATATTTCAACGTATAATCATTAACTTATTCAAACAAATGCTTTACATTTCCCCACAATGCATACCTATATAGAGAAAATTAGCAGAGCAGTATTCAGTGAATTACTGTGTGACAGATCCTTACAACTAAAATAATGAAAAGTTCCAGCAATTTCAATAAAGCTGTTTACGTCAATAGACCAACACAGCTTTTCACCATCCTTAAATTCATTTGTTGCAAATGCTGCTTCCCAAAACACTTTCAAGTTATTCAAATTGTCTACAGTTGCTCATTGAAGAAAAAAATAAAATAAAATAAAATTACACCTCCATTTATATGCAGAATATAGGAAAAATTCTCTAAATTACACCAGTTTGTGGGACAAATTTCCATTTCTTTGCATTTATTTCAATGAAATGGCTCCTAATTTTCATGTTTCCCAAAGATACAAAAAGCTCAAGTTTCTCCTTACAGACACCAAGTTTAGGACTCTATTATGTGATGATTCAAGTCTACAAAAAATAGCCCCAAACATAAAGCATTCTTAAGTGACCACACATTCCACAAAACTCTACCAAGCAAGAGTAGAACTAGACTGGTGTGGCTGCACCTAGTCTCATTCAGTTGTACACATTTGTATCCCAGGGGGAAAAAAAAAACAACCAACCAAAACCAAACAAATTAAGCCAAGTTAAAATAATCCTTTTTCTGACATTAATTTTGTGATACATGATCAATGACATGTTTATGAGGTGAAACAATCTGCTGAATGTCCATCTTCTCTTTCATTTTTGTCATCTCAACGTTCTCAGAAGTTCTCAATGAGGTTTTGCATCCATACTAATCCACCCATTCGTCATTCTTGGAACGATGATTTTGTACTTTACTGGTGGTACTTTGTAAATAAATTGACACACATGCATGAGAGAAGTATATCACACACCTATAGAACTTACCCCTGCGGCTTTCTCATTGTAGATTTGGTAAATAGCAGATCACCGTACGGCAACTTCTTAAACTTTTCTCTACCCACTGCAACATAAATTTGCCCGTTCTCCAAGTCTGACCCATTCTGAACAAGTTTTCCATCTAAAGTGTAAAGTCTGAAAAATATGAAAATGCTTCATATAATAAACCTTAATGTTAAGTGTATGAAGTGTTGAAAGCTATGTTAATCTAAACTCACTAAATCATGCTGAATTTCCATATATGAAACCAAGTAAAGTACAGTGCACGTCATACAATGATCAGTTGCTTCATAAAAAACAAAAGACAGGGAAAGACAGCAAAATAGTGACCTAAATCACAGTTTATATGAAACTAATAAAGTATGAAGCGCTATGACAGATGAAATACTCTCATAATTTCTAAAATGAAATAAATTACTTTGTACTTAGAAGGTCTTTACTGCCCTTCCCTGATACCATGGAAGGGATCTATTCCATGAGTTCCTGACCTCCCTCATACCAAGTTCCACCTCCCATTTGTGCTCTAGGCACTATGCAGAAATCTGGGAAGAATTGGGCATTCATGGCCCCACGACTGAAAACCCAGAACCTGCCCACCTACTGCAGACCAAGTTGACAATATCATATTGATGTTATCATATTGTGTAGATCAGAAGGTTGGAATGTGGCTGCACCTGGTGGGGTAAAGCTGGAAGGAGCAGGAAATACAATAATACATTATAACAAGAAGCTGTGTATCTTAGGCACCTACAATACTAATAATTATGATGTCTGTTACAGCAGGTAGATCTTTACCACAATAATTTCTGTTTGTACACTTTATTGAGAAAGAAGAAATGCAAAACGTACTGGGCTGGGTGGAGCAGGGGAGGTCAACACGTTATTTCTATGCTATCCCAATTACTACACTGTGGAGTTTGTGATTTTGTTTAAGGATGGTCAAAACAATGAAGAAGGAGAAAACATTCAATAATAAATAAGCTCTTTCCCATTAAGCATATTCCAAAACTCACCAATATTTATATTTAATTAAAAAGTCAATATTAATGGTTTTGCATTTAAGTCTTAAATGCAGGAATGCTGAATGGCCATCTTAATTGCCTCTCTAGAAGCCTTCTGCAAGAGCTTCTATATGTGTTATTCATAAATTTCAAGACAATGCAAGGAGATATACATTTATATATATAGCTATACAACGAACCTTTTAGGAAGAATATCAAGAGCCTGACTTATAAAGTACAAAAATTTTCGGTTTAATACAGACAAAGCTGCTTCTTAAGTTCATATACATGGTCCTGTATGTATGAACTCCTGAAAATGTTATGGACAAATATCTGGCAGTCTCTAGTTGTATTTTTCAGTTATTATAGTTATTATTTTCAAGGTGAATCAAACATAATCAGTCACTCTAGATGAAAGTGAAATTAAAAATTCATTTTAAAAAAAACAGCTTAAAGCAAATAAATATTCACTTAACAAGCATCACACAAGTTCTGTGACACTTACTTCCGAAGCCTTTCACCCACCCACCTGGCCACAACCATTCAAAGACCAGATGGGTTCTCTCTGGCTAGTATTATTCAATAAAGATGCCCTTGTGCTCACTTCTTCTGGTCACTGGGGGATGACCTAGAGCTTGTCCTGTGGAATGTCAGTGGACTTCCATTATCCCTCCTGAATCCAAGCCAAAAAGTGCAGCCAAAACAAAGCAAGCATACAGGCTGACAGAGGAGACGGCAAAGACACAACTTGTGGGACCAACATCTCCATGTTCCCTGTTGCCAACACAGCAGGTACCTGCCCATCAGGTTGCTGTACCCCATTCCCATGTACAATCTGGCAAGCGGAAAAGCTTCTTTCTCGTCTCCTCTCTCATATTTCTTACTAACATCCCTGTTTTGATGGGCACGATCAATAAATGGTTTTCAAAAAACCACACGTGAAACTGCTTAAGACTTGGCAGCTTTGTAAGTCTTTTAATAACATGGAAAAGAAAAACTCCCATATACATAATGCAGGTTCTCGTAATTCCACTTATCCTTCTTTAATGAGAAATTATATCTTCCCAGCATCAGTGGTCTTATAGGATCGCCCCTAATGCTAACATACTTTCAGTAAAACCCAGCAATTAATGTGTAACTTATTAAAGAACAACGATCACTTTACCAACGGATTTAATATGTATTCCGGGCATTTTAAGGAAAAGAAAATGAAAAGTGGGTTAATAGAAAACCAGAAAAAGGAAAACATTAAATAATTCAAAATGTCACGTACATTATCTCATTTTTGAAAGGATTAAAACTGAGCACTGATTTCTCAAAAGCAATCCTAGCTACGTATGGAATTATTTATGCTTTCCTATACACCACATACTCCTATACACCAAGGAGTGACACCGAGTAATAAGAAAAAAACGTGAAAGGTTTTTAAATTGCTAAACAACCTGAGATCAGAAAGAATTGGTATGTTGTAAACAGCTGTTACTTTGCCCCCTTCCGAGTTATACTAGCTGAGAAACATATCCAGAAAACTGCATCCCGTGTGTAGGTCTACTCTACTGCAAGTAGAAGTGGTGAGTAGCCAGATAACAGGAACAAAGAAATGCAAAGCTGAGAGGAAAAAATTAGATGGGAGCTATAGTCAACAGATAGAATTACCTTAATCTTTTATCGTCTGTATCAGCTCTGGGAAAGCAATCAGAAGAACTGACAGACTATTTTATCTTCACTGATTTGAGAAAGATTTTGCAAGCTTAGCCTCAGACATTCCATAAGCTGGGAAGAATGATTTTCCACAAAAGGCCCTTTCCAATCCGAGGAACGGATTTCTGTAATGTGCTCTGCGTGGGGCAACACTGGAATGTCAGCAATTTAACAGTACACACCTTGGGAGCCTGCTTACACTGCAATGCTTCTCATGGAAACTACAAGTATCATTTTGCTCTAAAACTTGCAACAACTATTTTAGAGAGCTTATTTTACATCGTAAAAGCCTTAAGGGACTGAAACTTACTGATCCGAAAGGTCATCTCCTATTCCTATACCACAACTCCTCAGACCAGCTGAGATACTGGAACTGACAAACCCCATCTACAACTTTGGCCCTGGCTCTTACTAGGAGGCTGACCTGGCTGAGTATAAAGTCCATTCTAGTCATAGCACAGGTCTTCAAAAACCAGAGAATCTATAGTATTTTCCTTGAAATTGCTCGCTGCAATGAATTTTCAAAACTATCAAAATTAAAAGGTAATCTGTGGATCACATCTATTATTGAACATTCCAAATATCTTCACCGACTTTACTGGTGAAGTTGTTTTATTTTATTTTATTGACATGAACTTAATTATTAATACTAAATAGATTGCATTATTATTGTATTATTACATGCCTGCTAACCAAATATTTAATCAAAAAATAACAGCTGAAACAAATTGGGGCTTTTCTTTTTTTAAATAGCAGTTGAAATGAAACCTGAAGGTTACTCGGAGTCAATGTATTTCCATTTCGTGTGAAGTATTTTCTTACAGTGGAATTTCCCATGAGGCAGAACGACCCACTACATCTACTTACGGAGTTTTAAAAACATATCTACATATATCAAATGTATCTTGCAAACATTCATCTTCTTGATACCTGTGAACAGCTCCACTTCTGAGGGTAACTTTTCCTGTAACCATTTCAAGAATATGATCCCAGTGATTCAGTGTTTTCCTGGGAATAAGGAGGCGCGTTACAGGGCTAATAAGGTCTCCATTAGCAATCAGGCTGAAATAAAGCAAAGTAAAATAATTTGGAGGTGCATTTTAAACAAAACTCATCTGAAGTTAAGACAGCCTCCTAAAATGGCAGTTCACTAACTGAAAATTCTACTTACAAAATAGTATAGGGCTCCTGGAGTGGTTTTCGAAATCGAGCTGACACAGTGATTCTACTGTGAGTAACTGGCTTGACCTGCAAGGACAAAAAGAATTAAAAGTTCTCTAGAACCAGCAAATCAAAATAAGGTGTCAAACCCAAACAAACATTCAAAAGTCATAGTACCTGCATTAACAAGTCGGCTGTATTTCTAAAAAAAGGATCATAAAAGCTTACAGGATTAAATAGATGGCATGCACGGAGACATGCTTTCAAATAGGTGTACAAATTTTAATTAAACTGGCAATGCTCCAGTCACTATGTAAAGCAGTCTAATGATGTGATGTGTTGCAGCTTTATCACATTCTGTGCTAACTTAAGTAATAGTTCTCATTTAATTTATGGAAAATGGTGTGGGCTCCAGTGCTTTAAGTCTTTGCTTGGATTTTCACACAAATACATTTAGTGCTGACAGGACAGGACTGCTCTCCAGATCTTTCTCTTGTATACACTAAAAAAAGCAAGAGAGGTGCTCAACCTACTAAAGATTCTAAATGGCTAAAAATTATTGTTAAAATAATCAAATCCAACTGCAAACATAACCCAAAGAAACTCACACAGCAAATTCTGCACCAAGCACATAAATCCTGGAGCTAAGATAGCTCTCTTAGGGGAAAAAGCAACCAACAAAACAAAGGCATTCCTTGATGCACAATCACTTCAAGTGAAAGACAACAAAAGGTAAATCTGCTGAAGAAAATCTGTTCTTGGTATCTGTTAAAAAAGAAGCGTGTCTATTCTGAGTTCAACTCACTTCAGATTTTTGCTTTTCTGAAGGGCCCTTGAGAGCAGTGTAGCCCTCCCAATCTTTCATTTTCTGAGAGACTCAGAGGACACGAAAGCCTGCGGTGCTCACGGACAGAGGAAGGCAAAAGTAGCCTTTGCACAGCCCAGTGACTGAACAGAAGGAATCAGCAGCAGCAGACGCACGGTGATCTGAAGCTCAGTGCAAAGGGATATTTTGCCCAGAGACTTCTACAGGAGGAGAGACAGCAAGAAAGATGTTACCACCACATTGTGCTTGTGGACCAGACTAGGAAGCGGGCTCCTGGAATGGCTGGGGACCTTCCTTTTATGCAAGCAATTTACTAGGCAGTGTATTTACTCCTTGAGATCTATTTCATAGATACATGTTTGTCTTGGCCTCATACAATGAGAAATTTTGTAGTAGACTGCATATAAGCTATGCCTTAATGCCTAAGGTAATTGAAATTCACAGAGTTGCTGTTAATTCCAATATATTCTGAACCAGGTGGAAGATTCACACCTACTACTACAAGCTTGGAAAGAGAGTAAGAGGTTGTTATCGTATGGCTCGTTAAGGGAGGCAAAGAAATTTTTGGAGGCTGTCAAATAGTTTAGGAGCTCAGCCATTCTTGCAGAAACATTTAAAGCACATGTTTTAGAGCTTAGCTGGTCGTTTATGTCACCAAAATTTGAGATGAAAATTACTGAGTCTCTAGGAAGAACGTGAAAACACACCTTAAACTGCAACATCTGAAAAAATTTCTGTTGCTGCTGTCAGCCATCAAGGGTTATTTGCCCAATGTAAGCAGTCTAATAGAGAGTTTCAGAATACAGAAAAAACAAGGTAACCTTCTAAAGAGTACACTACTGAAGGGTGAGGCAATACCGACTTACTTCCATAGCATCAGGTCCTAGTATTTAGGCTCCAAACACAAGTTGCATCCAAAAGGGGAATGACTTAACTTCACACCTTTCTGCATAGCTGCTAGGTTGCCGGGCTAATCCCCTATAAAGTATTCAATATATAACTAGTAAAGCCTTATATCTCTTTTTCTGAAAGTTGATTCCTCATCTATTCCCGATGCTCACTTATGCTGTCGATACCTACGCTCAAGCTCCCACACGCTCCAAACAGTCCATCGAAGTTCTCTGACCCCATCTGCAACACTCAGATTTCAGTGATCCACACTTTACTGGAACTAGCTAGAAAGCATTTGCTAAGCGTAAAGCAGCCCTTTAGGACAGTCCCAGGTGTGCCCAATTATTTAGTTGTTCTTGCAAGCTGATGAAACCATTAATTTTGATGTATGCTCCTCAGAAGGCCATCATGTTATTGCATGCAGCCCAATCACCAGGCCCCCGAGAAAACAAGCAACCCAACAGATGTTAAGAGCTCATTTACTATTCGAGGGATTGTATTTCTGCCAATAATAGATACTGTGGCATCAGCTTGCAAGTCTGGCTTTTGGGTTACTCTCTCAGAGTCATTAATATTTCTGGCAGCCTTCTGTGGCCTAACACGTCAGCCCTGTTCTTAAACAAGCAAACTGCAGGGGACTGTAGATGGGACCAGCTTGGACAGAGACTTAATATCTGTCTTTTCTACCTAAACGTGACCTAAACCAGAACAAAATACAATCTTGCGTTGTTTTGCTATGCATGTTTAAATCAAATGTACCCCCTAAACTATACCTTAGTGCAATATTATCTCTGCTAACGTAACACCACAAAAATCAATGCATGGAAACACTAAGATGATTATTACACTATTAAAACACACACTGGTGTTACGCAGAGTGCAGAGAACAAGGCTTCAGTTTCTGGGAGTGTGGAACAGAGTAGGCTGGACTGAATTAAGCAGGCACTGAACCAAGATGGCACAGAACTCTCTGAAGAGTCTTTGCCACACCTGACATGAACAGCGGGGGCAAGCATACTGCATCTTCTCTTGCAGTCCACGTGCTCTTAGGCAGATGTTTAGGCTTTTGTTGTTTGGCTGGAAGAAGAGAGATAACTAAAGTCTTTGGGATTTCTTGCCTCCTGAAGGCGTATTTTACACCTGATCTGTATCAGAGGCCAAAAGAAAGATAAACTATATTCATTCAGGACACAGGGAAACTCTGATGCTGCAAATGAGAGAGAGGAAAGGAGAAAATACATATATATAAAAATTATAAGACAATTTAAAAATCAAACAGAGAGAAGTTCCTGCACAGAGGAAGTTCCTGCACAGAGGTGCTGCAAATGAGCTGCGTACAACACCTTTAATTTTGAAGCTGGCAAGCGTGCAGACATGCAAGCAACTACAATACAGTATAATATAGTATTCCATAATGCACAAGAGATAACTCTTATAGATGCCCAATGTATGCTCTGGCTACTGCATAGTGTATCAAGCTCTCCGAGTACTGCAGCTCATAAACTCAGCACAAGCAATCCTAGCCTGCCCTGAAGCCACCTTTATAAAAAACAGTTTGGCTAGACCTACACTGCATTGTGATTAAAAAAAAAAACAGAAAAAAAAAAAAAGCCCAAAAACCAAACACAAACAAAAAAACCCCCACCCTATACACCATTCTTCTAATAAACCTGACTGTGCTGTTCTCTTTTTTGTTTCTTTTTGAACAGTCTTCAAGTTACTACCTCATAGAGTTTAGAACTTCTGTCTGACCAATGTTAAATTATTATAATAATTATA
>VXAK01022368.1:106154-132457 GCA_013399435.1 Arenaria interpres
AATTATAAATTATTAATATAAATTATTATAATTTCAATATACAGAAGTATACATTTATAACAGACCAAGCGCTCGGCCACTATGAATCAATCTAGTTCTTTTGAAGTACACGCAGTTATGCCAAACCACCCCAGCGGAAGATCTGATCCAGGATTTAATTAAAGAATACATGGTTCTGCTCCTATTTTGTTTGTAGGGGGTACCACAATGTCGCAGTGTCTGGAATAGCCTGACCCCTCTGGCACTGTAGAGTTACATATTAACAACAATGTGGTCTTGGGTGAAAGTTTGTGTTTACGTTAAGAAACCAGCATCGCTAGCCCCCTAAACCCTTTATTTTCTTTTAATTTCACTGGCAGAATTCTCAGCTGATGTAAATCAACAGTGTCCCATTTACGTCAGCAATTGTAAGCAGATTTACACTAATCAACGGTCTGGCCCCATTATGATTTTATCTTTAAATTTTGTACATTTTCAGTTTGTTTGAAAAGACCCATTCAAGGGCAGCTTCCATATCCGACTCACACATGTTGCCAGCATTTCATAATTTGTGATGAGATACTCATCTGAGATATTACCTGACAACATACAGCAGCAACACAAAGGATTAGGGGAGGAAAAAGTAAGCACTGTTATCGATTGAAACTCAGAGGGAACTTTAAGTAAGCTGGAGGCAATCAATCAAATGAAAATTTGCAAAGCAACAAGACCTAAACACAGTTGGAAATACACCATGGGATCACAGACACTCAAAACCACCATAATTTTTACCTTTCTCTTCTACAAAGAATTTGTTATTTCCCACAGTGCCTCTTACACTAACAGCTGCCTGGATATTTCTTGCTTCAGAAAGGAGTTAGCACCCGTGAAATAACTTTGCAAAGCACCTTGCAGAGTCTGGGCAAAACAAAGCAGCTAAGCTCAACACAGGCTAGGTGCTGGGCGTGGGGATCGATCTGCAGTGTTTGAGATCTCTGTAAACACTCAGATTTCAGAATACGTTCTACAGAGAGACTCTCAGAGCCCAGCTTTCATCTTCAGTTGCAATTCGCTGTGGTTGAATTTGTGTCTCTGAATGTTAGCTGCAGCTGAGTGCCTCCTAATAGCCCTTTGAAAACACAAAGCCAAGAAGAGCATCTATCTGAGAGATGGTAAAATAATCCACATCCTCACAGCTGCTTTAGAACAACATTCTACACATTTTTCCCTTACACTAAAAATATGCTAAATATTCACAAAATTTAACACACAGAGACAAAACACTTAACAAACACATACAACACATTGCACAATCTACTTTAGGTACTTACATCTTCCACTGTCGACTGTTGGCAAAACAAAACAAAACAAAACAAAATGATCAGCAGCCAAACCATTCCCTCAGGTATACCATCAGATGTAGACACATGAAAATTAGTTCTTGTAAGGAAATTGTTTTGAGTTTGTGTGTGGGCATAGACACATGTATTATATACATATCCATATGTACATGTGCGTGGGTATACATACATACACCAATTTACTATAATTTTCATAAAAAAATTTCTATTATGCTTATGTTCAGCTGACCACATAAAAGACTGAAGATCAGCTAAAACCACGTTACTCATTTTTAGAACACTGTAGACACAACTGCTCATGCAGTGCTTCCAACTCAAAAAAGTGCTACATTGGGAAGAGAACGTCAACATACATGGCATTACAGGGAAATTGTCATTGAAAATGGCTATTCATGTAAAGACTATGAGCAACCTACACATTGCTTTGAAATAAATAAAAAAAGAATGGTTTTCACTTCTCTCTTAAGAAACATATTAACCAGTAAAAGGTAAAAAATACAATCCTTAAAACGGAGATGTAGCAAAATTATGTGTATTTGTTTTGGTTGGTGTGAACCTCTTTGTTGATCCTCAGGTGTTAACTTTTTGTTTCCATGAATACTACATTATACTTTTCACACCTATTACTCTATAAATATGGACTGGAAAGAGGGACAGACCCAGCAAATTACCCAACCTCCTGTTGGCTGCTCGGGACTTGCAAGAGGCATGTGACTCTTCAGAGAATCAATCCTTCTACATCAGAAAAGTATACAGTTCATTAAATAGTATTTTAAATGCTCCCTGAACATACCACGCTGCATGTTTAGTTTCTAAAAAGGTGACTTTTACGCACTTAAGAACAGTTTCAAATAGAAATGTGCCATTCTTAGCTTTTCTTTTCCCTCCAGTGTACATTAAATAATTAGAGACGTACTAAATACAGAGCTCTGGCAGCACTTTCACAGGCTGCCATAAAGACACAGGCTACTTATCCACAGCTAAGAAATGGTATGACTATCTGATTTATTCCCTCCTCTTACCAGAAGTGCCCCCCTATCAAAGGGAGCAACAGAGCAACCGCAAGATTTACAGGTTTCCACATATTTATAAAGCCATACTGGATGGCAGCAAAACAACACTCAAAAAATGTAACCTCCCTGAACCAGATGCTCTAGCCTGGTTTGATTTATACAGGTTTAAGAGCTGGCCTTTTTTATTGCTGTATTAATATAATCATGGGCACTATGAACATCTCACTCATTACTCACGTCACTTTATAACTAACCTTTTGAAGTTTTAAATATTTCAACACAATGTCACATTCCAAATTTATCAGCTCATGCAATGAGCCATGGCTTTGCCAGTTTGTTACAATGGCCTGTTTGTTAATCAATGCGCTCAGGAAAATCGAGAACAAATATTTGCATTCCCCTAGGGCAGAACTGGGGTCAAAAGAACCAAAAACCCCATTTATACACACCATCACCACCCTCTGATGTGAAAGAAAGGAATGTTCAAGGTTCAGTGATCAAAAGCAAATTAGAACGATAAGTTTTCCAAAGCCATTACAGCACAGGAAACATCTTATCTATTTCATAGAAACATGACTTTTTTTAAATGGGCATTTTTATACACTTTGACGAAAGATGCAGAGTCAAACTCACTGAGGTGTTTGGTCGGTACAAAACCATTTCAGTCATCCTACGCAGTAATTAACCTGCAGAATCTACATTTCCGTGGCTACTTTGCATTGCTAGATGGTACACTGGATAGTACAAAACAGCCTTGAGCAAGAGAGTACTAGCCTTTCTCCTGGTGTGGATACAAAGCACCACTCAAACTGGTATTAACTGAGCATATTTCCAAGCTTACATAAATAGGTCTCAACACCGTGGCAGTACACAAACTTCTCAGCCCACACAAAGCACAGATGAGCCAGAAACAAACTATGCCAGAACAAACAGTGATGTAGTGATTCAGGGAGCCTTCTAGACCTTCTAATAAAATCCCCAAAATATTCAAAGACACTCTGTTCACCTCCAAGGTAAATCCCCCTCACCCATGGCAAATGAAATGGAGTTCACATCCCCTGTGCATCTGGGAGTAAGTCTCGCCCCATCTAGCTGAGCTCTGGAAAGAAAAATGTTTCACTTGGGATCTGTCACAGTTTTGGGGCACTTGGATTAAGGGTCAGACCTTCAGCTGGGATAAATCAGACAACGGCATGGCCTTATCTGCCCAGGTACTTAGCCTGTGCAGTGCTCCAGAACAGATCACACCTGCGTTGCTTCTGGATCCCAAGAATAGCTCCTATTTCTTCTTGGAGTTGCACGATGCTATACTCTACACTGCTTATAACATATCCAATGATAGCATCAATAATGTAGATTTTATTCAAGCAAAATAGATCCTGATACTCATTTCTATCACTGACATAATACTGCCAATTCTGACCATTTTTACCTCTCATTTATGTGTTTTCCCCAAATTCCTTAGACTGATTTAAACCAAAAGGAGGTCTCTGGCATTCACGGCTGATCAGAAGGGCCTGAACCTGTGACCAGTGACAGCTGAAGAATGAAAAGCAACCCCCCAAAAAAACCCTTTTTTTTTTCTCCCCATCATTTTTAATCAAAGGTAAAAGTTGTTAACGTTTCCAGTAAGTCAATTTGGTATGCAGCAACAAGTTTTTAATGAGACTAACGTGCCTCATTAAAAGCTTTGGTACTGGTATCGCTTCCCTCCCTCCCAGCCTCCCCACAGACCAGAAAGAGCAGTTACCCTATGGAACAAGGCAGGCATCTTAATCAAGGAAGAGACCAACTTTCAAGTTTCATATCAAACTCAATACAGACCACGAAATCTCCAGTGGTATGAACCAAAGCCTCTACAAGACTTCCTGTTGCTCCAAAATCCATTAAATCCATCTATAAGCAAGCTGTTAATTAACATACTCCGAATTACACAGTTCAGGTATACAGAACTATATAAAGAGAAATGTTATTAATTCACAGGCCCAGTTAAAATGTAAGCTGCGTCCTTTTTTCTAACTGGATGTCTGGTCAGTTCTCTGATTCCTCCTGGTATTAGATTATGAACACTCAGGAAGAGTATCTGTTTTGTATGTCTTGTTGTGCTAATTATGTTACCAGGATACTAAATACCAAACAATGACATATAAAATTTAACTGTTAAAGACCTTGCTCAGGAGATTAAAGATAGCTATCATATTTTTTAATATTTGCATTTTAATAGTCTTGTTCCCTAAATTACACTTAAAGTAGAATTCCTAAGTAATTCAGCATCAGGAAATGAGAAATTCCTTAATCTGTCTGTGACACCAGCAGTAGAAGAAACCAAACTGGTCGGATTTGGTGTAGCAAGAGGGTTTAGCTTTGCATATTGGCACAGGAATATGAAGCGGACCTTTATATACAATTCATTTCCAGACATACAAGTATTTTGCTTACAGTACCCTTGGGTATTCACAAATCACATTTGTTTCTTTCTAAGTCTTAGAAAAAAATTAGGAAAGAACATCCTCTGAAGATAGATTGTTTTGACATCAAATGGCCGTAATTTGCACGTGCTAGGATCATTTCTAGTATCTATTCGCACAGTCTCTTACTCTCACAAAAATATCTCCTGTACAGAAAAAATATCAATGAACCCTTTCTAATTGACAGTTAAAAGTCAAAGTGAATCAAGAGTCTACTCATTGAAAAATGACAAGTTTTTTCTTATGATTAGACATGTACATTATTTGTCAGATACGATAAATGCTGGGTTTGAAATAAACAATAATTATAAATACAAGGATTTTTCATAAGAAAGTACTTGAAAAAAATATGCAAGTATGTTAGGTACAAGGTATATCCAGCATAAATATAATAAAATAATTTGTGAAATCAAGACTACATTATAAACTTCCAAAATTCAATTTTTACTAATTAATCCAATCATACTAGTGCTGACAGATGAGTGGTGACTCCACTGTCTAATGACAAAGATGCCCTTAAGAAGAAACAATTGCCATAAATGATACTAAAATAATTGACTTCTAAAATATAGAGGAACAGAGGAAAGCAGAGAAATGGTAGCTCCTCAAAATACTTTTATAGCAACATTTCAGATGCTTTTTTTTTTTTTTTGAAAATTCTGATGGTAAATTCAGATCTACCAAGTCTCAAACATTGTGTTTTCCACCTTGCATCTCCCTGTCATGGTGCCCACCTCTTCTGTCTGCACCAGACAACTAAGGAACCCTTCCTGGCCCAGGATCTCACCAAGAACGCAGTGGCCAACTGACCTAAGCTGTGATCTGCCAATTAACAACATCAGGCCCACAAGACCCCACAGTGGTACTAAGCTGATGTGCTGCAGCTGGATACCACCAGTAGAAGGCACATTCTGCCAGTCACAGTTTTGTTCTGTAGTCACGCCTCACCATAGGAACAGACACACTCTGTGAAGTTCCATAGCAAGCAAACGCACTCTACTCCATGTCCTAGCACATGTCTGTGCCACCCACTGTGTGACCAAAGTGAGGACTGACAGGCACTGGATCAGAAAAAGAAGGTTAGAAGTTTCAAAATGCTCAAACACTCGTTCAAACCCTTGTAATTATCAAGTGTTTTCACTAGAGAGAGATGTTCTAGGCTTGCATCCCAATACAATTATTCAGGTCATACATGTATGAAAGCTTTGAGGAAACTTTACTAATCCTCTGAGGAATCTTTAGTAAAAATATTGATTATTCCATTCTACAAATACTCCTCCAAGTATGACCACACCTAAACCTGATAAAAGACACCTGATAAAAGAAGCAGCTGCAATTGAAATAGAGTTATGAGACAATAAAATATGTTTATGTAAAACAGTGGAAAAAAGTGATCAATCACTGGAAAAATGTGACCAGGACACAATGATTACATGTGAAGCAACAGACCTGAAGAAGGGTACCCAGCCTGAACATGGGAAGAACCTGAATCTGGAAAGGTAGGACAAGACCCAGTGGGTGGTGGGCGGAGAGTCTTGAGTGCATCCCTTGCACCAGGGCCCCTGACACAGAATCTGACAGTCCAAGAGCCATACGCTGCCACTTCTAACGCTAAATGACAGCACTCTGGCATGAACCCACCACTCAAAGAACTGGGTAAAATGACCCTTCCTCAATGAGTCACACATTTGGCCTACAACCAACCGGCTCTTACAACATCCATGTTCATACTTACTGCTCTATAGCACTTCCCAGTCGATGGGTAATAATGTTATAAACACACCGTAAGTAGGAAAACATTATAACATTGTGGATCAGGATGTTTTCATCACTTAAACATCATAGAAGAGAGTGGTGAGCCTAAGGAAAGGAGTCTACATCATTCTTATCTCTCTAGAGCATAGACCTAATTCTTGATGTGCCTTATGCAGAGAAAGACATATAAGTAGTGTTTTCTTAAATAACTTTATAAATGCTTTACTAGAGTATAAGTCAGTAAAAAAATTCCAAGTGGAACACAAATGACAACAGATCTTAAGCAGCACAAAAAATACATGTGTCAGAGCTTGCCACAAAATCACCATGTCCTAGGAGCCTAGGAGAAAAAGTGAAGTGCAGACAAAAAACCTCAAAGTTTTTACTACCTAAGAAAATCTGCCTGCTATCAACAAAGGGCAAATCTATCCATATGGTCAGTAAGGCAACAATGCAGGTCTACTATGAACTTTTGGTAATTCATGCTGTTTCATACAGACACTATAACCTTCCTTTTTTCTTTCAGTTGCAAGAGTCTCATTCTTCAATATCAAAATGCATCTGCTTTTCTTAGGTGCCCGCAATTCTTTGCTTTTACAATAACACATTGCAAAGTCTGTTTACTTCAGTGTGTTCAAAAAACTGTTGGCCATGAGAAGTCAAAGAATAAAGGAGGTTTCAGCTGAACACATTTTTGCAAAACAAAGATTTTAAAACAAGTAGTTGCCTACAGGACTTGCAAATACAAAAACTCAGTTAATTCCTCAGCGGCTTACCCTGCCCCAATGATAAGTAAAATTTATCCTTTTGAGTGTACAGGGAGAGACCATCTAGATCAGAGATAGCGCTTAGAGAAATATAAATGGCTGTACTTTACACATTATAATTGGAACATAACATTCAGTACCTTTTACAAACAATTAAGCTTATAACAAACAAACGGTAACTCTGTTGATCCGTACTTCCTCAAGAGATTAATTGTTAGATTCCTCAAGCACATCATTTAAAATGTATTTGTACTTGCAGATCACCTTCAGTACAAAAGGGATCTCTCTTGCAAAACAAGAAGCTCCATTTCCAAAAGAAGTGATGCCTGGAAACATACCCGAGGAATAGTTTGTATCAAAGCTTTAACTTGGGTCAAGATGAAATCTTTTTACTACTTTCCCTACCAGCAACACGTAAAAAGCTTTGAGACACATCATTCCGGTGTGAGAGCTCTGCCAGAGGATTTAAAACAGCCGAGAGCCTGGCTGCATCTGCTGAGACTGACACACAATTTTCCCATGCTTCTAGGACAAGCGTCTTCTTTCAGCCTTACTGCTGTCCCTGGTTGAAGAGGGAGAAGGCAGAAATGTGAACTTAGTCTCCACCCCTGCTCTCTCCCCAAAAAGTCTAAGCTACGAGGGGATGTGACAGTTCCAGGGGATTAGCTTGTTGCAGAGGCCATCAAATGGAAATGGAAAAACCAGACTTTTCCTAGGAAACTTGCTCCAGCCTTCCGGGCAGAACAACTATCACCATGCCACAGTGCAAGAGACATGTCATCACTTACCTGCCAGGATAAACAGTGAAACAGAAGGGCAAGAGTATTGCCATGTCAGTAAAATGCTTGAGCCAGAAGGAGAGCAAAGTACAAGCAGGCAAGAAAGTGCCTGATACACATAACGACGGATGAAGCGAAAAGAGACAGAGATGTGGCTTTAAAATCCCACCAGCTCTAGCAGCATGCAGCAGGGGATAACTTGTGAGGATGTGCTTGCTAATTGCTCAAATGCTACTGCATCAAGATTATCTCAGAAACCAGAGAACTGAAACTGGATGTTAATGTGAAACTAAGCAAATTGCAGACTGATACTCTGAAGTGAAAAGGATCTTGGAGGCCTCTCCCATGATCACAGAATCATAGAATGATTCTCTCCCACTATATATATGAATCTCTCCCATTATAAACTTCCTTTCTTCTGCAGAGTTACCAGTTTTCTCTTAAACTATTTCCTTCCTCACATGCATAAGTACGACAGTCTGAGGACGATTTCCAAAAGTGAAAATGGTATCAAGGCATCTACCTATCCTCAAAATCCAGTGACTGTTGAAGCACCCCAACTACCACGGGTATTTTTGCATAACCAACAGAATTCCATCTCCTTCCTGGCCCTGGGCACGGCTCAAAGTCTACTGAAGTCAGTGATCACTGAACTACAGGCATCACATGAACTGACACTACTGGAACTCCTGCTGCTTAGAAACATTTAATAAATGTTCAGCATCACTTTCATGCGCTTTTATCATAAATCATATCATCATATCAATAAGACGTCAGAATGACCCTCCCTCGTTCATTATCCTAAACTGATACTGGTCTGTACACAATGCTTCACCCAGAAGAATAGGGCTGTAATTTCAAGTCCATATCTGAGGTAGATCAGTGAAAAAAAAGTAGCTGCTTTCCAACAGCTGAGCATTTGGCCCATATATTTCAGCTTTTTGTAGGTCTTAGACTGGTAAAAAGCTAGATTTTAAGAAGCTAGACACTGGATTAAAGAAATCTATCATTGATATCAGAAGTATTAACAGATAATGGGATTATTTCATTGAAGAACACCTTGAAACCTGATTTGTATCAGTAGTAGAATGACTATTGGCTTTTTAAATAATATTTTTTTTAAAGACCCAACGCTGATTGATGGTTGGCCCTCACAGACCAAGGCAGCACTTATTTTGCAAGATTTTAAAAGTGGTATTATTACTGTCATACTTCAACTATTCTCAAAACAATGCTTATTTTTAAAAGAAAAGCCCTCAAAAGTAAACTGCTCTGTGCAGTTGTTACAGAGGTAACAGGGCATATCAGAGAAAAGTAATACTTCTCTCAAATGTTAAATCTCATCCTTACAAGAACAGACACTAAAGGATTTCATTAGATGAGTTTTCAGAATCCATGAGATGGAGAACTTCCCTTAATTATTTTTTTTCCTCCCCCCTGACCCTGGAAAGAAGACAAATGTATTTCTGATGGACTACTTATTCTGTCTTGTCACTCCACGAAAAAAGTGAGAAGAGATTTTAGTAAGAAATTAATGCTTTATACTTACTATCTATTTTTCTTTATGAATGTAGGTCACTGTATGTACACCATATCTTAAATATGAATTTTTTCTTGTTTAATTCTAGTTTGACACACATTTCCTAGTTACATGCAAATTTAAAGCAATTGAGATGCTGCCTTCAAAGAAAAACATTAAAGTACTACCAAAAGCAGATGTCAAACATTTGGCAGTTTAACTAACACAAAAGAAAACCTCCAGCTGCATACAAATACAGAACGTACAGCTGCTACATAAAGTTCTCTTCCTTTTGCCTTCCTCCTTACTAACCAGAATCAGAAGTAGATATTTGTCATTGCTTTACTGGAGAAAAACCTGCCCCGAGTAGCACTTATCAGATAGGAAATGCCAAATTAAATGTGCTTAATACAACCAGAGCCAACCCTTGTACCTAAGAATGATGATATCGACTTTAAATCACTGAACACAAATTTCTCAACCACTATTTCTGTGCTATGTTTTTAAAGCTTTCAGATCCTTGATCTATGCCACTATACATGTGCCACCAGGCCAGCATCAATTTGCTTCTAAAATTTGGTCTAGAGCAAGCCAGCTCCACGACCATCTCCGTCTGTGGGCAACAAAAAGTCCTGCATTCCTAACACACCACCAGCACTCAGGAGTATTATGGCACAAGGTGTAATTCACAAATTCACATTGCTGTGCTTGAAGGACTGAGCCATAAATTTCTTTCTTTAGCAATACTGTCCTTCACACATGCACTGATTTTTTCATTTTCTTCTTTTAATGAAACAAAGAGGGAGGATTTTAATGTTGAAATTCAATCTAAAACAATGCCTTATGAAAGCAAAATACCAGCTACCATCTAAAACTGCTACTAGGCTCCATGGAAAACCACTATTTTTTTTGTGTGCTGATGAAAATCCAGCAGAATCAAAGAGAATACTGCTGCCCCTCCTGGTCCTAAAACACATCTAGGCTTTTGATCTCTAAGTGAATGCCTGAAAAAAAAGTAAAACCAGAACTTGCTTCCTCGCATCATTTTAGCATAAAAACATCTAGGCACTAAAACTTCTGTTATTGGCCTCCTGAAAGTTCAGTCCTAAGACTAAATCATTAGAGCATGAAAACAATTGTGCTATTCATAAACCGAGACAAAAATCTGTAGACTATTACTAGGTTTCATCTCATTTTTATGACTCCTCTCCCCACATGAATCAATCACACAAAGTTAAACTCAACATGGGGAGTTAAGGTCTCCACAGAGACGGTGGAGATTGCAAACATAAGTCAAATAGGAAGAAAGAAAGCTGAGATAATGGATGGTTTATACCGACTCACTTCAAAGCCCTGAGAGATGGCTGAATGTGTTAAGATAATATATGAGCACTGATTCCAAAAGAAATAACAAAAACCTCTGTTACCAAACATGCAACTGTAAGTGAAAAATCCACAACTTCTACAATTACTTCTCTAACTGCACATAATTTCTATTATATCAAGAATCTTCTACGGATTTGCAGCAAAATTATCAACCTTAAAACTAGCCTTAAAGTAACAAGCCTGTGGTTGTCCTGATAACTAGCAGTATCAGGAGACTTGGTTAAGAGTCTTTCATGAAGAAAACCACCTGTTCAGCAAAGGGCACATGGAATTACTCACACCGTGCACTATTAATGGGAGTCACACATAAGAGTAAATGCAAACCACTGCATTTTCAGAAATAATCAGAAGCAATTTCCTCAGGTTCTTTTTCTTGTCCTAGATGTGTAAGAATAATTTTCTTTTTCACCCAGATACTGTTTTAGAATAAACTATGCTGCTACCCACACATTCAAGTATTCAGGAAAAATAGTAAAGACTGGTCATACATCCAAAGGTGGGACTTTTGGTTCAGAACTATTTTATGTGCTGAAGGTTCAGGTAAGTGCAATACTGCTACTGTGCAAAAAAATTTACCTCCTCCTCCAAATTATAATCTCTTACTTAGATCACAATTAAAAGTGAGATGAATTACTTGATTCTCTGCCTGTGCACCCTGCAAGTCATTAGTTTCAGTAAGATTCACAAAGCTTGATCAGAGGAGACTCAGGACTGGAATAAGAAAATGCTGGAGGTCAAAAATTGAATTTATGAATTAAAGACATGGGAAAGCTTATATAGTGCAAATGTGAAGGTGTGTTGCTCAGTTTTATAAACACATCAGCAACAGAAAATAATACTGCTGTCTCATCAGTGCTTAATTAACTTTTCCTATCTCTTTCCTTTGTAAAAAGGACGCAGAACAACAGGGAGACATGAATGGCTGCAAAAAACCAACAAAACTATCTCTGCAATGTTCTGGTCAATTGCATAAATAAACAAACCGGGAAAAAATCCAACTTAGAGTAAATTTACATGGTACTTGTAGTAGTAGTATATCAAATCGGCAACTCAAATTTGATCTTCCTATTGATTGTGAGGAAGGAATCTTTCAAATTCCCATTTGAAAGAAAAAAACTCATGGATTACAAAGTTATGATCCACTATAAAATGCAGGTGTCATATTTAATAACCTCTGAGTAAGAAGTATCCGAATATCACAGTAAAATGTCATTAGGGCACGAAGGCCTCAATTTTGAGGATCTGAGGTGTCCTACTGTCTGAAGACACCTGCTACACAAACCATTAAATTGCTGGACACATGGCACGAATGCACAAGGCAAAAGAAATTGAAAAACAAGTGAGCTGATGTGTCTTGTCCGGTAGAAGATATAGTTCAAATGTTAGGAATCATTGCTGTCTCCATACACAGTAAAATAGTAAAACTAATGCAGTCACGCATCTCACAAAAATCCACTGAGTGTTTTTTGAAGCCTTTAGCTGTCTCCTCAGGCTGTAACATCACACTGAGAAACAGGTGAAGAGAAACAGGTGAGTTTGAAGAACTATAGACTAGAAATAGTTAGAAGTTTACAACTGATACTGGCAGCAGCTGGGAAAAGCATTTCAAGTAAGTGAGATTTTTTCAAACAAAAATGTCCCTTCTCCAGGGAAAATACCAAGTTTTGAAGAAAAATTCCTGGTCCAAAACTCCCAAAATTCTTATTCCCACCATCTTTTTCTGTATGAAAGAAAGCTCCCTTAGGTTTATGATCAGGTCCGATGAAGACAACAGATTTTCTTTACTGAAAGTTTTTAACTGGATGTAGCAATTCGGAAAGCTCAGTGGAAGACAATCAGTGCATCACGCTCAGAGCAATCACAGTAGTAATCACTGAAATATGATGTTCAGAATGGTAGATAATGGTATTATTATTCAACATAATAAATATATATAAAAAAATCAGGCATAGATGCAGGCATGTCACTAACATTAACTGAAGGTTGACTTCTGAAATATTTCAGGCATCCTACCTCATTATTGATTTCAGCGGGTTTTTTCTTTGTTTCTCCAATGTCCAAATAGCTGTGGAAGGAAAACAGTTGATTATTTACAGAAGCATCTAACTTGCATAATACAAATACTTCTAAACCTTTTTCATGCATGAAGCTTTTAAAAATTTATCATGCCTCAAAATAACATAAAAAAATAACTAATTCAAGATTTTAATGAAGGAGCGTTAACGTAAATCTGTAGGCCAGCCCTCTGGACTAATACAAAAGACAGGGAAGAACCAACCATCTACCTTCAAGTCACTGTTGATTAGAACAGACCATCAATAACTGCCTTGTCAGAAAGAAGCTCACATACTACTGTGAGGTGGATCAATAAATCTCACCACAATATCAACTTACCCCAGTTTTCAAGGTCATCACCTTGCCTCTTAGTTTCTCACAGTAAGTCTCTGACAGATTTAAAGGTTTTTTCCGTACTCATGTTTAACCCAGGGCATCAGCTAAAGTTTCAAAGGATCTACACCACTTGTGTTTCAACAGGACGTGGACACATCTGAACACTGTATATCCTGGTTTCTCGTGATTGTGATGAACCAATAGCATTTTCACCACTATTTTACAGACAAAATACAAGCCTCAACTGGACAAGAAAATAAAATACACCTATTTGAACAATCCTGCTCTCCACCAGAGTACATATTCCCACAAAAACATTGCATTAACACTAAATTGTTAGTTAAAACACACAGTGATGGATTAGCTGTACATTGTATTTCCAAAGAAAGGGAATTAAATAAGCCTTCAAGCATGAGTAACCCATGGCAAAAAGGCAGTCTATGTCTTTCCAGGCCTTTCCAGTCTGTCCAGGTACCCAGATGACACTAACTCCTGTCCCTTGTCAGCACTCTGAGAGCCATGACTGGTTCCTCTCATGAATGCAGCTCTCAATAGCTGCTGGTACTGCAAGATCTCAGCACTGTAGGAAGAAATACCTTCTTGGGCAGCTATAACTCAGCGGAGCAGCATGTTTCAGCACCTTCTACCAAGAGCTAAACATGAGAACAACAATGGCTGGGACATCTATTCTACACTGGGAGCATCTAACCCAGCATCAGGTGATGGGCATTTGTTACAAGTTTTCCCTATTCCCACTTTCAGTGGGAAAACACTGGTGCTTTGCCAGGCTTTTAAGACTAGAAGACCCTATTTGAGAACATCAGGCGTACCTGATGGCAACATCAATGCAGGCTCACCAAAAGCATCTATAGCTTTCCAGTAAGGTCAGGCTCTGTAGCTAATGACTGGGGTAAGATTTGTTTGGCAGAGGAAACTTTTCTGCCTGGCCAAACATGAGAATTCATGGGACCTGGAAACCCAGAAAAAACGCAACTCATCATTCATTCTTTGAAGGAATGGCAATCATTTATCAGGGGACCATAGAATGGTCACAAGGATTTCAAGGCTTCAGTGTGTGGGGACAAGAAGATACAGTAAGGCTTCCAGACAATGCTTGAAAGTGAATGCCAATGCTTTGGGAAAGGTAAATATAGCAACGTAGGACAATGTTTAAAAACAAAGTGTCCAAGCTTCCTGTTTAAAAACAAATAAAAACAACTGCAAGCTTGTCCGCGTGAGGAACAAGTTCTCTTGAGGCACACACACACACACAAAAGAAGTCTTAAAGCCTACAAGACTGAAAAGAAATAAATTCCTCCAACAAAATAGTTCCAACAACCTGTAACAACAGCTGCTGACTGTGGTTCTTGTGTTCTGGGCATCTGTGAATTACTTCTAGGAGAACTAAGGAAAGGGACAAAGAAAAACAAATATGTAGTCAAAGGCTTAAATTCACTACGCAGAGGTCTGGGCATTCAGCTGTCAAATTTCAGGGATCTACCAATCTGAAAAAGTCTAAGTAGGGCCAAAGCCTTTTCTTGGGACAATGGAACTCAAAAAAAAAAATCCAGACCAAAAACTTTACAAAAGTATTCCCACTTGCTAAGAAAGCAGAAATACTTCTACTCAATTACTATCCAACCCAGTCACAAAACTATGCTGTTGTTTAAAGAGATGCTGCTGGAAAGAAGACAATCTACCATTAATTAATGAGCACAGACACAAGTAAATGGGCAAAGGAAGGTTGAAGGTAGAGTAGCATGCTGAAAAAAAGCTAAAAATCGAAATCAGCTCCAACGTAGACAATTTTCTTTCAGGAAGCTGACACTCGTAGAAGACTCCACAAGGATGCTGGCCTGAACATGTATTCTCGGTCACCACTGCAACAACTACAACATACCAACACATCTCACTCCATATACACCAAAAAAGCATGTATTCACTCAGCACACCTGTAAATGACAAAACAAGCTGGGAAACATTATATATTATGAAAATGTCCAACAATGGCTAATAATTCCTCCTTTAAAGAAGAAATCTGCATATTTTTCTAAAAGCAGGATTTCTAAATACTGATTACTTTATTTTTATTTACAAAATGAACAGTTCATAAAGACTATATGCCCTCAGAGGTATCTATCTCAAGATATAAAGATTCAGGGCTATGAATGACAGAGGTTCATGTGCTAAAGGTGAGCGCAGTGTGGTATAGAATTCACTGCGGACAGGGAAGAAAAAGATTCAGTTCTTAGTATGAGGCATCTGAGAAGAAACAAATGCAGTGGTTGAAGTGGAGCCATGACACTTTCAGCTTCTGCTGCTCCGTGGCTTTCCATTGTGCTCCCACACATTGGTGCTACAAGGCTCCATTTCAAAGTTCAGCCCCGCATAGTCTGTCACAGCAATGAACGTGTCCAACAAGCATCACTGCAAAAAACAGTTGTAAAAAATGTACAAACTTCTTGCTGCTATCAGAACCAGACTCGGATCCTTTACAGCAGATGCTTTGGTCTCCCACAGCTGTAACTGCTTTATCTTTGCCCGTGACACATACACAAACTTACCCTCTTTTCTTCAGTTCCTACAATTCCTTTCAGAAAACTGTGCTTCTCAATTAATCCCTCCTTTCCTCTGACTTTTCTGGCTGAGATGCCTCCCTAATTATCATTCTGTCTACAACCCAGTTAAGAACAAGATCAACATTAAGTCCTTCAGCCTGTCTTACATAATGCTTGTAAAAGCACTGCCAACATATACAGCACTTTATAAATAAATACTAACAGTGAAGAACTCCCAATTCTGAACATAGAAATGGAAAAGATCTGAAGTCATCCCATTCATCCTCCCTTCGGAACAGGACCACAGCATACTATCAAGGGATATATGAAACAGCCTATTTTTACCAAGTCCTTTAGGCTCTCTTTTCTTAAAGTACTCTCTTTGTTGACCTTAAGTATTTAGGTATCTTCTTACACGTTGCAATCACAAAAGTCTGAAAAGTTCTCGTCGTAAAACCCAGACCACAAAAAATTACAAAAAGAAATGCCTTTTCCCACCCAAAATAAATCCAGAGTGCCCAATTCTCTACACGGTGCGTGCTAATGCCAAACGCTTGCTTACTTTCAGCCTGTCTGACAAACATAAAACACATTTAGGGAGGTGAAACACTATGTGCTGACAACTAACAACTTTAAGCCATCCACCGAATCACAGGATTAAATACCGACAAGATACAGTAGATCATTCTTGAGAGTTGAGCACTGCATTTGACATGGAAGAGAGCACAGAGGGAAAGGGGCTTATATTTAGCCTGTCATACATCTTTCTTTGTAGCTTTGCCACTGAAGTGCAAGAAGCTTCAATAAATCACAGAATCACAGAATGATACGGGATTGGAAGGGACCTCTGGAGATCATCTAGTCCAATCCCCCTGCCAAAGCAGGTCCACCAAATCTTGAGAAGCAGCCAGTGACAAAAACAGCACGAGTGCTGATAGAGATCCTGTTCTTGACACAGTTTTGTCCTGAAACATAATGAGCTCTCCTGAAAAACGTAGTGCCCTCAACTCTACAAAACCAAGACGAGTGAGCTCCTGTAAAGCTGGTAGTTTAGCGTCTAAATTCCAAACCACCTCCAGAAAGGGGCTGTTAATTTTGAGATTTTTTTATATCAACTTTAAGAAAAATACTCACAAAGTCTGAAAAAATACATATGAGGCAGTTGAGACTATGAAATTCACTCCCAGAATTAGGAACCATTACTGATCATATGCAGAGCCACTCGGGAAATGCACCTAAAAGCCCAGATCTCCTCCTTGATATTCTCCCAGTCATTCACTAGGAAACAGAGAATCTGTCAGGCTAATTCTTGGTCTCCAGGCAGGGAAAAGAAAGCTAACAGCCATCTTTTGAATAGCAGGAGGGACTCAGCTATTCTGGTCATAAACCAGCTATATACCCAAAATGAACAGAAGTGATGGAGAGGTAGATAGCTGGGTAGAGTATTTTAGATTTTGTAAAAAATAAGCAAGAAACCAAATGTTGGGAATTAAATTCCCAGGCTCGTCAACTTCACGGCAGGACTGCCAACACTCCACCTTTCTACAGCTTCTCCCCATCATCACCGGACCGCTGGATACTGACACTCGCCTCCCAGATAAGCACATGCATCACAACAACACGCCATCACCGCATGTCCTTCGGGTTAATGGGCTGTTTCTCCTACTGTCATGTCAAGGTGATGGCACTATGTGACTGATAGTAACAGCAGCCTTTATGTGGCTCACCTCTAAAGCTCTTTTGCAGTTGCATGTGTTAGAATGCAAATATTTCTTTTTGCCTTGGGTCTCAGCCTTTAAGTCCTCTTCCCTCAATGCCTAATAAAAGGGGTGGGGGGTCCTCTGAAGTATTGCCACAGCACCAAGCCCCAAATGCTGATATTTCGAGTTCCGTATAAATCTTATGTTACTTTTTAGCCACTCACTTGAGTTTCTTGAAGGCTTCCCTGCCACCAGCCACATACTGCTCTCCACTCTGAAGCTCCTCCAGCTGCCGGACACGATGCCCACCCCGAGGGGTGTAGATGTTACGCACAGCTCCAAAGGGCGCCTTCACCCCGCCCGTCACCTCCTTCAGGAACACTTCGAAGTTGGACACTTTCTTCTCATGGATGACAATGCGGCGCCCGGGGAAGAAAGGGTCCCCGTTGCGATACACCACCACGCTCTTCACCATCGGCTGCGAGAGCCACGACCCCTTGGTGCCGGGGCTTGTCATGCTGGGTGGCTTCCTTCCCACCTCCTGCCTGCGCCTCTTTACTCAGGAGAGGGCTCCTGCCCGAGGAGAACCCCTCTGGCCTCCTCCCTCACGACTCCCTTGCCAGGGGCGAGGCGCCCACACACCCCCACGCCGGGGGCCTGGGCAGCAGGGCCCACCTCCAGGGAGGCAGAGGAGGGATCACAGCCCTGCCCTCGGGGGGTTTGCGGCGGCGGCGGCAGCTCTGCCCGGCCTTCCCACAGCGGCTCCTCCTCGGCAACCCGCTCTTGCCTGCGGCTCCCCGGCCCCTGGGGAGGGCAAGGCGGATCACACGAACCCAGGCGAAAACACACCACATCGCAGGGAGGTGGATGCGGCACGGCGGGGGAACCGCGGCCTCCCTGGCTCGTTATCCTCCGCCTCTGCCATCACGGCAAGCGGCTCGCCCTGGCTTCCTCGGGAAGCGTTACCCCGCCCGGTGCCCGACCCGGCGACAGCAGGGGACGGCACAAGACGCGGCTGAATTATTCACCGGGCGGTAGCTGGGGGAAGGAAGGAAGGAAGGACNCGTCGAACCGGCTGAGGGGCTGGCACAGCGAGCTGGGGCGGCGGGGCCGGCGCGAGGCGGGCTGCTGGCGAGCGGCCGTTACCCGCCGGCGGGTGAGTACGGGAGGAAGCCCCCGCCGGTTCCGTCCCCCCTCAGGGGCTCCGGCCGGGAGTTTGAGGGGGTGGCAGGCGGCGGCCCCCCCGCCGATGCGCCGCCTTTGGCCCCCTCGGGCGGAGGAGAAAGGTGGCCGGAAAACACGTTATTTCCCTCACATCTGGCCAGCTCATTCTTGGTATTTCTTCCTAAAGGGGTCGGGTTTCCCCCCCACCCCTCCAAAATAAAACAGACTTTTACTAGACCTTCGAGATCAAGGTGACAAAATTCTGAGGCAAGCGGCCCGGCGTGGGGGCAAGGGCAAGGGCAAAGCCGTCACCAAAAGGCAGCTCCTGCAACACGAGTGACTGCTTCAGGCTCTCTGCCCCGGCCGCTTCTCTGTGCGCCTTTGCTGGTTCCCATCTAGGCTTTCTCGGCTGGAGATGCCGTTATTTGGTGCCTGATTATGCCCTGGGTTCATTAATGACCGCTAAGGATTGCCACTTGTGTGTGCAGGATGGTCCGTGTACGAAGCCAACGAACCGCTGAAAAACCCGACCGTTACCTATTCCGTTCCGTCTTTCCTTCTTGTCGGTTACGGAATATCCCGCCGGAAAACTGGGTGTTTGCTCCAGGTCGCCTGCTGCCATTTGCTGTTTACATTTGCTGCAGTTCAGAAATAAAGCTGGTCCGTGGTCTGGCAGAGAAAAGAAGTTGTCAGCGGGGTTGAAATTAGGCTCTTGGACTACACAAACTAATTGCATATATGTAAAGGCAATTTATTTTTATTTTTTTTTTAATATGCCTACTAACATACCCTCTGAATGTCTTTTTGAGATGATATGTAAATGTTAGGGACATTGTTTGGGTGCTTTCCCCTCATCCTACCGTCTGAATGGGCAAAATTTGTTAGTAATACAAAACTAAACTGCACTCCCCCCAGTATTTGGGTAAGATTATGTAGGTATTTGCATTCCTGAAATATTTAAAAGCTTTTCAGTACTCCTGTCATTCTTTGGTTGAGTGAGTCTGTTATAATTTTTTCTCTTAAGAAGCCAGGATCTATCACAAGAGCTAATACCACTTCTGCTGAGCTGGCCCAAACCTGCAACTCTGTCTGGATAATTTGAGTTAATCAGACTCAGAGGTGACCTGCCCCACTAACCCAAGCTCAAATTCGAAATACACCGTGAACAGCAACCTGATAAATCAGGGGAATATCCTTGGGCACAGTTTATTTTTGACAAAAACACACCAACAGATTAAAGCAGAAAAACAATAGAGAAAAAATGTAAAATAACCCAATTGTGGTTCAAAGAACATAATGTAAAATAAAATTGGGTTAATGTTGTACTCTCTCCTAAGTCAGTTTCTATAATTCTACATAGTATGTATACAGTATATATAAAAAATATTAATATACATATTAAGGACCAGATCCAACCTTAACCATCATCAAAAGACTTCCTTAGGTTTCACAGATAAATAGATCATTAAATCATCCTGATACCATTTTAATCTTAAACCATTTTAAAAACTTTGTAAACAAACAATCCACTTGAAACTTCATTTTCCTTGCTAATTCTCAGCCAAACATCTCCAGGCTGTCCAATGGTTGGGAATTGACTTTAGATAGTGCATTATCAGAATAGTAGGGTTTTTTTTAATCTACTCAAATTATTAAATATTGTAAAAAATCAATCAAGCATGCATCTTACGGGATTATTCAATGAAGAGATGAGTCACTGATGTGTCCAAAATGAATTCTGACTACAGATAAGTTTCCTTTACTTGAGGCATGCTTGGGACATGATTTTTGGCTGTACGTTTTATTGCTGCTTTGCTCTTTCCAGGAAGCTGAAAAATGAAACACAGAGACTTTGATTCCACTGGATTTTTACCACATCTTGGGTACAAGAGGCCAGAAAACCTGAGAGAAACAGAGAATGCCTTAAATTCAAACTGAATTCCTTACTGACAGTCGCGAGACTAAAACAGGTGTAGACCTCCCTACCTGGAGCTGTTTAGTGTAAAGGAATGATTGTTCTTCCAAATGGATTTCAGCACGTGTGATGGAAGGAATTTTGCTTTTCTTTTATCTTACCTCCTTTGATGGGGAAATTACCCCCCCTGCTGTGAGTTAAACAGGGCAGTTAACCATTACAGAAAGAGCAATTTCAGGGTGAGGGAAGTCAAATATGCTACTGTTATTGGTTAACAGTTAAATTTCTTTATTTGTTGCTGGTTTTCTTCCAGCTAATAAAGGGGAGAACCAAGCTTACCATGCTCGAATTAATACTGTTTAACACTGGTCTAGTGCAACCTGAAATGAAAATTTGCATTAAAACTATGCTTATGTGTAAAAGAAAAAGTGATGCTGACCTTCACGCTGTTCTGCAGTCGACTGAAGTGATAACGTCGACTGTCTGCTATTTTGTGCCAGATTCTACCACTTTAAGGTGATCTTAGGCTGCTATTGCAATCCCACAACATCTTTGGTGTAGGGATAACCTACTGAGTATTTCACTTGTGCGCCCTTTTGACACCTGTGCTACTTCAAAATACTGTTGGTCTTTACCTGTGGCCACGCTAATTACTATCACTTTTGTGAGCTGCAATAAAATATCCCTTAATCCCTAATTTAATCCCTTAAATGGTACCAGAGCACTGCTAGCCTTAAAGCAGGTGGGCAAAATCTTTGTCCAAAACTGGCAGGATGTGAGGAATCCTTTGAAGAACTGCAGTGCAGAATTTTGCCCGTAGTTTAACCTTTACATAGCCTCTAAAGACTTTATCTTTCAGATCCAGCTGCTTGCTGTCCCTCTGCTTGTGCTGCAGCGGAACATCACCGTTTCCTTACTCTTAAGGCAACACCTTCGAATTCAGCCCCTGAAAAGCAGCCGTGACCGTCCAGCCCACCACGGGCTGCAGAGCCCACTGTTTCGCACCAGCCTTTTCACAAGGAAACATTTTAGTTTCTTCAGTAATAGGAACAAAACCAAACCAAACCAGAGTATTTCCCATACAGTATAAAGCCATGGATGTTTTCCATCTTGCCTAAGTTCAACCGCTGCCCGAAAGCTAAGAAAAGCTCCAGCACTCCAGCCCATGACAGCAGGGCCTTCATCCATGAGAATCTGCTCCTTCTGGCCTTCCCAGCACCTGACCTCCTATCCCCGCTATTGTTTCCATTCCTAAGGGATCTCCTACCACATTCTGAGCAGTATCGAGACAAGCCGCTGAACCCACGGACACGATGAGGAGAAATGCAGAGACACGTAATCTCTTCATGGTGGAGTAATTAATGTCAGACCTCTCATCTTACTTGGGGTCGATGCATGAGACCACGTCTCACAGGTCGTGTGTCAGGATCACACGCCAGACCTGAGGTCACGTAACGAGCACAGGTTGGGGGATGTGATGGGAACAGAGCCACGGCAGAGCGACGTAGCATCAAATAGGGTTACTTTTCTTCTGCAGCAAAATGCTGTGAGGTCTCTGCCATTTCAGGACCAGGAAAAATTTTGTAGCTTGTTGCAGGACCCTGACAACAAGGCTCGGTGACAGCAGAACATAAGGTCGTGAAGACAGGAACATGTCCTAATGCTGAAGAAAAAGACAGGCAGAATGGAAAAGGATAAAGTTTCTGAACACTGATGAACGAAATCCAGCTTGCTCTGTTGCACACAGGGGTGAGAATCACACTTAATAACTACACCTTTGGGCATCTTATCTAAAATCCAGATTGAGCAATAGCAGCCACTTTATTCCCAGTTGCAATTCTGGGGTAATGGGAGTGTCTGCATCGACAGTTTCAAGTACATAAATACCAGGTGGTTCAACTCTCGCACACACACACTAACTGGAAGAAACAAAACACTGATGCAGTCGAACATTTTAAAACTCCTATCATAGCAATTTCCCCTCCTGACACAATTGCCAGATTAAAACCTCCTTAGAATACCAAGAAAAAGTATTTTTTCTTAAAGCATTAGACAATCACAGTTCAAGCTACAGCCTTTGGCGACACAGGTCTTTTCTAATAGTATTCCCAAAACAGCTCAGATGGTAAAGGATTTCATGGGGAAAAAGTTTTGGCAAACCCTTAGAGGCACATGAGGGAATGGTTCTCCATGGAGAAACAAACTGCAGGGTGTTAGCTGAAGTAGAGAAAATGTTGAAAAATATATTTCATGTGGTCTTTGTACAGAGTAATGAGAGTGAAGTCATCCTTTCTGGGCAAAGATTTCTCAGTGTGTTACTGTAGCTACCTTTGATCAAGGCAGCTGAGATCATCAGTTGAGTATTCCTGATTCATTCACATAAGAAAAATTATTTTAAATATGAATGTTATGGTTTTTAAGATTTCTTTTGGGTCTTTCCTTTTCTTTCTTCTTACTCAGCTGCACTCATCATTACTCATCTACTGTCTGGAAGCAAACTTCAGGGTTTTTTTGTTTATCTGGTTTTTTGTTCGTGGTTTGTTGTAGCTTTTTTTTTCTCAAGGTGAATAAAGCAGGACCCCTGTGAGCATCTCTTTTAGGAGAAGAAACAGGTAACAGCCTTAGGCACATCTTTGTATGTAAACAGGATTGATTAAATATATAAATCATACACTGGGAGATAACTTCTCATCTGTATGCCTTTCTACCATAATTTTACCTAAAAGTTTTCCGAGCTTTTATTCAGTAGAGATTTGTAAGGACACCTCCGACGATACTTACAATTTCCTTTTCTTTCTCTGTGTGTTTCTTTGGTGTTCCTGCTCTTCCTCTTCCACACACCCCAACTGAATGGGACCATTCCCTCGGGTCTGCACTGACATTCAGCCGGTGGCGGGATCCGCTGCTCACGTAAGTCAATCTCACAAATAGCTTGTGGTTTTGGGTGGCCATGTCACGGCTAAACAAACCTGTGCGGGAGCTGGCTTCTCATTTTGGCTTAATGGAAAACAGCCGTCATCCTCGTTTGTGTTAATGAGCTGCCTCAACAAACAGCAGGTGAGCTTGAGCCATTATTTTTCTGGATGAAACGCAGTCCCCTGCTCCCAAAGCTTGGCGCTGCAGGACAGATGGGGTACTTGCCGTGTGCGTGTCAGCGGAAGCGACAAGCAGCTCGTTGGTATTTAGAGCTGCAATAAATAGATGGCAGCTCTAGATCTCCAGTTATCTTTTGTCAGCAGCTGTATAAAACTAGAGGTTCTGTCTGTGCTTCATCGCTTCTCCCCGGCTGCCGCTTCACACAAGTGCGTTGCCTTCACCTCTGAAGATAAGAAGTGATATTTAGTTATTATCTACGCTTCCAGATAATTATGAAAATGACTGATAATGCAGCTATAATGAGATGCAATACCAATAATTACTGGTATACTGGCCTATCATACGTATCAAGGTTTGTATCAATATACATCTGGTGTGATGTCACCCTATTTCCAATGCTTCTGTTGTGTAAGCGTCCAGGATAACGGATGGACAAAGGAAAACAACTCGATTCCCTTTTTTATTGAAGAGTCTGAAATGTCAGCTGTGTGACACTTAACTGCAAATTCATGTAAAACATAAATTTCTGGCGGATATTCTTCAGATGCTTCCCTGCCTTTTGCTGCATTCCAGGCATGCAGAGTCAACGTCCGCTGCCCTCAAGTTGCTGGCAACGGTGCCTGTTTGTTCAGTGCTCTCCTGCAGCACCTTCCGTGCTGCCTGGTATTCCCAGATCTTGTTTAAGTACCTCTGACATCCAAGCACATTAAATTAGTCTTGTACATACTGCCACCTGCTGTGATTATCCAAAACTAGAGCTAAAATACTCCAGTCGAGTACATTTTGGCTTTTTATTAAGCATGACGGGGGCCAACGTTTGCATTCAGGCGTGCTTACCTGGAACTGCAAACCTCTGGTGGCTTCCGCGTACACGCTGTATATCTCTACAAAGGACATTTTTTATTTAATTACTTATATGAAGGCATTTATCTTTGTGCAAAGCATGAGTTAACCATCCTTCTGATCCTGTGCACGTGCATCCACGTTGAGCAAAGGCTCATCCGTGGAGGTTGACGTGCCTACACACAGACACCCGCGCCAACGCACGGGTGAGGTGGCGTAGGAAAGGAGGGGACAGCGCCTGCCCTCGGGTGGCTTCCCTTTAACTCACAGCCTGGCCCGGGGCGGAATTTGGCCCTGACCCCCCCTTGTCTGCAAAACTCAGCCCCGTGTTGAGGCTGGTGGATAGATCTGGGCGTTCCTGTTGGAGCAGCCACTGTACGGGTCATTTCATTAGCGGCATAATCACTTCCTCGTTTATTTCCCCGCTAAAGTAGTAACGAGCGCTGTAAATACATCCCGGTAACACGTCGTGCTGCGGGGCTTTTGTTGCTGCAAACCAGCAGATAAAGCTTTCCAAGACTCAATGTAAAGTTTTAGAAAGCAGGCATTCTTCATCGCGGCGCCGGGTGCACAGGGGTTGGCTCCTCCTATTGTGCACCCCGAATGCTGTTGTCAAATTAAATTTATACACAACAGGTATACGTATTCCATGTAATTCCAAGCAAACATTAGCTTACTCATTACATTTCTGAGAATTCATTTACATATTATAATAAGCTTTTGGGCATGCATAGTTGTGCCTTCTGGTGGTCCTCATTTTGAGTGCGGGTCGTTTCTTCCTCAACCTTCATCTTCTTCACCTGTCTTTTGGCTCACTTTTCATGTTGGCAAAACATTCTAACTGCTTAATTGCTGATTAAAACTAATGATCTCTCCGCTACCACCTGTTCGTCAGACAACGTCCGTATTTATTGCATCCCTGTCACCATGTTCTCAGGGCCACAGATGTCCTTATCTTAACTGAGTCTTTGAAACCATTTGGGTTGGTTGCTAAAATAGCTACGTTTCTTCTCTAAGAGAAGATTCTCTGAAGTTTAACCATTTATATACTACATAAAGTCTGCCTTGGGTATCGATTGAATGGGCTTTGCCTTCATGCCCCCTTACAGGCTTCAGCAGAACCCAGCCGAGGAAGGACGGTGTTGCTTTTTGTTTGTTGTGTGGGTGTTTATTTTTGTCAAAATTAGGTTGACGGTTGGACAAGATGATCTTTAAGGTCCCTTCCAACCTAGAAGATCCTGTGATTCCTCCCGCCTTTGGCGCACGAACGCTGCGGTTTAAAAATAATATATAATAGCGGAAGCTGGTGTGTTACTGATTAAGCTTTTAAATCGCAACCAGCCGGCACGTAGGGCAAAGAAATTTAATCGCAAGGTCTCGACCGGAGGCGGAATTGCTCCGCGCTGGGGAAAACCCTCACGTTTTAAAAGCAACATAAAAAGAAAAATATATCTCCACCGAGCGGCGGGAGGCGGCCGGGACCAAACCCCCGCTTGGGGGAAGGCGGTGCCCGGGGCTGCCCGGCCTTACGGGGACCCCTCCGCCGCTGAACGGACCCAGGGGGGCAGCTCCGGTGGCCCGTCCCCCAGCGCCGGGCGGCCCCGCTCCT
>VXAK01022368.1:132489-170348 GCA_013399435.1 Arenaria interpres
GGGCGGGGAAGGAGGGTGAGAGGGAGGGTGACAGCCCGGCCGGGACTGGGAAACCCACGGCACTCGGGGCGGCCTCGGCCTCCTGCCCGGGCGGGTGTCGAGTTCGTAGGGGCCCGGTCATGGTGGGTGGTTGTTGGTTTCCCGGCCGGCGCCTTGCGGCCTGCAGCGGGGCAGGGCGGTGCTGAAGGGCAGAGCGCGGTGTGAAACATCTCCTCTTTCCTCAGGCAAATTGTATCAACATGGCACTACAGAGGCCTCCCAAGCCACCTTAGCGAGCGTGGCTCCGGTTTTCGCAGTGGTAAGTACGTGCGGGCGTTCCCACCAAGGAGGGAAACTTGTGCAAGATGATGGCGCTCTTTTTTTTTTTTTTCTGTTTTTTTTTTTTTTCTTAAAAGCATCATAACTGCAGATGGATTCCTCTCTCGCGGAACATCCCCAGTTCTAAGTTGTTGGTTTAAGGTATTCTGACCTGAGGACCAGCTGTGGTGCATAGCCTTCACCCGGGTGTTTTTCTAAGAGCCAGCACCTGCTGGAAGTTCTTTAGTTGTGAAGGCAGGTCAGCTCCTGGAGGTGCTTAGGTGTGTTTAATTGACGGAAAGTTGTTTTGAAAGCCAGTAATTTGGAATTAAGCTACATTGTTTCTAAGCAAAACAGCAAACTTTCTGATTAAACCAGACATTGGAGTTTTTCCAGTAAAATAATTTTACTAGGAGATAGAAGTGCGTTAGATGAATAATCTGAACGACAGGTGCTAAGATAAGAAGGGTTGAGGTGCAGGTTACTAGCTGAACAGCATGTTAATGCTATAACTGATGTGGGCACAAGGCCTGACTACCCTGTTTGTGGTCGTCTTTGCTTTTTAAACTTGTAAATTTTTCAGATTGCTCCAGAGGAAATAGCAAAAATTTATAATCTGAAATGTAAGATGCCTTGGTGATCGCTTCTGCCTGGGATCCAGTAATAGGAGATGTAGGAATGGTTCAAAGCTGTGCCAGGGCAGGTTTAAACTGGGCATTAGGAAATATTTCTTTACCAAGAGGGTGCTCAAATCGAGGGACAGGCTGCCTGGAGAGGTGGTCGATGCCCCATGTCGGTCAGTGTTTAAGAGGCATGTGGACAGTGCCCTTAAAAACAGCTCTGAATTGGTCTGGCAGTTGGACTTGAGGACCATTGGAGGTCCCTCCCAACTGAAATAGTCTAGTCTGTTCTCAGTCCGATGCTCTGTAAATCACCTCCTTCCCAGGGTTTATGTAGGAACATGGTCATGTGGATGACGCTGGTTTTGTTTGGTGTGTATGCCAACACAGTGAAATATACAGTAATTTGGTGCAGCAGTTTTCTTAATTGGAATGAACTGTGAAAACAAGGCATAAAAAGTTGATTTTTTTTTCATAACACATTTTTCATTTGACTCCTAGGCAAGTGCAAACAGTTTTAGAAATCGATTTCTTGTTTTATAGTAGGTCTGTCAAAAAAAATGTGTTTTTTTTTTCCCCACTCCTTTAGATGAAGCTTGACAAAGAGGGAAATGCTACGTTTTTTGGTGAGTTTTCGTTGTGGTGTTGACTGGGTGGGTGGGTTTTGTTTGTCTGTTTTCCTTGTCCAAACAGAAAAGCCCTGTTGGGAATCTGCCGGGGGTAGAAAATTATATTGGGGATACTTCATTGTGTTTATTTGGGATGTTGCAATGTTTCTTCTGTTTTACTGCTTTCTGTTGGTCTTCACAGCATCTTTATTGATACATTTTTTGTATATTTTAAGTAATATTTTAGAAAGAACATACACAATCTCTCACAGGAAGGTCCTTTTTACTTTGTCTTTTCCCTTTCTGACCAGCATGCTACTTTCCCTGCCTTGGTTTCTGACATGAAGTTAGTTGTCATGGCCTTTTCACTTATATCTAGAATTTTCCTCTTTCCACTCAAGATACAGTCTTCTAAACTTGATAAAAAGTAAATTACATTGAGGAATCAGTGGAAGGAAAGCTGTTTTAAAGATAGGACAGGTTTTGTCTGTCTTTTGATGCACTTAGTAGCACACTAAAATGTAATTTCAGATCACACATGCTTGTCCCCTAAATGTCTTCATCTAAAAATACTTTTATGGTAGAAAAGAAGAAAACAGAATTGTACCAGGAATTGGGTCTTCAGGCTCGAGATCTAAGATTTCAACACGTAATGAGCATTGCAACTAGGAACAACAGGATCATCATGAGAATGGAGGTAATGGTTTCCCTATAGCTGAGTGTAAACTTGAACTGTGTCTTATCCTTGCACTTGCGTTTTCTTGCATGGTTTTTTTTTTAATACCAGCTCTGTGACGTGCAGTCCAGCAGGAAGTGTGTCTTTGGAGCTCTGTTTAGCAATCAGAGGTACAGGTTTGCCAACAGTACCTATTAATGACCATTTTCCTAGTTGAGCAGGGGAGAAGCATTAGTAACGTCGTCAGAGAAGTAGAATCTTACGAGGAACCTTTTCTCAATGCTACCACCGCTGGCACAGTGCTGCGTCTGAACCCTGGGCAAGCCACTAGTTTGCAGTTGGCATTAGATTCTTTTATTTTCCTGCCTGAAAAGACGTTTGAAGAGTGGCTTTTATTGAAGCCTAAATTATCAAATGCAGTACAGAGTTATGAGAAATCTTCAGAGAGTTTGGTTTTTTTTCAGACTTCTACATGTACTGTCTTTTTCAGTTCTTGAAGGCTGTCGTAACACCAGAGTTTCTTCTGATACTAGATTATCGTAATTTAAATCTGGAACACTGGCTCTTCAATGAACTCACATCTCAGCTGGCTGGGGAAGGTCAACTAGTTACATATTCCCTGCCTTTTGAATTCCGAGCCATAGAAGCGATCCTGCAGTACCGGGTGAGCCATCTCATGTTTATATTGTTTTGGAAGTTGTTGCTTCATAGAAAGGACAGTATGATTTTATTCTTGTGTTAATATTTACACACGCACATTTGTATATGTATTCCGCTGTTATTGTAGGAGCTCTTTTTTGGTTTTCATTTTAGTTGCTTTAGTTTTTATGGTTTTGTGTGTATGTGTGTTTCCATTCCCTTCCCAAGGAAATACTAATTGGATGCGATGCCTTCACCATCCGTTGGTGAAGAATTAAAAACGATGAATTAAAAAAACAAGTCAGAGTACCTTTCTGGAGACATGCTGTAGCTGAAATGGAAGTCACACAAAAGCGCTGAGGTTTTTGGCCTCACGGGCAGGAGTCGGATAGTGAATTCTAGCCATCCTTAAAAATCTATGCTTGCTAACGTGACCTTTCTAGACAAAAGAGTGTTTGGTGTGGTTGTCACTGGGTTTCAGGTCAGTGCAAATCACTTCTTTATAAGATACTGTATTTTGCACTGGCTTCACCTTGTAAGTGGTGTCCCTACGGCAAGTATTTCCTGGGCATTGGAAAGCAGATTGTCTTAACTGCCTGTTACTGGGAATTCTGTGTTCAGAGACGGGAGCGAGTTGCCCAAGTCATTCTAAAGGGATTGCTTTAATTCTTATGAAGGATCGTGTTGTTATCTAGATCAGCAAACTGCAGGGGAGACTTAACACTTTGCAGCCTCAGATCCTTGAGACACTGGAAGCTCTAGTGGACCCCAAGCTTTTGTCTGTGGATAGGAGTAAACTACACATTCTCCTGCAAAATGGCAAGAGGTAAATAAGAGTAAGCCGTGAAGAGACTAGAAGGTGACCGTAGAAAATTATGTGTGATGAAATGTTAGAAAAATGGTGCCTGATATTAATTTCCTAGATTACTGTAATGCTGGATTGTGCATCTTAATTTGTAAATGTAAAAATCAGTATGTGAAATATCTAGTGATACGGGGAGAAACAGAAAAAGGGAAATCCATTCCGAGTTGTCAGAAATACAGTCAAGGTTTTTAAATAGCATCTGACAGAACAAAATAATACCTAAGAGAACAAAGTAACATCACGAAAATGTTCCCCGTAAAGTCAAACAAGATTAGCCTTTGGATCTATGCTTTAAGGTCACTAGTTCTAATAGACTGGTACCTTCATGTATTAAGCCTCTCTGATACCACAGTGCAAATAACGCGCTCGCTACGTGCTCACGGGGTGCTTGCTTTTTCTGATGTACAAATATATCCAGGAAACACACCTGAATCCCTTTCGGCGTGTGCCTGTGGCTCGCTGGTCCCCAGACAGATCACTGCCACTGCTAAGCGTGTGGCCTGCAAAGGCAGGGTATTTTGTACTCTTAGAACCCCGCAGGGAAGCCTTCCCTGCCCGCTCCCCCTGGCGAGGGTGCTGGCTGGCAAACTCACAACTTAGAGATTACCTTTGTGCACTGGTGCCACTGGGGATTACTTGACCTTTTTGCCTGTTCTTTCTTCAGCTTGTCAGAACTGGAAACAGATCTTAAAGTTTTCAAAGAAACAATTCTGGAGATCTTAGATGAAGAAGAGTTAATAGAAGAGCTCTGTCTATCTAAATGGACTGATCCACAAGTATTGTATGTATATTTTGAAACCACGTGCTTCTTTAACAGTGTGTTTTGTTTAAGGAGAACTTAAACATTAAGCTGCGCGTTCCCTGCCCAAAAGCAGAAAGAAAAAGAGTTGCTAATTTTTTAAAGCCCTAGTGCTTGCTGCTTCAGAAATTGATGTATTTGCCATTTTGGAGAGGGGCTTCATTAGCACTAGTCATATTATGCAGTTTCAAATAGTTCTTGGTATAACAGGCCAGCTCATCTAGTATGTAATGGGATGGGAGCAGGATGGCAGGAGGAGAAAAAGTACATGTTATTTTTCAATACAAATTAACCCTTCCTGGGAGAATTTTCTTCAATTCCCCTCCCCCCCAAAAAAATATGAAGATGCAGGTTTTAAAGCTTGCCTAGAGTAGGTCAGACACCACGCTTCCTTTGTTGGAAGTGTTCTGGACACTTTGCTTCTAGTTTTTTGCTCACCAGCAGAACCTGAAGGACAGAAGCCCTGGAGCAATCTTCTCATGCACCCAAAGAGCAGCATTTCAGGAAAAAACATGCATGCAGAAATAGTCCTATTGCACTCTCTCACATCCCGGTTGAGGACAGCACATGGCAGCAGCGGTGCCGGCCGCTTTAACAGAAACCAAAAAGCAAAAAGATAGTGTATATCAGATGGCCATGTGTTTTGGGATGAATTGTATGTATCTTGGGCTTACAGGCGTGTTTTACGTTTAAGCAGATAACGGAAACTACCTTTCGGGGTCCTTTGTGAAGTTGCTGATAATACCTTTGCCTAACCACACCGCACGCGGATAAACACTGTTCACACAGTAGCGTGGGTTTGAAACCAGGAGGCATTTTCTTGCCCTGCAGAGCGTAGTCTCAGTGCAGCAGAAACTCAGTATTCCAGAAGTGGGACATGGTTTGGATTTCTAATGCATCTGCTGGAGCAGTGTCAGGAGGGCTCCGAATTCCAGGCTGCTCCCGAGCCAGCAGCCGGTCTCCCATCATCCTGGTTTTTGTTCCCAGCCTTCCCTCGGACTTAATCCGAGCTGCTGGCGAATCTCTTCTCGCCTCGTGGTAGACAATGTGCAGGGAACATCTAGGAAAGATACCATGGTCACCTTGCGCTCTTAAGTCGGGAGAAACCTGAAGTCATCCCTTCTTTCAGCCACCGTTGCGCAAGGATAGGAGAGGCGGTGGGAGGTTGTGCTACTGGATGCAGTGACAGTCCACGCACGAGGAAACGCTAGCCAGGACCGCACGTTTGCAGGCAGGCCGGCAGCGTGCAGACAGCTCTTCTGGCTTCGGGGTTGACGCAGGCGGTGCGTGGTATTTGAGGAGCTCGAGAAGCCCGAGAAGGTGTGGAGGAACTCAATTGGGCACATGGGTGCTGTCAGAGATCGTTTGCAGCAGGAATGGTGAGATGAGGCCAGAAAGGCAGGATGAGGCAGACATCGTGTCTTGGTGTGAAGGGATGGCAGACTGTCAGAGACTCATCAGAGGGATGGGGGCGGTTAACGAAGGCAAATCAGGCCCGTACGCCTGTTGTTACCCTTTGTGTAGCCACAGAGGAGCCGATGTAAAGAAACTCATCAAATAAGACCTTCAGCTGAATCCGTACTACAGCAGGCAGTGCTCTAAGGGCTTTCAAGTCTGCAGCTGCTCTCATCTGCATGCGATAAAACCCTGGAGGTCCAAAGGGCTAGCTACCTCAAAGCTTCTGCCCCATAAGAGAGAAACTAGGGGCTCTCTTAAAGGTGCTCAGGGAGCTTACGTGGGTCGATTCTTAAGACATGCCACTTATTTTCTTGGAAAACCATTTCAGAGAGGTTCTTTTAACAGACACCAATGCCAGGAGGAGATTCTTTACGAAGTTTAGTCTCTCTAGAGAAATGAGGTCATACCACAAAAGAAAAAATTATGAAGAATCTTCCTGGCTTTGCTGCCAGTTTCCAAGCTTCTCTGGATCTTGGGTGCCTCAGCTTTTATCTACACAGTGAACAACACATTACAGTGCCAGAAACATCCATGCCTGTTCCAGAGAAGGCTGCTGCACCAGCAGTTGGACCATGAAATAAGATGAAAGTCTCTCACACGGACTTGTGAGAGCAGCATCTTCCATTTGGTGTTCACTCTTCATCAGCTTCATGCCCCCAAAACGTTTTCCAGTCATTACTATGCGTAGCTGAAACACCTTGCAATTAAGCGATTTTAATATACACCTAAAACGTCTCCCCCACCATATAACTGTTTGTGTGTTGACTTTTTGTTTGATTCGTGGGAGTTTTTGACTGTGCCGTTACCAGCTTCCACCACTTGAGGGCACCAAGAAGTTAAGCGTCTCCTTTCAAAACTGTCAGCGCTTCATAAAAACTTAATATAGACATTTATAGTAATATAAACTTCATAAATCATACAAAATTTGTATAACTTCTTAATTTCTGAAAAATTAAGGTTTGTGGTGGTGTGCATGCTTTGAACATACCAAATTCTAACTGTTCTACTCAAAACAATTGACTGCCTATGCTGATCAGCTGATAAGATCTAAAAATATGCCTCTTATTTTAAGCTGTTGGTATTGATGGAAGTCCCTCACTGACAAGATTGTATTTTGAGATTTGGTGTCTAACAGCACTCTTGCTGGCTGCTCCCCACAACTCTTTTTGTACCGTGTCTTAACACATCAATAATTCACTTCTATACAACACATGTCGCTAACCAGACAAATCTAAATTGTTGCTCACAGTGAGGAGAGTACATCCGGGATTGACCATGCAGAGGAAATGGAGCTGCTGCTGGAGAACTACTACAGACAAGCGGAAGATCTCGCAAATGAAGCTCGTGAACTCAGAGTACTGATTGACGACTCGGAAAGCATCATCTTTATCAACCTGGACAGGTTAGCTCCCCTGGCTGTCGGACTACCAAAAGCTGAGCAGAATTTAATGCTGCCTGGTCTTTCTCAAATCTGCCCACGAGGAAGGTTGGGGAATTCCATTCTTAGGAGGGTTTGACTGGACTTGCAGTTATAGCACAAGAAGCTGCACTGCACTTTTCTCATCAGTGAACTGGATAAAGCAAAGCAACAAGGCATGCTCATTAGTAAAATCTCTCCTGCTAGGCATCAGTTTCCCCTAGCAGGAGAACCCGGATCTAGGATATTCTCCTAGATCCTTCTGGGGAGCTGTTCACTAAAGGAAACGTCTGCAATTTTAGGGACAAAATAAAATTCTACTTGGGAAATGTTACACTTAATTAAAACTGAATTAATGAAGAGTCTGGCTAGGCTACTCAGGTGTTCAGTACAAGTTGCATTATCACTCTGTGGAGTGATGGAAGAATGAATAACTTCGGAGCGAGTGTTCTCTCTCTGTATGTAAGGGTTTTCACTACTAGGCGGCTTTCTTACTGAAAAATAATTGTAGCTTGCACCGGCAAGCACATTCCTCTCTGAGGTCAGCGTTTAATATTCTTCCTCCTCTTTACTGGGGAGTTATCTGTAGAAGCAATTGGTGTATGCTGCATCAGGAAACCACAAAAATCCTTTTGGGGAAGACTTGAATACGGAATTCTCCAAAACAGGCTCAATTTTATAGTTCTGCAGCATTTACTGACTCTATTTCTTTACAAGTATATTCATTTGCAAGGTAACAGTAAATTTTAGTTTCTTGTGAATACGGACATAGGAATCCAGCCAGTTAGTGGTGAAAGAACACAAATTTCCTTGGAAGTTTACTGTCACTCTGTGTACATACACCTCTAAGAAATGAGCAATGCTGCAAAGTCTAATGATGATGATGAAACAGAAGCCGCTGCCTTAGAGGTATCCTGATGCAGCCATTTCAGAACGATAGCCTCTTTATACTGCTGGTTCATGAGCTTTGTCACTGGGTTGCCCAATGCCAGCATGACTTCCTCTCTTTCACTGTTTGGGTTTAGTGCATGCTGTACGGAATTGGAGAATTTAGGCAGCAAATCCAATTTTTTGGGTTCCTCTTACAGATGTTTCTCCCTTCTTTAGCCACCGTAATGTGATGATGAGACTGAACTTGCAGCTGACTATGGGGACCTTCTCTCTGTCTCTCTTTGGACTCATAGGAGTTGCATTTGGTATGAACTTGGAGTCATCTCTTGAAGAGGTAAGGAACGAGCACTGCTTATATCTGTGACATAAAACATAGGCCCTACTCTTACAGTGCATTTTATATTCTGTAGAAATTCATTCTTTCCATGGGTAAAGTTCCAGATTTATACTACTGTGTAAACATAATTTAGTCCAGTGATTAATGTATTCATACAGTCACTTTTTTGTAAGGAAATTACAGTATGGCTCACTGCACAGTATTGCAGCCTTTTTTCTATTCAGTGTTCACAGAAAAGAAACGGGAAGACAAATTTCTGGTTGTATAAGGACTGACTATAAAGCAGCATTAAAGTTTTTTTTAATGATCATCTCTTCTTCTGAAAAGACCAGCTTTGTCTTCCAGATACAAGGGTATCTGGGAAGCGGTCAGGGCATTTCCAGCACACCAGAGGAAGTAGTCTGCTGTCTATGACAGGTTTATACCTAGACTGGGGTAGAAATTTAGCATTGCGCATACTGTCTTCAAAACCAAAAATAACCGAAACAAAGCAGAGACTTCTACCTTTCCTTTCAAATTCATTGAATAGAAGCGTTGAATTTTGAGACTTCCTGATGAAGGAAGGAAAACTGCACGGAACAGTAATCGAATGCACTAGGGTGATCCCTGATTCAAATGCTTTGCTATGAAACAGTTCTTTTCCCAAGGTAGGGCTTGGCTGTTGATGGTGGAGAGTTTACCGCTTCCTCCCATAAAGGAAGAGGGGGTAGGGAGTGAGAGATTGTCTTTGGATAATCCCTTTGCTGAAGAGAGAGTTGTGTGACTAATGGGAACGTTCTGTCAGTAGGATCCCAGAATATTTTGGCTGGTGACGGGGATTATGTTTCTGGGAAGCGGTCTGATCTGGCGACGCTTGCTTTCCTTCCTTGGGCGGCACCTAGAACCTCCACTACCTCCTCACGTACGTATGGCTGGCCAGGGTTTCTCCTCCAGACTCTGCACGTACAGTCCATTTCTAAAGCAGGAAATAAGCCATTGTAGAGAGGTGGGCCACAGAGCATGGGGGAGTTCAGCTCAGAGCTCTGTGAGGAAGGAGAAGGTTCTCCCTAGCTGGACTGAATGAGGTGGGAAGCCCCAGCATTGGCAAGGATACACTTGAGCAGTAAGATACTGCTCACTGTTGTGGGAAGTTCCTTGAGACACGCTGTGTTTACTTTCCCTGGCAGCCCACGGGGAGCTGAGGCTACTGGTAGAAGCAGCCCTCATTTGCCTTCTCAGCTGCCATGGCAGTCTGTTCACAGGGAGGGACGTAATGGATGCTGCCCTCCTCCTCCCACCCAGCTACTAACTCTGGATCTGTAGTCATAGAATCATAGAATAGAATCATAGAATTGTCCAGGCTGGAAGGGACCTCCAAATGTCGTCTAGTCCGACCTCCCCGCAGTCAGCAGGGACACCCCCAACTAGACCAGGTTGCCCAGGGCCTCATCGAGCCTCACCTTGAATATCTCCAGGGAAGGGGCCTCAACCACCTCCCTGGGCAACCTGTTCCAGTGCTCCACCACCCTCACAGTAAAGAACTTTCTCCTAATCTCCAATCTAAATCTGCTCCCCTCCAGCGTAAAGCCATTGCCCCTCGTCCTGTCACTACAGGCCTTTGTAAACAGGCTCTCCCCAGCCTTCCTGTAGGCCCCCTTCAGGTACTGGAAGGCCGCTATTGGGTCTCCCTGGAGCCTCCTCTTCTTAAGGCTGAACAACCCCAGCTCCCTCAGCCTGTCCTTGTAGCAGAGGTGCTCCAACCCCCTGATCATCCTCATGCCCCTGTCTTTCCTGTATTGAGGGCTCCAGACCTGCACACAATACTCCAGGTGAGGTCTCACCAGAGCAGAGTAAAGCAGAAGAATCACCTCTCTGGACCTGCTAGCAATGCATCTTCTGATGCAGCCCAGGATGTGATTGGCCTTCTGGGCTGCAGCTGTGCACTGCCAAGTCCTTGTCTTGAGAAAGAGAAGGTAAAGATAAAAGGACAATGGACAGGTACTAGGACACTGTAACACTTCTCTGGAGAATGATACCATGGTTGTCATGTCCTGACTCCCAATCTGAAGTCTGTGATGGTTCCTCACCTGCATAGCAGCTATGGCATCATAGAGCCCTGTTGTACCAAGCTGTAGGAAGATTGCCAAGGAGACCATCTTCAAGATTAGCAAGTTTTTGCGTGGTTCATTTTCCCTGTTGACTGCCCTTTCCTGCCAAAGTTTGGGGGGCTGTATTGTCTGCCTCTCTTGTGCACTCTAGAACAGGGAAGTATCAGTGCATTCCAAAGTTTCTACAAATGACAAAAGAAAGGGAGACCCAGATAAACTCCCCTTCGTCCCTCCCCTCCCTTGCCACCAAGAGGCAAATGGTAGTAGTTCCTTGTGGATTGTTGACTATGGCTACAACTAACTGGGTTATCCTCAAGTGTTGCTCAGAACCAAGTCCAGCACCTGTCTCTGGCTTGGAGAAATGCACTGAAAGGGATTAGGGAGGAAGAAGCCAGAGTCAGGGTTCTGAAAATAAGGGCGTAAATATCAGGGTTCAGGCCTCTGGGAAGCTTTACTTTCTTTTCTGCTGCATATAGAGGAGCTTTTCATGTAATCGCAGGGTATTTTGTATCTTGCCTAGGTTCCTGCAGTTTTGAAAAAATCCCAACCAGCAGCTGGAAGAGTGGAGCTAAAGAACAACCTTAAAGCAGAAACGTTTGGGCTGAGCAGAAGCACGTTAACAAACCAATAGGAACAGCAGGAATGAAGAGACTTCTACTGTTACAGGGTGGACTTTGGACACGTTCCTCGCGTTTGTTCTTCCTTATTGAAAACTGCAAGAATTTCTAAACTTGCTAATTTAATATATATTTTGTGCCAAAAAAAACTATGGTGAGGTTTTAATGCTCACACACAAAAGGAGGGAAACACAAGGGAAAAACAGTGACGTGCTTTCCACAGTAGTCTCACCTCCACCCCACGTATGTTCCATTAGCTTTCTGTATCACATACGTGTACTAATTTTGGGGGCATTCTCATTTTAAGTGTTTGTCAAATACTTCTTCGTGTAATGGCCTTTCTTAAAGAGAATGGTATTTTCAGCTGTAGGGATGCCAGCTGTCGGCATTCATCAATAACTCTGGTTCTGAGCTGCAGATTAAGGAATCTGACTTCAAATCTGAAAAATCCACCCCAAAAGTGGCCTTTTTAATGGATTTCTTTAAGGCCGTATTTAATTGCAGAGAACAGATTTTCCAAAGCAAAAAGCATACCTGCATCTCTTGGGAAGCATCACCTCTAAATTGGCAGTAACCACAAATAACAGTTGCCCTTGCTTTAAGTGAGGAAAAGCAGGCTTTGAAATGCAGCTGCTTACCCTGGATATTCCTTAACAACTAATTAAGGCCCAAAACGTAGGCGGTTTCAGTAAAAGGAAAAATGGGCCTACTGGTAACGCGCACTTGTGCTTGCCGTCTGCCGCTATTTCAACACACATGGATAAATCCTCAGTTTAACAACTCCTCGTGCTCTCGTAAGGACCGATTCAAAAGCTGGTAAAAATCAACAGGCCAATTGTTGGTTTCGCTTAAGCTGGGCTCTGCTTTCCTCTCTTTTTGCTCCAAGAAGACGAGCCAAAGCGTGGACTGTTCTGTGTCACAGTAAGTAGCTGGGTTAGTAAAGGGTGAGCGGAAGCCTGGTGTCCTGTGACGGACTGAAGGAAGGAGTAAAATTCTTAGGACTTATCTCTGAACTCCAAGGGCATAGTTCTCCACTGGTTTCTCTCAGTCTGTAGAGGGAGCCTGAAATCCTTCTACATCAGGTCACAAACTGTCTTATTTCTTATTTTTGATTTTTTAACCCCTCTAACATCCAGTGAGTAGCTCCTTAGGTGCCACCAGATAAATCACTCTACTGGCAGGGGTTGAAAAAACAGTAACTGTAGCTGTGAACATTTTTACTCAGGATTAACGAGTCAAAAACGGAAATAAAAAGGTACATAAATTTACACAGGCCTAGCTTGGTTAAAGTTGTTTCTACAAAATTTTCAAACGGTTGTTCTTGCTCTATATGTCACTTCAACTACCAGTATAAAAGGCGTGAGAAGATTAATGGGGTTTGTAATGTTTTTGAGGTTTTTTCAGCTCAATTTTTTGCAGCGTTTTTGCTTAACAGGTTGAGATGTAAAAAAAAAAACCAACTCTAAACTGAGCAATCCAGTGGAAAAAACAATGGCTCACGTACCTCGGCTGATAAACCCCGGGAAAGCCCAGTGCACGAAGGGATGTGGACGCTGATGTTTTCAACCAAGTTGTAGTTGCATTAGGTCAGGACTGAAATGTGTTGGTGCAGCTGTTGGGGAAGCTTTCACGTAAGTTTTCCAAGCTCTGTCTTTTGTGCAGAGAGGCTTCTGTGAACTGTACTGACTCCTTCTCCTGTACGTAACTGACTTAAAGCACAATAAAAGCACTGTGAGAAAGACGCATCTTTTACAAGACTGCCTTTCTCTCTACAGATGTACGCAAATGTTTAATGGCTTTCTTAAAATTCAACTACTCAAAATGCATTCATGTGCAATAAAATCACTCATAGGTCATATACAGAAAAAAACCCAAAGGTGGGGAGGCCGTATGTTCAGAATGGAATTGCTACAAAACATACTGGTTTCATCCATTTAGATTTAAAAAGGAAAACTTTTTATTCTGCCCTTATAAATACACCGCTCATTTTTGCCTCACGCTACGGTTCACAGATTTGCAAGGTGAGTGTCGTGCTCCCAGCTCCATACAGTTACGTCTTTCGTAAAGTTCAGATTTAAAACTTTTTTTTTTTTTTAGTAAGTGTTCTGCTCTTTGGGCAGGTAAAGTCCCCAAAATAGATGTCAGAACGCGTTATACATCAACCTAACGTTCACCCTGCCATTTTACTTATTGGTAAAACAAACCTCCCTGAGGGAGACGATTCCTAAGAAGGTAAGTTGAGGTGTGTCATCTTGGAGTACGGCCTTCAGAATTGTGCTGTTCCACTGACTTAACGCTATTTAAAATAAAAATCAGGCTTTATGTTTGCGAAGAGAGAGGAAATACATATACATACGTGTCTACGGACTAGTGTTGGTAATAATAGCGTCACATCTCGCTGCTCAAGTTGTTTAATAGATAATTGATGCACACTGTTAAATCTGCATCGTAGAAAATTAGTGTTAATTAGTCAAAGACAGTACTGTTGACAATAAAAGCTACTAACAAGCGTAAGTTACCATGGTCATAGAATTTTACATGAAAACACAAAGAAAGGGTGTCAGAATAGTTTCAGTTATGAGTGTGAAATCAAAAGCCCTTTTGATTGGCACCCACTTTTCTGTCTGCTTAGAGCTGCCCCTCCTGCATGCTTATTTTTTTGACAAGGAATTGTAAATTACGTGCTCTTCTTGGCTGGTTTTGTTAAGAAAATACTCAAATCTGACCGGTAAAGAAGGTGACCACTGAGCATTCTTCATACAGCCAAATATTACTGCCAAAATCCAGCCTTCTGCTCCTTTCAGCCTCTAAAAGGTTTCCAGATCAGCTTGTCGTAGGTTCGGGGCTGCTGCTGCTCACAATGGAATTAATTTGTGCTTTTACATGACTGATGTAGCTTTGGTTGGTTTTTAAGTCAAGCCACCGCGAACTTGCATATTCCCCTTCACTTAAAAACTGACCATCCCTCCCTTAACACTATCTAGGACCCTATCCAGTTATCTGGGACATCTGTCTGTGTGGTCTGTTGGTTTGTATGGGTTGAGGAAAGTATCACAGATACTACAGAGATCATTTACTAAAAGACCAGCTGTGCCCTGGTCTTAAAGGCTACCGTGAACTTCTAGAGCGAGTAGACAAAAAGCCTTCCACCAAGTCGAGCTTTCGACGAACTTCTCTCTGCCGCCACTACAACTTCTTTCTGCAGAGATACAGAGCAAGGGTTAGCAAAATGCAGCTGCAGGTGCACAGCTGCCTTAAGCTACCCTAAGGGAAACCAGATTTTGTCCATACCATTAACGTCCTACAGAAACGTGATGAGGAGAAGTGAGAGCAACCCACCTTATCAGAACTGCGCTTAGCAAAACAATTTGGCAAACAGATGTTATTTCATTTGGGGAACTGGAAGAAGCTGGAACCAGTCAAATAAATCTCTTGCGAGTGTAAACTGTTTCTCAGGGGTAAGATCTGTACAGATGAAGCTGGAGTGTGGACTGGATTGGTGCCATAGCAAAGGCACACAACGGCTTAGGGACCAGCCTCGCTTGTGCTTGTGCAGAAACCATTAGTGATGCTCGCGTTTCAGGGGCTGGATTATGGGCCCTGACCTACTTTAGAAGCATTTACATTTCCAGGTGTTTCTCCATTAGAATCATAGAATTGTCTAGGTTGGAAAAGACCTTTAAGATCGTCTAGTCCAACCATCAACCTAACCCTGATTAAAAACCCGTGGCACTAAGCACTACGTCAACCTGTCTTTTAAATCCCTCCAGGGATGGTGCCTCAACCCCTTCCCTGGGCAGCCCATTCCAAGGCTTAAGAACCCTCTCAGTGTGAAAATTTTTCCTAATCTCCAATCTGAACGTCCCCTGGCACAACTTGGGGCCATTTCCTCTTGTCCCAGCACGTGTGACTTGGCGACCCCCACCTCTCTACAACCTCCTTTCAGGGAGTTGGAGAGAGCGAGAAGGTCTCCCCTCAGCCTCCTTTTCTCCAGGCTGATCAACCCCAGCTCCCTCAGCCTCTCCTCATAAGGCTTGTTCTCCTGACCCCTCACCAGCTTTGTTGCCCTAGTGCATGTTTTAATAGCAAGAAGTCAACACCATTTGTTGAAGACCAGTCACACACCTCCTGAGCCTCACACAGGTTATGTCTGGAGTAACCAGAACATTGGACTCCCCTCAGTTGAACAAGCACTAAGAAATAACCTCCAAGCTGAAAAAAAGGTTCCCCAGTGCATCATACAAACAAACACGGGGATTGACTTTTGGTAAAAAGAATGGGCATCTGAGGGAAACGGAGAGAAAGAGGTGCACAGACACATCCAGAATGACTCAGGTAAGAACTGGGAAAGTGATCTCTTTCCATTCAGGTGTCAGGTGCCAAAATTCTGCCACCTCCATAGTTCATCCACCTATAAAATGGTTTTAATTACCAGTTCGGAAAGTGACTTAAATGTAAGCTTAATTAACTACGTAAAGCACTTAAGACTTCTGCAAGTAAGAGACAGATATGCGAGGTGTTGGCTAGTACAGGCAAGTGAGCTAGAAAGATGTTACAAACCAACTGACGACTGATTTTTCTCACCTTCCTTTCAGATTTCACAGTGATTACAGAACTCCCAAATCTTGATAATTCCTGTAAAATAACATCGCTTGTTACAAAGCTGTTAGGTTTTTTTAAAGCGGGACTTTTTCATTTCTCTCAGTAGTTTGTTTTCAGGTTACTTACCTCAGGAGAAATCAGCACATACTGTGCCTGAAGAAGGAAAAACAAAAAGAGAAAAGAAAAAGTCAGTGGAGAGAACCACACTAGGAGAGGAGAAGCCCAGTGCAATAACCCTGGCTCCTCAACAGCAAAGTAATTCAAGAACGACAAGGAGGAGCCAAATCACACGGATTCAGAAACAGAAGTAAACCACGTCTTTTCTGAAACCAAGTCAGAGCACACTAGATATTGGTACTGGATGTAATTAATTAGCTGTCATTATGATCTCATGTCCTGATTTCACTTTTATGCTTTCTTACCCAGTCCTCGGGACAGGGAGATATCCACGATTTGCAGTGGCCTGTCACATCCCCCGAGGATGCCTGCTTTCCGTTGTAAATGTAAACACGGCCAGCTGCCCCCCCAAACAGTACTGTGATACCGTTAGATCGCAGCGGGGATGTCACAATCATTTCATCTGCAAATACGACAAGGATGACGCAACACATCAGAAATGAAATATTGCTAAACCAACACATGAGAAGAGAAAGCATTTACACACCTCTAGATGCCACGATTCCGATTAATGGTGACAGTTAAAATGTTTCAATTTCTGAGCTGTTTGGGATTTTAGAGAGGCCTCCCCACAAGGCATGGTGGAACATTGGTACAAGGTAACTGAGGAAGCAGACTCTGTTCAGCACTCGTATGAATATGTGGGTGGCCAAAAACAAACCATTTCACCTCTGACATAGATTGATCAAGCCTTACCTAGTCCGTCGTTATCCAGGTCGCTTAAGTGTATGTCTCCTCCAAAGCGAGAAAACCTCCTGTCCCCGCTGAACGTGCTGAGCAAAGAAGGCTGGGTGCTGTTTGTCAGATCATATACCAGAGCCAGTCCCGCCTGGTGCAGCACCGAGGATATAAATGAAATCCTAGCCAGGCCATCTGGGGCGGGAAAAAAAAGTAGTAACAGAAATTGAGCATCAGACATAGGAACTCAGGTTTAATTCTTGCAATACACTGACGGCAGGAAATACCAGCGTTACGTAACATGGACAAAATTAATATAATCTATGAAACAAGATCAAATTTGCCATTAACGCTAATTAGCATAGAAACAATCTCTTAGCAATAGTACCAGGGGAAAAATGAATTCAACTTAGAGTTCTACATTTTGAATTTCCTAATTCCTTACTGCCTACTGCCAGAGTAAGGACAAAATACTGTGGTGTTTTAATTCTAACATGCAGCATACTAGCAAATGACTGCCACGTAAATAATGCAAAGTAGTAACACTGCTAAGCTAATTTTAAGGAAGGAAAAAAAAAACATTGAAGTTTCAGCGTAGCAGAGAGGACTCTACACATAAGGTGTCTATGGTGATTATTTCTAACTATTTTTTCTTTAAATTATGTGGCAATGCAAAGGTCCCTTTTCTAACTTTCAACTTTGTATCCGTCCTCTGATGATACAGACACACATGCTCCCAGAGGAGAAATGGTTTTCAGTTCTCAGGACATACCTGCAGTAGGTGCACCCACCACCAAAACCGTCCTTGTGGTCCCAGCCACCGACATCACACCGCTGGCCAGAGACAAACCCATTCTGCCCATCGCCTGTGAGATTTTTAAAACACCTTGGTCATTTCTACAGAACGTCACTTTACTCCAAATTATTCATCAGGTCCCATGCTACAGAAGGAGCCCCACCTTGCCTCCGGTGATCGCAAACCAGTGCTTTGTGCTTGGTGGGTGATACCCATACACCTTCCCGACGCTCTGTCTGGCGTCCGATGAGGAGGGACTGCAGCTTGAATTAGGACACAGAATACATTTGTATGCGACAATGCATTTTTGTACACTCAGGATTGCTCCTCTTAAAATATCTTCCCCTTCTAGTTTGGAATAATAGTGGCTGCCAAAGTCTAGAAACCTATTTTAGTAGTTTCCATGTTTGTTCTAACTAGTTACACAACATTTAGGCCAGACTTGGCCTGTCTATCCATTTCTTTATCCCTCAAACATTTTTGTCTTTGGTTTGCTTTTAAAAATAGTATTTCAAAGTAAGTGCTATCATCTAGGCTGTTTTAGGCGTGCTTAGCTGTCAGCATTTTTGTGCCCCCTCTCCCCCTCCCCAAGAAAACCCAAGAAATTCTTAAGTGTCTCTAAATAACAAAGACCCTCTCTGTAGAGGGTCTAAAGACCCCTCTTTCTTCATGAGGAAAGGTGAAGGCATAAAAATCTGAATTTAATAAAAATATTCTAAGCAGGACAGAGGGGAAACTTCCTGAAGAGTGGGAAGTCTTATCTATTACAAATCTTCAACATTATAGAAGTAGGGGAGAACGGAGGAGAGAGCAAGCCCACATACAACACACCCAGCACAACTCTTCCAGGTGGGGCTACCAATCAGCAGTAAAGTCATGTTCTCCAGCTGGCAGCTGTCAAGTGAAAATCCAAACCAAGAGTAGTTTTCTTCCCCCTTCACCATCCAGTTGGCGTCCTGTACTGACAAAACTCCTGACAGACCAGAAAAATATGAGTTAGATCTGGGTGCACCCTGGCATAGAAAAATCCATTAGCAACCCTCCACTGATTCATCCCACAACAACACGTTTCTATAAGCAAAGTTACACCATGGTCCATGATATGGCACCAGTTATTGCTAACGTTGCTTGCTCAGTCTGCAGCTGCACTGCCTGGTGAAAGCCTTTATTCAGCACAGCCTCCTCCTAAACCCTTGCAATAGCCCACACAAAGTACATGAAAGCTACCAGTCAAGCCCGCCCTAAACTGGTGAATCCTTCTCAGGGACAGGACGACGCTGAAACCGTTTATCAGAACTTGTAATTCTTCAAGGGTGGTGGGTGGGGAAGCTTCCAACAATTCCAATAATTCTGGCTTTAATTCAAATAACACATCCTGTGTTGTGGTTTTGCAAAGATGTCAGTCAGCAGTGTTTTGAAACCCATTTTCCTTGTGGTTTATAATTTTACATGAAGTAGAACAAGCTACAAAAATTGAGCGTTACTGGAAATCTTAATTACGTGATTCCGACAAAGCTCTGAATACCTGTGTATCCCGCCCACCCCCTATTAATGTGGCCTTTCCTCCCTCATTCACAACAGTCCTCATCACCTGTACTCATTAGCTGTATTCACTTGTAGCATTCCTCGTTAGCCACTCGAAGGAACATACGGAGTGATAAAATTTCACTTTTTGAGGTACATTTGCAAATTTTCAAGGAAGACCAGTGAGTCCTCCCTGGTATCACCAACACACAGTTGTATCCATTGCCTTAGCAAGGCTTTCAATACTGTCTCCCACAATGTTCCTGTATCCACGCTGGGACATTGCAGTCTGGATGGGCAGACAACTAGATGGGACTAATGCTGGCTGAGATGATCACCCTCCCAGGGCAGCAGTTAGTGGCAAGAGAGCTCTTCAGAGAGCTATCTTCAGACTCATGCCGTTAAAGACTTTTAGAAATGATTTGGAGAAGGAAACAACATGCCCTTTCATGAAGCTGGCGGACGGCAGGAGACTGTGGGGCACTTGGTCTACCATTCAGAAGGACCCAGGCAGGCTGGAGGAACAGGCTGACAGGAACCTCACAAAACTCAGCGAGGACCAACGCAAAGCCGTGCCCCTGGAAAAGGAGGTGCCCTTGCAGCGATACAGGGTGGGGAGCTGCCATGTGGAAAAGGCCTTGGAGATCCTGGTGGGCAGAGTGCTGAGCGTGAGGCTCTGACAGCAGAGACGGCCAACAGCATCCCAGGCCATATAAGCAGGAGCGTGGCAAAGAGACAGAGTGAAACGTTTGTTCCCCCTTTACTCCTCCCTAGACCACACCTATAACACATTGTTCAGTTCTGGACCCCACAAAACAGTAAAGATATTGATAAACTGCAGCAAATCTAGTAGAGGGTCCCCAAGATGGCTTGGGGCTGCAGCACTTGCACTGTGAGCAGGGACTGAGGGAGCTGGACGTATTCAGCCTGGAGAAAAGAAGGTTTTGAGAGGACCTCACAGCAGCCTGCCAGTACCTACAAGGGGGTTAACAAAGAGCCAGGCTTTTCCCAGTGTACTGGGGCACTCAATGTCTTCTGCGCCTCTGACTTCATTATGTTTGGTGGGAGGACAATAGACAACGAGTGTAAGCTGAAACAAGAGAGGTTCATACTGGCTGTAACAAGACATTTTTTTTCCCTATGAGGACAGCCAAGAGGTGGAACAGCTGCCCAGAGTCGGCTGTGCAATCCCTATCATTGGAGGGGCTTAAGATCGTACTGGATAAAGTCCTGAGCAATCTGGTCTGACTCCATAGCTGTCCCCTTTTTGAGTAAGATACTGGATTAGATACCTCCTAAGATCCCTTCAAACCTGAATTATCCTATGACTAATTAGGAAGAAATGAACAGTCACATAAAATATGGGAGGGTTAATTTACTCAACAAATATTACCTTGGTCACTCCTGTTGAAATAAGAGTAAAATGCAACCACAAATCCTCTCTGCTGCCCACCACCGGGTGCGTAGGGAGAGCCCACAACCAGATCAGCATTTCCATCCCCGTCAACATCAGCTGCCAGGAGGGACCAACCAAGATTACAGTAGGAATACTGCAATAAACAGTTAGTTTAAGCCTGAAATGGAACTGAAACCACCATTTCTGTAACAAAATAGAGCAATTTACTTCTAAAGAGCTAACTTTTGCTGTTTCTGATCAAATTACCCTCCCACTCCCTGACTTCAATTTTGTTTTCTTTGGCTTTTGGGTTTGTTTTTTTGTTGGTTTTTTTTTTGAGGGCTATGCATTCTTCTGTTCACCCTGCTGCCTGCCCTGCACTGGAGTACAAATGTCTTTCCCACATACAACTAACGTAGGCGAGCACCTCCTTTCACCATCCCCATCAATCTAAATTCCCTTGCAACAAGAAGTTTGATTTTAACCTTCTTCTTTTTTTTTTAAGCCCATAAGATTCTTTCCCCTTTATCCCACCTCCAGCCTGCGTAGCCCTGTGTTAACCCGATCGATATACCTGACAAGTGATGGTAACGTTGGGTTGAGACGCCAAGCCTCTTCCCTCAGTGCCAAAATAGACATACACAGCACCCTAAACAGCAGGAAAAGCAAATACAGCATGAGAGCACCTGCATGTCACCACCAAGTACGAAATCCAAGACAAAAGCACAAGGAAAGAAATAGTTCTGCAAGGGCTATTTATCCAACTCCATTTTTCCGATCAGAGCCTTCTCATAATACTGTCTTTTCCACCCCAAACCTAAGAATACCCTTGCTGTAATGGGTATAACCAGTCAACAAACTGGAGAGGTAAATTTTCATTACACGGTGGGTAAGGAGCAAGGACAGTATACTGTATATTTACACTTGGTGTGCACACATTCAGGTGGCTCAAATTTTGCTAATTATTATTTAATGCAATGGCACACAGTGCCAGGCACAACTGATGCATGCAATTTTCTAAGCTAGTGGATCTACATAAAAGCCTTTAAATTCCTATTTAGGCATCTGAGTTAGTATCTGAAATTCTGAAGAGTTGTAAGCTTAATGGACCTGGTTTAAACCAAAACATTTTGCCTCTCAGTTCGCGTGGGCTGAAAATACTCAGGAACCATTCCATGGGCTTATCTTGTAAACTGCATGTCATTCAGCCTCTGTAACTCGATTATTTTAGCAAGTGTGGCTGCGTTCATATCACATTTTAGATATCATCTGTTGACCTGTAACAGCAGATGACAAGGCTCACTGACCCATGAGGTCCGTTCTAGACTCTCTGCTCCTAAATAAAAAGGGTAGACTAGTATCTCATGAATGGCCCCTTACATTTCCTGCACATCAGTCCTGCGAAGCTGCAATCTGATTTCGATTTGTAATGTGCAAAAAGGCCACTGAAAGACAGATACAGATAGCTGTCATTGCTCTAGACAAAGTATCCACAAAGGTTATCAACATTTGTGTTTAAATTACAATGTCATCTTGAGCAACAACAGAAACTCCCTCTCTCATTTCACCGCCCAAGAAAATACGTATCAATAAAAATGTTCCATTTGGAGGGGGAAAAAACCCCAACAAACGCATGCGTGTGGCTTACTTTGTAAGTAAGAAACTGCGATCCCACAGAAGGTGCTCCAATTGCCAGATCTGGCACTCCGTCCTCATTGAAGTCCAGGACTGCCAAGGCAGAACCAAATCTTCCTGAAGGCTAAAAGAAAAGGGATTGCTGTCATGAAAGTAACAGACGTTTTCAAGACAAAACCATCAGAACCTAACACACATTTGCAACCACAGCACAGGGAAGAACCAGTAACAGAGATGACAAAAATCTGTCCCAACAATTCTTAGATGTTTCTTAGCGTCACTGTTCTCCCAAATAATAACCATCAGCGTAATACACTAACTCGGAGTCAGCTGTTCTGTTTGAGCAAGTGCAGGTGTTAAAATGTAAGATAACTGAACACAACATAGTGCTGCTTTGCTATTTCTTCCTCTGAGCCTAGTGCACCATTGATGTGAAGCTTATGACCTTTCCTGTTAACAGCGTTATAGGTGTGAAGCACTGAAACACTCTGTGAGACAACAGCAGCTGTTACTTCATGGTTTATAAACACAGAAACAGATTAAAGGGAAATGTATCTCATCTCTCTCTATTCTCTTCTTTGTGAAAAGAGATACTTTCTACAGAGGATCCTCTTTATTACTTACACTTTTTTGATCCTGCTTCTCAGTTACAAACCAGTCCCCATCATGTCAAATCGTAGTCTTCTCTTTTTTTAAAATAACATGTACTCTTAGTAAGGACAAACAATGGTTTTGTGAGAAGTTATCAATTAACGAAAAAATCTAGCTTCAAAAGAATTGAAACTTATATTGAATTAATCATTTTAGATTAAAAAGGAAGAGAAAAATCACAGTATTTTCTTAAATGCAGGGATGCGAATGAGCTATACGTTGACTTACAGAGACATTACTTCAGTTCTATTCAAGGGCAAATTATGTTCTAATACCCACTTACCTGGCACAGCAATAAAAGTGAACCTACGGATCACCATTGCTTTAATTGTTCCTGTGACTTAAGGAATGGTTATATTTCTTGAAAAGCATATGACACCCTTTTACCGGTAGAGGTATTTCAGGAATAATCCTCATACATATTCATGATACTGTTGGTCAGTCAAAATTTACCACATTTTCAGGAAAAAAAAATGTAAGTGATCAAATATCTGACTTGACCCCTCACCTGATGGCCCTGCAGTACTTGGTCAGCTTTCCCATCTAGATCCATGTCCTCTGGAGGCAAACCTGCCTGGTTGCCATAGACCACATAGACCCGTCCTATCTGAACACGGCCCAACATGCTGTACCCTGGGGCTCCAACCACCAGATCTTCATACCCATCCTGGTTTAGGTCAGCTGAGATCATTGCCCTGAACAGCAAAGGGAGTCAACAAAATCATAGAATTAGCTTCCAGGCTACCACAACATTAGCAGAAAATAAATACTGTCGCTTCTTTCAGGTAAACCAAGACCAGTCTTTCCCCATCTATTTTTGTAAAAATCTACACAGCATTTTTCATATCATATATTTTAATTTTGTTTTCTTGAATTAAATAAAAACAAAGCCTTAAAGATTCATCTTCCATTAATGCATCTGAGATCCATAGAAACTGTTTTCAATTAAACGTCTTTTTAACTGAACCTCTGATTTAATCGATGGACTTAAGATAAGCAAAGGGATCACAGGCATCAGTAATACGTTGGAGTTTAGAGAGGGAATGTGGAGAGAAAAGAACTAAGTCCTGTTAATTTGGCTGGTGTGAAGTAAACTCAAGAATTAAATCTTCAATTTTTGAGTGAGAAGAAATAAAGTAAGATGAGCAGCAATTAAATTCATCTCATTACTCTTCTTTGCTGCAAGTCAAACTAGAACCTCTCTGGCAAGGAGAAAGAGTACACCTCTTTCTGTGTCCTAGGTATATCTTTGAACTCCCTATTAGTCTTGTAGTGTTTCCAAGAACACTTCGTAGGCACCATCAGCAATCAATTTGGGACAGATAATTAATTCTGCACAAAGATAAATCAATAACCAAAAAAGGGTAACTATGTTCCTATACTGCTCAGAACTAGAACTGATGTTGGTTGGCATTTTGGTTCCTTCCATCCCGAGATCGATCACACACACAGCATTGAACTCCTTCACAACGGAGAGAACATAAAAAAATAACAAGACAACCCTTCCAAAGAAAGAGGTTACCTGACTAGAATTCACATCTGAATGGACATTTTGCTCTTGATACAATTTTTTCAGTACCAACACAGGGAGACTTATGCTCACGTCTGAAAGAAACGTCTTATGGGTTTACTTGTTGTTCTGGCCAGAAAATATAAGCCAGATTTGTACCACTAACTGATTTGGATTGTCACCTTAAAAGATTGCCCAAAGAATAAACATTAATATTTTGGTGGATATGCAAATTTTTCAGATATTAAGAGGAAGGTGGGAGAAAAAAATATTACCAACCATCCAAGTCTAGCATAGGGTGAAGTCAGAAAATACGAAGCCGTTGGCTGGGAGATGTGCTGAGAAGATTTCTGATGTGCTAATGCTCTCCAGACACTGCTTGCAACAGCACGGTTTATCAAGCGGAGGGAATTCTGAAACAAAAATAATGAAGAGACACAAGAATGGCTGAAACTCGAGAACATGACGGAGCACCTCAAAAAACAAGTCATCAACGGTGGAAATCACCACATTGATCTAAGTGGACTCTGAGTCAGGGCATAAGCACCGCTTTAGAAAGAGACAAAAATCTGTCTGCTCTAAATGGTGCACTGCTAAATGTTCACTGCTACCCTTTGCTGGGACTGCTTAACCCCCAAAAGTGATCACATGATCCTGTAAAATGTAAATACTAAAAATATATTTGCCATTTTTGGCACTGCAAGATTTGTTCTAACTTCATTATACAATAAACAATGTGCAAAAATTGAATATTTACGATGCACATCTAAATATATAGATTAACAATGGCGCTGGAATCTGCATAAAGCGAAGTCAGAGGCTTCTGTTAACATCCAGAGACCGTGCTCCATCACGCAGCATTTCAGACAGAAATTAGAACGATTTTATGCTGACCTGAATTTTACCTGCTACATCTGTCACTTCTCACTTACCGTTGCCCAAGATTCTATGTTGAAGTGAACTCCTCTGTCTGTATAATTTATATTCTTTTCAAGCGTTTTTGTAAGCAAAGAAGTTGTATTCTTGGGACGTTCATGTTTCGATTGTTTGTTTCTGCTAAAATAAAGAAGACAGCAATAACAATTAATACAACTGAATTAATGACTTGAGTATTTTATGACAAAGCCAGTAGAGGCAAACATATTGCACGCAATCAGGTGGTCATTTCTCCCGTGTACAAATGGAGTTCTGAAGAGATACCAGTAAAGCTGGTTCCTCTTGAGATGTTTGCTTAGAGGAATGCATACACTTGTGCTCCAAACAGCTGAGTTCTGTATTTCTGCACGTAAATCAGGAGAGAATTTAGCTATTATAAGGGTTAACATGAATCAGTAGTTTCATGATTAGTGGAACAAAAAGTGACAACCAAATAAAGTGCACAGACTTAGCACTTCAAGTGCTAGGTAAGTATTCTTGTCTTGGAAGGTAAAAATGTCTCCTAGGTTCTGCACGGTTCCCCTCTATGAAGCTTGCTTATTCACTTTGGGAGGATCTCAAATTCACACACAAAAAGATAAACCAAAAGTTCTCTTAATTTTCCATAGCTCACTGTCCACACCAGAGGAAAGCTCTCCTTTCACCAGTAAATCTTTGAACCTTCAGAGCTATACTTACGCAGAGTTGTCCTTGTGCTCCCTCATGCAGTTTATAAACAGCGGGTTCTCAGGCAGGAAGCAGCCACTAAAGAAATACACAGAACACATTTTAAAGATTTTTCCACAATGGAAGTGAAACTAAAAATGCAACTTTTATCCTTAGTGATATCCTCTGTTAGAAGTCATCGCTTTTCTCAAGAAACCCTGTTTATTCAAAATCAGAGCATCATTATAATCCTTAGAAACCCCTTTCATATTTATTCTAATGACCTTGATTAGCCTCTATATGAATCTCATACGTATTTATATAACTCTTCAAGGAAATTTACTGTCACATGTTCTGCTAATTCTGTTAATCTAAAGCACTTCTAATGGAAGTGCCATTCTGGTAACAAAGAACACAACAGATTATGCCACACTGTATTTAAAACATCATTTCCCAAAATAGCTGCAGTGATATTTTCTATGTAAATGGATGGATTAATTGCCAGAGTTGGTCTTACGAAGTTATTCACAGTAAGATCACATTTGTAACAGAGCAGTACGAGGCTAGAACTTCTATAAAAATATATTATTCTGAGTACAAGTCTGAATTTCTAACACTATATATGCTTACTCTTTCTAATCCTATTTCCCTTAAGCGTCTGAAGGCAATACCTGACCTCCCCTAGAAAGGGACCCCTTTCCTGGCTGACGACAGCAGACAGAAGGTGCAGCCACCGCTCAGACTACCAGGCCAGGCAGAACCTCAGGGCACAGCTATATGATATTTAAGCAGGCCCTTGAGTATATCTTAAAGAATACCCCAAATTTTCCCTGTTGAGTATCAGCTGGACATGCCAGAGCCTTCCCTGGGGAGAGGAGCGTGAACATATAACACATGCGAACTCAAGGCCTGTGCAGTCCAGTGCACTCGGGTAAAAGACAGCCAGAGAAATCCCTTTGTCCAAGTGAGGATTTAAAGCTCAGCACCTCTTCTAGGAAAGAACCTGCCTTCAGAAGAACAATTAAATGGGTGTCAGAACTTGACTGCTGCGCTTCATATTGCAGGAAACACACTATACCTGGTTCCGTTCTCTAGCATGTGGCTCGTCAGCTCAAAAATATTGTTTGTCCAGAACGCCATGTCATCCACTCCTCCAAGGAAATACTCATGGAACTTCTCCACCAGAAATGGAGATTTACTGGCATATATTGGAAAAAGCTAAGAGACAAGCAACTTACTTAGTAAAATGGATTACATTGTCTTCCCGCTATATGTTGATTTTTATAAAGAAAACAGAAAACCAACCTTATCAACAGCAAGCCTCTCTCCATGCCTGAAAAAAAAATAATCTTCAGAAATAAATTTGCTTCATTAAATAATATTTAATTATTTAAGCAGTTCTTTTCAAGGTTTATGTATGGTAAATACTACACACGTCATTACATTTCCTTGCTGGTTTTTAATACATTTTTAAAAGCTGCAGTGTGAGAAGTAATGACATTAACTTTATGGCTACCCTTATTTTGGGGTGATACACAGTGTTTGTAAATGCTGCGTGACTACTGCTAATTACCTGAAATAAAGGATACAGCTAGGCTGCTTAAGATATTCAAAAGCAGACATTGCCAAATATCAAAAGTTCCTTTTGAATTATTCTTGGACTTGAAAGGATCTACATAAAGTGTAGGTAAGTGACCTGTTTAGGTGTGTACACTACCCCTTCAGTACGTGAAAATTATATTGCTAACGTGCTAGAATGCAGTGGTACTTGAAGGCACAGCTGTTCTCAAATAATTAGGCATTAATGTGTTAAACAGCTAAGTTGCTGAATCTGTGATGTAATAATGAATTTAACGGTCATTAAGCAGTCCAAATTTGTATTCTAGCCATTAAAAACATTCAGATGTTTTATGGTTTTGGGCTCTAGTAGGGAATCTATATTGCTAGCCTTGATGTATAAGGCATTTCGAATAGGATTATAATAATTTTCCTACATATGTTTCTCTTGTGAAAACCCAGACAAAGCTGTTCAACTTACAGTTCAAGAAACAGCAGGTAAGTACAGTCAGTAATTGTGCTTTCAGTTATAACCTCTCTTCCATAAAATTCCTTATAGATAGCTGCTAGGTCTTTGACAGGTACATACCTAAAAACAAGACAAAGGTATTATAATAAGAAATTTTCCACATCACCTGATAAAAGATTACGGTTTCTGTGATAACAATAGCCTGCTTTAAAATATTCTAAAGGTCATGAAGATCTACAGATGCTAGAAAGACCAGGACTGCAGGTGCAGTTACTCTCTGCACAAAGGCTGGGTTTAGGTTCCTCCTCTTATTTAGGTTCAAAGTCAGAAACCTGTAGAACCATTCCCCTGTGGCTACTGCTGGTAGAACTCCCACACTCCCCACACTGGTTCCCTGCCTTGGTGACCACATAATCTTGGAGGATGTCCTCCAACTCTCTGCTGTGCCAAATCTGCTCCTAGCCCAACAGACATTTCCCACAGCTGTGTCAAAGTTGTATTAATCAACTGTGCTTTCTACACCTAGATTAACTACATCCTACTTAAAAAAAAACGACTCAAATGACCTACTTTATCAGCAGAAAAAAAGGCATGTGAGTTTTTTATTTCAGTCAAAAACTGTGAGAAAAAATAATGTGTTTATCTAAAACTGCTGCTTCTTTATATGCTTTTAAAACCTGCCTGAATTCCACAACATCTATAACCATAAACATCATCAATTTCCAAAACTTTAAATGGAAATCTAAGTAAGATTTATTTGACTGAGTCATTTAACTAATTGCTAGGACGTTCCAGCGAATCTTTTTCACTGATTATTTTATATCTAACTACTCATAATGCCCTTCAGAGATAAATAATTTAAATCTTTCTTGCTGTGTTCCTATGTGTAAAATTCTTTTTTCTTTTGTCCTTCCAGTTTGTCATGTCAGGGAACAGTAAATATACATATAAGGAATGCCAAACTCAGAAAAATTCCAATAGCTGCAAGGGTTTCTTTTGAAAGAAAGACAAAGGATAGCATTTTGTTAAAACATAGCTTGTATGCAGAGCAAGCAGAAATAATTATTAAATAAGGTAACCTCATTATCTTACCAATTCGAGGCCAGATAACTGAAGTCCAGCTCAAACTGACTCACTACATCTCCTCCTGCAGATGGAAGAATGAAAAAAACCCACAAAGCCCAACAAACCAAACCCATTAAGTATTTATCATGGATAACAGCATGGATGCAGCTATGTATGTCTATGTTATCTATGTTTACACAGTAGATCCTCCAGCTATATATTTAGAATACATAAATGGTTCACCTGAAAGCATACTTTCAGAGAATAAGGATAGTGTAAAGTTTAAAAACACAGTAGTGACTCCTTTTAAATTTTACCGATCTTCAGCCTGTGTTTTGGTTTTAATACAAATGTCCATATGCCCTATCACATCTCCTGAAACACGGAGCAGGAGTACAGGTATAGAAAGGCTTTGCAAACTATGGGGGAGAGGGAGAATACAGTGTCCTTAGGACTCATTCTAGGCTTCTGCATTGCACAGGGTAAAAGCCAGAATCACCTATGTGGTTTTGAAGGGGACTAGTTATTTCAAAGGAAGGATCTACAATCAGCAAACAGGAGCATTACCAAAATCGCCAACATTGTGAGCTTCTGAGTATGAACCATGAAAATCAATCTGCGGAAAGAGGAAAAAAAAAAAGAGAGAACTGTCTGTTTATTTTACTCATCCTTCCATACAAATGTAGGAGCAGAAACAAATTGTCCATGCAGCACTGAAGTTTACAGATCCCAAACCTGACCACCTTCGTTCTTATGGAATTTGTGACATTACATCTCTTTGAAGACCTTCCTGAAACAGCACTCCAGCTTTTCTCTCCCTTCCCCACCAGAGTCCAAAGCTAAGCTATCAACTCCAATAAACCCAGTTAAGTCGAAAAATAAAATAATACAGGCTTACTTCTCCCATGGCCTTTAGAAATCCTTGGTCGATGCCCAGGCTATGCCAGCTAACATCTGCCACCATATGTGAAGCAATTCCAAACAGGAAAGCCACCAGCTTCTCTGTAGCCTACACAACAACAATCCACTTGTAACATCAGTAATTTTACTCCAGTCTTGAAGAAGTAAGCATTTTACATACGTGCATTATACAGGGATATAGGTTAGAAACTCTTACAATCCAAGAACTTAGCATGACAAAGTGTTGGCCGCTTATTCCTTGATGCTGAAGTCACTTTTTGTGACTTGAGAGGCTTTAAGCACTTTGTACAGTCCAAGGCCAAAGAATTACACGGTTGACGTGAGGACAACTTGTGTCCTTCAAGTTAGATGTGTACTAAGGTCTTTTTCTGGGCTGGGGACAAACACTTCCACTGCCAATGAATGAACCTCCTCTGTCACCACTGCGTTGTGCAGGCACACACAGGAGAGAAAGACCTTTCTGTGCGAGTGCTGTTCACTGTAAAAGTACCTGATCAAAGACCAGGTATGAAATCACTCATCTTATTCTTCCAATTTCTCCAGAAAAGACTTCTCTGCATTGAAGCATTGTAAGTTGCAGAGGTCTTTCAAAAATCTGTAATTGAATCATATAAAAATCTGTACTTGAATCATAGTTTTTGATTAATTTATACTTCCTGAGCGTTAACAGTTCACAAGATCAGTACTACCAATGGCCAGTCAAAAGACAGGCAGACTTGTTTAGGTTTTAAAGAGTGCATGCTCTCAAACACTGTTCCACCTGTATGATTCTCCTGAGCAGGGAGAGAACAGCAAATTCTCCAGTAAGGAAAAGAAAACAATATTACTCTTAAAATCATTCAGACTTTTGATAACTTGTATTTCTTCTGCTCCTATGCAGCTCATATACCATTAAGAAGAGCAAATCAGGACTAAGTCCAAGATTTCTCAAGTGAGAATTCTGAAAGATGCCTGCTTTTCAAGTGGCAAACACTGACAATAATGCAAGACCACCAATTCCATTTCAAAGTTTGCACCTATGAAACGTATCGTAAGCACCAGGCCACGCTGGAGATAACTGACAGACTTTGTGTGGAAACTGTAACTTTTTTGTCTGGTAAACATGAAAGGAGGATTTTAAATTTTCCTGTATCAGCGGAGACTTTAATTTAAAAACATACACTTTTTTTTTTTTACGCTTCCCAAAGGATGAAATTGCAACAACAAGTGAAGGTGAAGGAAACAGTAGGACGCAAAGTCAAAAGTTAATGAAATTCTCTTACCTCTTCCCAAGGCTGAGGATAATTCTTTCTGATGTAGTCAATACTTGCATTGAGAAATGGTGACCAGTGAGTGTCCTCAGACACGTCATGGAATATTCCTATTGCAATGAAATCATATCAGTATTTGATTTATTCTTTGGGGAAGAAAAAAAAAAAAAAGAAAAAAAAGAAAAGGTTTTTCTCCATTAAAAAAAACCCACAGACTTTTGTTCAATTAAATATCATACAGAAGATATATTTTGCAAACCACTTATATGAGGAGCCAAATAAGGCGTATTTTTATATGATATATACTGTCAAAAGAGATACAGATTTACCTTCTATGATTTTGATTTGAAGCATCTGTAAATTTTGTGTCTGGTCCCTTTCTCTGTGCCTGTGTGTAGGTATAGTACAATGAAAAACTGCCTCCCAGGAGGAGAGGAAAAGGACAGCTGACAGGGAAGCTGTTGACTAAATGAATGCATCAAATTGTGTGGCAGGAAAGCTGACGGGCATGGCAGCCAACTCAAAATATCATGCTTTGGGATAGGTATCAGCTTCCGCAGGGTGGAGGAGGGCTATGTCATCACCATAATTTTCAATAGAATGGCAAACTTGCCAAGATAGAGTCAGTGTAGGAGAAGAAAAAGGGCAGAGGAAAGCAAGAAAAATCAGGTTTTCCTTTGAAGCATCAATTATTATTCTCACTTGGATTTATGCAGAAGAGATTACAGAATCACAGAATGACATGGGGTTGGAAGGAACCTCTGGAGATCATCTGGTCCAACCTCCCTGCCAACGCAGGTTCACCCAGAGCAGGTTGCACAGGAACGTGTCCAGGTGGGTTTTGAATGTCTCCAGAGAAGGAGACTCTGCCACCTCTCTGGGCAGCCTCTTCCAGGGCTCTGCCATCCTCAAAGTAAAGAAGTTCCTCCTCGTGTTTAGATGGAACTTCTAATATTCGAGTTTTTGCCCGTTACCTCTTGTCCTGTCACTGGGGACCACTGAAAAAAGACTGGTCCCATCCTCCTGACACCCACCGTTTAAGTATTTATAGGCGTTGACCAGATCCCCCCTCAGTCTTCTCCAGACTCAAAAGACCCAAGTCCCTCAGTCTTTCCCCGTAAGAGAGATGTTCTAGGCCCCTAATTATCTTTGTAGTCCTCTGTTGTACCCTGTCCAGCAGTTCCCCGTCCTTCTTGAACTGGGGAGCCCAGAACTGGACAGATTATGTAGGACCTAACAGTGACCTTGCCTAAAAATTTCTGTGTACCTACATAAAGCCAAGGGCAAAGTGATGCTGATGTGACAAGACCAAGCACCACAATATTAAATCCTCTAAGGGGGGAAACGGTAGGCAGGAGACAGATTGTTCAGACTGTCAATACACTTGGAGGAAGAGCATGTGTTTTTTCACACAGAACTCTGAAACTGCAGATTAAGGTATATTAAATGCTGAAGCCGAGAGAGCAGACCTTGTGGGTGACTGAGTCACCTTTTGGTCTCTTGACATTTTACAGTGCAGTTGAACTAGACAACATAAGGATGGGATTTGCTAGACCAAAATTACATGTTCACAGACCAGACTTCTACGTCTATGTTTGTCTCCTGCCTGGAAAGGCAGTTGAGGTGGCTTTGCTCTTGGATTTAGAGGCACACCATTAAAACAGCTCAGATCTGCAGAGGTACCTATTTCTTCCACAATGACTAAGGAGAATTCTGACAAGTGGCCCAAGTATAAAACGAGGCAAGACAGACCCCCAACTTCAGTGAAGGAAAGCTACTTTCTAAAAACATTTCCGAATGTACTATTCTCTTATAAAGGTCTACAAAAAGGCTCAAAATATTAACAAAAATGGTGGATCTTTTTGCAAGAAGGTATCTTTGGCCATACCCATTTTCTTACAACATAACTATTTTCAACCCTACTAAATTCTATAGGATTTTCACATAAGAATACAGTTGTTACAATGTTAGACTTATATAGCTTTTCTTACCACTTTTGCAGATTGAAGGATAAAAGGCATCAGGATAAATGCTCCCAGCCTGAAATGCATCTTGGTGGTTTAGCAATAACTGGAAAAGAACAGGGAAAAAGGAATCAGAATGCTATCACACAGCACAAAACCCCAGTTTACTGCCAATATCAAAGATAAAATTTAAATATTCAGCAAGATACAACTATTATCTTGGTAAAATACGTTATTTCAGTATTGTTGTCATCCCCCATCAGTCCCCTTGCTCCCCTTGCCCAAATCCTTTTAAGTGAAACTAAGCTACTCAGTATATATTGTAATTTGAAAGGCTGTTTAGGAAAGTATTTGTATGATCTAATTTAGGTGCTGGTGAAGTCACCACCTGATGGTGCCCTTCTCCTCTTGGACTAAACTTGAAGCCTGGGCTGCTGACTTCCATCCTCTGAATCACAGCATGGCTGTCTGCAGCAGACAACGTGAATACTTCCCTTGAGTGATTTTCTACTGTGATCAAAGACCAAGTTATATAAAATGGTCTCCCTTTACATTGTCCTCAAGGATATTAAAATGTTTTAAACACACATATGTGTTGTGTTTCTGCGTTTATGAAAACTGTCCACATGCTTTCAGAGGTCTGCTGCTCTGCTCTTTCTTTTCCATGAAAGAAAAAGCTATTTGCACCAATCAGAAATCGGTTAAATGATATATGTGGTGGACTAAATTCAAAACCCTGCTGTCCTTGTGTTTATTAGATCTCCTTTCTGAAAGTCCTTTACTGATTCTCCTAATACAAATACTCACAGAGGGTATGACTTAAGAAGATGGGAAAACATGCGGGAAACCACACACAGTTATTATACACATTATTATAATTGCTACATATTTGTAATAGTATTCAGAAGGAGTCAAATGATTTTCAACAAAAAAGGTGAAAATACAGACTAGGCAGAATATTTACACACGCATTACTGAGAATAAAGAAAAGAAAGGCAAGAAGACAGAAAGAAAAACTTTCAGAAGAAAAGTGTACAGAATTAAGTGATAATATGCTTCCTACCTGTCTATAATTAACATTCCCTTCACGCTTAATGAAAAATTCCAGAGCTCTATGTGCTGAAAAACAACATATTGAAGTATTGATTTACAGGTACTGTGGCCAGGCCCATGTTTCCTTAGAAGCATTATCAAAAGCAGAATACACCGCGTTGTCTCACCTAAGCCAAGTGCCACAGGTGCATGGAACATGATTTCTCAAAAAAATGCTGCACCTGTGAGTGGGTGTGTTTTCTCACCTAGGGAGCTAATAAGGAAATGCTGTTTCTGTGGCACATCTGCGCACTGAGGTCTCCTCAGTCTCTCTCTGAGCCCCAGCTCCCAACCTTGACCAACAAAGCTGGAGTTCCTTTTCAGGAACTCTCCGAGTCCAGAACTGAGCTCCAGCAGTGAAGTGACACCATCACAGCCAGCACATATCAAGTACAGACCATAAAGTTCTAGCTGTAAGGGACCCACATGAATTGTATTTTAAATTTCACTGCTGCCCTTATCATTGAAAAAGGTACCTCAGGGGTCAACGCTGATGTTTAACAGTTTGACTAATTTTTAACAAGTATGAAAACCAACAAAAATCTGAAGCCAGCAAGGTAAATAACACTATTTATTCACTGAGTAGGCAGACATTCTTAAGGCCAAAATATTTATTGTGCAAGCATAACAAGACAATAAAACAAACTGACATCACTTTTCTTCAATGACGTTTCCTTCTAACTAATGTTAGATCCCAGAGACGATCTATTAACACTATTCTAAAAATATTCAATGTTGTCCCTAAGATTATTCAGTTGAAATTGCATGCATGGGTTATTTATTGTCTTACCTTCCCACACGATGTTTTACTCCTTGCTTGAAGCTATTTACAAACTAAAACTGATTGAGATAACCCAGAATGTGCTGAATTTAGTTTGATCCTTTCCAATTAAATCACATCACAAAAAAAACCCACCCCACTCTCATTCTGGAATAAGATCAAGACAAAACTGTGTGGGTTTGAATCATCTTTGAATTTTAGCCACGGATCTAAACTATGCTACACAAATACGTTAAGATACCTCAAGGATCAATCTTGTAGCAAAACAAGAGTAATGTAAAAATAATAATTAAAAAAAAAAGTCTATCACTTTGAGGCTCAGCCGGTTCAAGGCACATCTCCCCTTGCAGCATGGGAGAGCCTCAGTTCAGCAGTTTGCTTTTTCTGCCTCCCCCTCTCCCCCGACCTCTCTCAGTATTCCCGTGGGACCAGGTCCTACAAGTTCACCCTTACAAGGAGTTTCAGGGCGCATCCCCACCGATCCACAGAGCCCCCGTGGGTCTGAGGGCAGCCCCCGGGGAGGGGAAAGAGCCTCCCCACTCAGAGCTGCCTCCAGCAAGGAGGCCCTGGCAATGTAGGACACTGCACAGCTCTGCCAAGCACGCCGCACACCATCAACATTTTGAACAGGCAGAGCTTTTCACCGTTTCAAAAGTACTTTCAGAATTCTGTCCAGGAAAGACTTCGGTGCTGGTTTTGAGTCGGAGGAGTTTTATTCTACAGTTTCTTGTTTTGTTTTGTTTTTTCCTGGAATATTCAGTATTTGGATTTGGCAATAACTTTCAGTATCTTATCATCATGGACTTTTATTTGCACATTCATAAAAGCATTGATTTTAGCAGCACCAGAGCTGATCCCAGCCTAACGTCATTTTCAGACAAATAGACAAAATTCGTTGTAAATAATGACCCAACAGTTCAGTGTACACATTACTCCTCAGACAACCAAGATCTTTAAATTATGTAAGTAAGTGCAGGTTTTCTGCAATATGCTTCCTTGATTAGAAAAAAAAAAAAAAGCTGCTTTGGGACAGATCCATAAACACTTGTTTCTCTTTGTAAATTTCTTGCAAATACACTCTGTTCTGCCAAATTGGTTATTTCACCTTTTCAGAAGCTTATACTCAGTAATTAGAGCCCAGAGCCTGCAAAGATGTGTGCACTTGCCAAACCTCAGGCAGAGCAACTTCTCCTACCGATTACCATGAGTTTCTTGACATATCATTAGGAAAAGGGAACGGTTGCAGGACGCTGAACAAGGGTACGACACTCAGTAAGGGAACATACTCTCAGCCTCAAACGAACACCACGAATCATCCCAGCCTTGAACCTGTTCAGAGGTGCATGTATTCAGCACTTAAAGTCTGGGAAGACGACCTGAATAGAAACAACATCTGAGAAATGGATTTAGAATCAAAACCGGAAGAACAAACAATTAAAACCGCCCATTTTTTATGAGTAAACATTTCAGAATAACCTCATGCTACTCCTGAGCGTTCTTGCAGGAACTACAGCAGAAACCAGATTTTAAAAATAACACATGCAAACAAGACATTCAAAACTGAAGTATTTCCCCACTTTGACGTTCACTCAGTTCTTTCCTTCATTGTCTACAAATCTAGGCTGTTCAGGCTACAGAGAGCAACCTACCTAGAGACACAGAAGAAAATTGTCATTACGTTAGCCGTAGATACCAACACATTACAGCATTTTATCTATTTTATGCAGGTATGGGAAAGCAATTTGAAAACAGAGCTACCGCAAATGACCTGTGCGATTCTCTAGTTTAAATATAACAATCCCACCAATTGCATAAAGTATTCCTCTTCTTTCTCCAAACCAAACCCTGTCTGCCTAAGACTCACAGACACAAACATTCCAGTTACATAACGCCTGTGTTTTAGAAGACGGAAAAATACGCCACCAAATTGATTCAAGCATTTTGCTTATAAAAGCAGTAAAGTTTCAAACTCCAAAACCAAACTGCTCATCTGTCCTATGTGTTATTCACATCTTTAAAAATTATACAGAATGCTCATTGCTTTAACATTATTTCCTCCCTTTGCTTTCCAGCCGAATCTGAACTTACTTCTCTTGCCAAGCAACTCAAAAGACACAAAAATTCATTCTGAACATGTCTTACCGATTTCAACGTGCGTTGAAATTCCACTTGGGATACATCTTTGGCAGAAATGGCATAGTATAACCACCAAAGCACACCAAATCTTCACATCAGCCATGATGCCAGCTGGAACTCTGATTTTCGGAAGCCTGGAGCAGTAGCACTGTGACCTTTGAAATGTAGGTTACGGAGCATGCCTTTTCTTTCAGACATGCTGCTGACACAGCAGGCAAACGAAGGGCAGTCCTCCCGCAGCTCGTGCGGCTCATGGTGCACTCGCCTTTCAACAGCTACGTCAGATTTCAAAAAAATGAAAAAGTCAATTGCCAAAGCAGCATTTGTGAAAAAACACAAGCTTCTGAGTAGTAGGCACTACAAATTCATAGGCTTTGGTGAGCTGATAGGGCACTGCACATATGTGTTTGGGTCTTACGATCCAGACTGAAAGCCCAGTGGATGTACTGGGGGGAATTAAGAGTACTCCTGGCACACGTATCGCTATGAACTTCTCTCCGAGCTGTGGCTCCCAGCCATCCTCCATCCAACCCTGGCCTGGCCACCATGCTAGTCCACTGCCCAGCCAGCAGGCACGGCCTGGCACATGTGGTAGGGCCACGCTGGTCCCCAGCAAGATGGTGTCACTGGGCAGGGGTTTTACACCTGGCCGTGGGACCCAGTAGCCACTGGTGAGGGCCCACTGGCCAGCGTGACCACAGCCTCCGGCTGGCCGGTGCTCATGGGGCCATACCAGGAGGCGCAAGCCCCCCCCTCTCCCTCC
>VXAK01022368.1:170710-184554 GCA_013399435.1 Arenaria interpres
CCGCGCACCAAGCCGGCGCCGCCTGGGGCCGCCTCCCCGCCAAGGTGAGCGGCCGCGGAAGATGGCGCCCGCCGGGGCGCTGAGGGGGGGACCCCGGGCCGGGCGCGCCGGCGGGGGGCGGCGGAGTCCGGTCCGGTGAGGGTAGCCCGTCTCCCCGGTGGGCTGCGGGCCCTCCCCGGGGGGGGGTCCTTGAGGGGCTCGGCTTCCCCCCTGGGAGAAGCTCGTCTCGATCGAGCGTGCGGCCCCCGCGGCCGCCTCCTGTCTTCCCCAGGAGAGGAGCCTGCGGCTGCGGCGGTGGTACGAGCTGATGCTGGAGAACAAGGAGGAGCTGGCGAGGATCATCACGGCCGAGAACGTGAGTTGGGCCTTCGCCGGGCCCCAGCGCGGGGGTGCCGGCGTTGAAATAAAGCAGCACTGTGGTGGCTTTATTAAGGAAAAAACGCGCCCCGTGTGCGCTTCAGCAGTTAGCCGCTGCTTCTGTAAGTTATTACTTAAAAGCTGAGCCTAGCGGACGCGTAGTGGAGTTGCGTCAGTCCCTTAGGTCAGTGGGGAACCTTTCCAACGTTTCTCCTTCTGACATTCATACCATGTGTTATTTCAATGAGATTAGGACCCGGCAGTCCAGCAGGAATCAGACCCGCGTTGTGCTGCGTGGTGTGCGAAAAAGCATATGTCAACTTAAACCATGGTCTTTTTCATGGCAGAAATGAGCGTCTTTCATCAGTTTCATCAACATTGCAAAAATTGGGAGTACTGTCAAAGCTAGTCTCCCATTGGATTCACTCGGTGTGCTTTGGTTCGCATCACGGAGCAGTCTGGGAGCCCACAGACCGGCGTCCTTTTGGGTAAAACCATGCTGGAAGGTACTTCAGCAGCGCCTCTGTGGTGTGGCTCCTAATAGCCATTCAGTCCACAGGGTCAGACCTGCAGGTAGTCCGAGGTCATACTACCCCAACCAAATGTCCCTGGCATAAACTTGAAACTGTTCTGCCACCGTCTGCATCTGCTTTAAGAATGGCAGTAGCGGCTAACTGCAGAGTTTGTAAATAAATGCACGCTGCATTTGCTGTTCCAGTTCCTTGTCCTGGGCAGTCCTGAATCCAGGCACAACATACAAAGTGTGGGCTATACAATAACAGTGTATTGAAGCTGCACAACTATTACTGCTGTGATCGTAACAATCCTTTTTGGAGATCACAGTGTACCTGAGAGGGGGTTATGAAGCACTCTGAAAAGAACAGAAACTCCGAAATGACTGAATTTGTTTCCGTTGCCTCGGTCTGCCGCTTACTGGTGTATCTTCAATCTGATTCAATCAAAGGGGAAGCCTCTGAAAGAAGCACAGGGTGAAATCCTGTATTCTGCCTCCTTTCTGGAGTGGTTTGCGGAAGAAGCTCGCCGGGTTTATGGTGATGTCATTCCAGCATCTGCAAAAGACAGAAGAATCCTGGTGCTGAAGCAGCCAGTAGGAGTGGCAGCCATTATAACCCCAGTAAGCACAACCGAATTTTTCAAATCGTGGAGGTTCTCAGCTCAGCCCACAGCATGGGGCTGGGGCCTTAGGGCTTCTCCAGCCCAGGCAAACACCCCTGAAAAGTTTCATTTCTCCCTTGTTCTTCCTGGACTGGCAGTTCCTCTTTGTAGTGCTCACTTAGGACAAAGCACATCACACAGGTCTGTTCAGGTTATCACATAGTGACAGAAAATGCCAGCTGTTTCTGCAAAAACAGAAGGCAAAATTTTCCCAAGTTTGATTGTCTTTTTTTTCCTCTCGTCCTAGTGGAATTTCCCCAGCGCCATGATTACCCGGAAGGTTGGTGCAGCTCTGGCAGCTGGCTGTACGGTGGTAGTGAAACCTGCAGAGGACACGCCTTTATCAGCATTAGCTCTTGGGGAGGTGAGCTTTCTTCCTAAGTTTTACCTTAGCAGTGGACCGAAGCTGTAAGTGGGGAGTCAGAAGATAACTCTGGCCAGCTTCATGCACAAAGAAAGGGCAAACTGGCTGACTCGATCCAGAAGTTTTACTTTAGTAAGAATCTTTGAAAGTTGTCTCCAGTGTGGTCTAGAGTCTCAAGGAGGACCTGGCCATTTAGCTACACAAAACTTCTCTCTGTATTTCCTTTGGTTACCTTGAATGACAGCTTGAACTGAAGCAAAGCTGCTCTCTTGACACGGTGGCATCTGCTTCCAGTTGTGCTGTGGCCTTTCGACTTCCTTTGACTTACAGACTGGTTTCTTCAAAACCAAAAAGAAACATGAAGTGATGACTCCTCACTCATACAAAACGCACTGATCATGCACGTTCTGTGTTTCTTCTCTTGCAGCTTGCAAACCAGGCTGGAATTCCAGCGGGAGTGTATAATGTCGTTCCTTGTTCCAGACAACAGACGCCAGCTGTAGGGGAGGTTCTGTGCACTGATCCCTTGGTAGCCAAAATATCTTTTACTGGCTCTACAGCAACAGGAAAGGTATATAAGTGCACAGAATATCCTTGAAGATTATTACTGTGGTTATACTGGAAAGGTAGGGGGAAGGTGTGTGCCTTTATACAGAGCTGCTTTCTTTTTTGGCTACTGTACACAGATTGTCCAAATAATTGTGTACTTCTTGCGATACTGCCTATTTATTTTAGTGTCAGTACTTCACAGAAGGTTGCCTGTGTGGAACTTCTGGATAACTGCCCTTTATTAAATCATAATGTGAACAGTTCTGTACAGGATGCTCTTGTTTCATAGCACAGGGTGACAGCATACTAATAAGAAGACTGGAATTGAGTTTCAGAGCTATATTCAGGAATGGTTCTCTGCAGTTAAGGAATTGAGAAGTGAGGCCCTTGAATCTCTCCTTTCAGCCTTAGTCAATAAGCAAGCTTGTCACCATCTCAGATGAAACCAATAAAACTGCAGAGTGTGGCTAGAAGATGATAGAATTCTATGGAATGGATGGATGCAGAATAAAAAAAGTCTGGTATCAAGGCAAATCTTAATCCAAAATTCTGTCAGATCTTGGAAAAATTTTGTACGATTAATCAAGATTTTTATTACCAAAAAAGAAAAGAACAAGCAAACAAGAGTGACAATATTAGTGTATAAACGCCTGACCTGAACTGAGGTCGATGAAAATCCTTCTCTTCATTATTTCTTTGCCAGAATTTAATCTAAAGATTTTAATGAAGGAAATTAGTCCTTGTTTTTGTCATAGGAGAAAACAGACGTTTGGCGCTATAGAGAAGGTGTAGATTAATTCACTGCCTTCTGTTTGTGGTTCCACAGTTCACATCTGGTAGGGGTACCGATTTCTGTGTCTCCTCTGTTGCCTACAGATACTGCTGAAACACGCAGCTGGGACTGTGAAGCGGGTTTCCATGGAGCTTGGAGGACACGCTCCTTTTATAGTCTTTGACAGTGCCAATGTGGACCGTGCTGTTGCAGGAGCCCTTGCCTCTAAGTATAGAAACTCAGGGCAGGTAAGAGTCACCCTTTTGTCCTTGTTTCTGGGAAGCGAAGAGCCGTGCCTACAGTTTACGCTCTAAATAAGCTATTTTATGTAAAAGGAAAGCACAGAACACTTCATTGTGAAGAGAAAGATGCTGGAGTCACACGTAGCTCTGGGCACTCAGGCCAGTTACCAGCAAGTCTGAGTAACAACACTGTAAAATCCCACATGCTTTCACAACATACGTGGCAGTCAATAACATCACCAAGAAGGAAGATGTTTGCTAGGACCCTCCACAAGAGCGTGAGAAATGATGAGGCATTTTTTTCATATGCTTTCTTAGCATTAAATTCATTGGAGAACTAGAGCTGTGAAAAGAAACCATCCTGCCTCAGATTATATTTTACAACATGTGCCTAGCTATTTCTTAAAACAATGGCTCAAAGTTCCATGATAAATGTTTCTATCTATAGGATTTTGTGTTCAAGTCTTTTTTTTCCCTACGTGTTCTGCAAGCACCCCACAGGAATTAAGGGGACTGAAATCTGTTAAGACACTCATGGCTATATTTTTTCACAATGAAGAGCTTAAAAGAAGTGATAAAGAGGATTCAAGTATTAATTGCTTCAAATGTATTTTACTTAGAGTCAAAAATTTTTTAAAAGCCTCACTTTCCAGAACAGTGAGCTGAGCTGGAGACTGTTCCAGCCTTATGAGTATTACCTCTGCACATGAACGGGAAGTTGACAAACTCCAACACTGGAGAAGCAGCAAATTTTCAGTGGGATTGGGAGGTCATTTGGTTGGGAAAATGTTGCTTGAGCAACACGAGAAGAAAACATAAGATTAATCTTGGGAAGAAAGAAAGGAAGCAAAATAGAGTGGAATGTGGACAGGGACCACTGGGTGATACGATGCAGCCTGGACAAGATGTAACACAGAAGGCACTTCTGCTGCTGCACAGAGGGATAAAGCAGCTGTTCCTTTTGAGAGACTGCAGCAATGAAAATATGGTGCAGTCAGAGCAAGGGGGTAGCACAAATAAGTAGGCTACTGAAAGCACTTGAGAACAAATTCCAGGAAAAAAGCAAACTCAGACTTAATCAGTGAAAGAGAAAAAAAGACCCCGCACCAACCAAGCGTGATTTGAGGCTCTGCTGCTCAATCCAGCATTCCGCAGACTAATTAGAAGGTATTTCTTGCAGCTTCTGGACCTTGTCAGTCCGTATATCGGAGTCCCCAGAAGCCTCTTCCCAGCGTGAGTGATGTAAATTTAGCAGTGTGGCACATTTCACACGCGTACTGACAGCTTCTTTAAGTTGTACGTCTAAACTGAGAGGGGTGATGAAAGAAATGGCAAAGCTGGGTAACAGCTTAGGATGCTGGAGAAGAGGCAGGGGACAGATCACTAAAGTAAACCTGATGCTGTGGCATGAATTCATTCATCCAGAGTGAATTCACGGATAGATTCAACGCAATATAAAGTACTGTTTTTCCTTTTTCGTGATTGTTTTCAGACCTGTGTTTGCACAAACCGTTTCCTGGTGCAAAAGGGAATCCACGACGAATTTGTGGAAAAGTTTGCTAAAGCTATAGAGAGAGAACTACATGTTGGAAGTGGATTTGATGCAAAAACTACCCAAGGGCCACTAATTAATGAAAAAGCAGTGGAGAAGGTATCAATAAAATATTTCATTTTTGACATCTTAATTTCCCTTTGATGATCCATACAGTAACTTTAGATTTATATTTCACTTCTTTAACACTTGCTTTGTGAGAATGTATTTGCAGTGTGACTGGAAGTGTGTCCTGTCCTCCAACTCCATGTATACATACAGACAAACAGATGTGGCCAGTTAATGTATCATTTCCATTTAAGGGAAAAACATTCCTCCTTTAGGAGGAACTGATTCCTCCTGATTATTTCCTAGCTCTTCTCAAGAACGTTTACTGAAATTGGATACACGGTGAGAGTTGTGTGTGGGTCCTGCAATTCTGAAGCACTGTGAATGACAACTTATTTTGAAGAACAGTGGCTCTGTTTGGCAAAAGCTAAGCAGAATGATACATTGAGGTTAAAAATAGCAGAGCTCTGAATGTTGTAATCACCTGAAACCTTACATGCATGGTTGGGGTCTTCTGTTTTGCATGACTTTTGATTCCGGGAAATTTTTTTTTAATCACAATAAGTCGCATTTTCTATAATATTTCACCTTTCCTAAGGTTAAAGATTATAAAATTGTGTGGTTCATACTTCCTAAGGTACTGTGGCTCGGCTATATGCAGGCTTGGTTTGAATCCCGTTATACTTGAATGCTGCCAGATTCTTTCTGTTTATAAAATGATCAAATATGAAAATATTCAGAGTTTTTGGGGAGACAAAGGAGACAGTACTTTGATTTCTTTCCTTCATGCCTTCCCTTCGCGCAGCGCAAAAGTATAGTGTGTGTGTGTATCATACGCATCTATATATACAAATAAGTAAGTACTGTATATAGTCACCTAACTGCCTTTCTGTAACTTCAAAGGACAGTATCCTAGGTGGGGACTGCTACTTCAGTTGTCTTACTACTTTCGTGTTTTCGGATGAATTGTAGATGTCACCGGTGGAAGATGTTCTTGCCAGTACCATCTTGAAAATAGTCCGTATCTCTTTAAATGACAGTCATGTACTTTTCTTTCCACAATGCTTGATCATCGATAATCAGGTGTACTTCTTAGTCCTGCAAAAACTTTTCCTCATATTAGATGTAATCTTTTCATTTCAGCAGAAAAGCTGAATCTTTAATATCTGTGAGACTGGGGTCGTGCTCATAATCGATCCCCCTGAAATTCTGTCAGACTGAGAGAAATAAAAATTCAGGAGAAATTTTAAATAATATTGTAAATGGCCTTCTGCAAAGTATAAACCTATCTTCAAAATCTTGTATTTAATACTGGAGAGTATTATTTCTTCAGTGGAAAATATGCTACTGTTCACTCTTAGATGGTGACTTTGAGACTCTTGTTTTGCACACCTCAGGTAGAGAGACACATCAGTGACGCCGTTTCTCAAGGAGCATCTGTTGTGACTGGAGGGAAACGACACAGCTTGGGGAAGAATTTCTTTGAGCCAACATTACTTAGTAACGTTACGACAAAAATGCTTTGCACCCAAGAGGAGACATTTGGCCCATTAGCACCAGTTATCAAGTAAGATTATTCATTTTCCAGATTAAAAAAGACCACTGAATGATTATTTTGAATAAAGATATTTTTGTATGATCCCACAAGTCTTGTAATAAGACTGGGGTACACACGTGAAAACTTACTTTGGATTATGTGGTTCGTTTGTTTCTCTCTCTTGACCCGATTTTAGCAGCTCTGCAACTTTTTGAAACTTACTTTCTCTTAAATTGTATCAGCATTTAAGCAAGGGTAAATAACAGCAAAACCTTCATCGACTTTGTGATTTGTGGTATGAAGCAGGAGGCAGGATGATTTGTTTGTCATGTGATTTGCTAGCCCTAAGAGTTTTTCTGATAGAGAATGACTTAGAGGTCTCTTTTCTCCTTAAAACTTTCCCTGCCTCCATCCAGAGCAATTGGATGTGACTGAAGAACATACGGTTATCTCTCACAGATGAGTGCTTGTGTCCTTGGGGAAACTGGTGGGCTAACCCATGTGAAGTAAATGCTCTAGCTACCAGTATCTAGGGAGGATAAAGGCAATCTTAACTACTTAACTGCATTTTAAAATTAAGAGAAGCAGTAGAAACTTCTCCATTGTTTCAAAGTGAAAAATTAAATTAGCTGTTTAAAATACACTTTTGGAGAAAAAAACACATCTTGACTTTTTGACTTCTGATAAGGCTGCTTCTAAGTCAGCAAGACGATAGAGGAACTGCAGGCCTCATTTGTATTTTTTCTCTTTATATTGACAGATTTGATACTGAAGCAGAGGCTGTTGCTATAGCAAACGCAGCTAACGTGGGTTTAGCAGGTATGCCTTACTCAGATAAATACATTTCTGTGGGTTTATGAGCTTTAGTATTACAGGGTGACCATTTTTAATCTCAGTAAGTCTCTTTTTCACAGTCTTCTGCAATTGTTCTTCCTGATTTTAATTTTCATTCCTGTCTCTCTGTGTCTGCACGGCAGGATATTTCTACTCCCAAGACCCAGCTCAGATCTGGAGGGTTGCAGAACAGCTGGAAGTTGGAATGGTTGGTGTTAATGAAGGCATAATCTCCTCAGTGGAGAGTCCCTTTGGTGGGGTAAAACAGTCTGGCTTAGGGCGAGAAGGTTCAAAATACGGCATCGATGAATACTTGGAAATAAAATATGTCTGCTTTGGAGGCTTATAGAAATCTTCAAAAAGCACAATCCCAACAGCTTGGGAAAAGAGTGCTGTAGTTTTAAATAAGCTTTTTGAACCAGAAATACGTATGAATGCAACTTCTACCTTCTTTACAGCTAAGCAACCCTGTTCTGTATGTGTAGAGATATTGACAGTGTTCTGTGCTGCCATATGTTTTTACACGTTCTTTATTTATGCATTCGGTTTTTCAGCAATGTGATCACAGTTGCCCATCGTTTTTAGTAAGGAGTAAGGAAGAATGCACATGTATTACTCTTGGGCTACTCCTGTGTAACTGGGAGGGCTTGCAGACTTGTGCATAATGAAAATAAATCATAAGGCAAGGGGAAACCAGACCACCATTTTCTGCTGCCTCTAATGGTTCAGTGTGGATGTGTGAGGCTTTGGGGATGGCAGTCTCTCTTTAGAATTTTATGTAAATTATCACATTTTTTAATGTGGTTATGATGTGACCTTCTTTTAAAAACAGGTGTGTGTCTTTTTTTTTTTTTTTTTTAATTGTGGAAGAATCTGTTGCTTATGAAAGGTGAGGAATTGCTTTTAGCTACAGGTAGGCATCTGTGCAGGCAAATGGGCTTTTTCAGTGCACGTTAATGCTGGCTGCAGCGCTGCCACCTGCTCAGCAAAGAGCTGTGATGTGTGCCCAACAGCTTGCACACCTGGGATCAAATATGGCCCTTTGACATTTGTGATCCTCAGCAGTCCTGGAAACAGGACATTCCAGGACAAGGAGCTGCTGGCCTAGTGAGTAGCTGGAGGAAGATGGGAGGCTTACGTGCAGGAATAACTTGCAGAATTGTAAGGGAATGCTCTAAGGGCTGTGGGACAGAAGCACAAGTGGTGACACGATGATATAAACTCCCTTCTGTGAAAAGAATGTGACTTTCCTTGGGTAGAAGCACATTCACTGATGTAAATGTTTCTCAGTGTCTAAAGGAGCATTACTCACCACCTCCAAAGAACAGGAGCAGTAAGATGGTTCCGTTGTTGTGGGCTCTGTGCCTTGAATTGGCTTTGTGGTTACACAGGTGAATGTCCATTAGGGAGGAAGTTTTAGAAACTTCTCAACTTGGCTAACTTGTCACCTAATAAAGATTTAAATAGAAGTGATTAAGGGTGAGACTTCTATACATGACCTTGCTATCTTGTCATCTTCAAAAGATGATGTAAAGCTTCCTTAATGCAAAATAAACATTGCTGTTTAAACATTATTTTAATGGCAGCCAAAAGAAGCACTTTAAAAAATGTGCAATGTTAATTTGGCAAATAAAATCAGCACTGCAGAGGCTACGGGAAACAAAATTTGTTTCCTGTGTTGGTTAACTTGGTGAGCCTTTACCCATTAACGACTAAAAATAAATAAATAAAAGAAGGGAACAAAGCTCTCCTTCCTATACACTAATGAACGTAGCCTATGAAATGGGATATTTTAAGATATTTTATCCAATCAGGCAAAGAGGTACCAGGTAACACAACACTTGGGGGGCAGGGAGGGGAAGGGGGAGGGGCCGGGGAAAGGCAGCAAGATAGAACTGAGTTTCATGGGGTTTTTTTAAAGCGCACATAAGGTAGCATTGACTGCTACTTAGTATTTCTCAATGTTTTTTATGGTTGTATTTGTGGAACACTTGAGACCAGGTGGGTCTGGAGCACATTATCTGTCAGTAGCGTGTGTGCATCGTGCCAACAGAAGGGTGGTTAAAGGACACTTACTGCCCTTCCAGTAATTTCCAGTGCACCAAAAATGCATATTTAAGAGAGTGAGGACTTAATACCGATATCATTTGTGGCATACGTGCTTGTCAAGAACTGTACACGCCTGCCTGTGAACTGCAGTATAAGGTCAAAATTAAAGTAATCTCATTTACTACTGTATGACTGCACAGTCTTGAATGTTGGTGTACTTCTTAGGACAGTGCAGTTGAAGGATAATTTTTTTAACCTGCTGCTCTATTCATTGCAAATTTGTTGATCTTACGCATTGGTACATTTAAAATTGTGATGTCTTTTCTGAGAAACAGCACTGTTAAAATTAATGAGTAAATGTTTACTTCTTTCCTAGCAAATAATACCTTTTACTATGCCTGATAACAAGCACAAACCATAATTAAAGATAAGGTATGTAATAAACTTTAAAAATACCTTTGTCTAGATTGGATTGTGGTTGGATTCCAGCATAGTATCCTTGTGTCAGTAAGGTCTACATCAGTGAAGCACAGAATAATCTTAAACTCGTCTTCATAGCAAAAGCTGTGATTCTTCAACAGAAGATATACTTGAATTCTCACACCTCAGTTACGTTGATTACACTTGTGATAGTTTAGCAATTTCTGGATATTAAAACTGTGATGGAATAACGTTTCCAGTTAATAAATAACTTCTGTGAAAGCACTGGATTGTGTGGTTCATTACCTTATTCAGTGTTAGGCTGACAAAACGACAGCAGCCACATTGAGTTCAATCTCCGAGTTGCACAGAATTTTTTGTTCTGCTGGCTTTCGCACTGGAAAGAGAGACACTTCTTTGCATCCACATGTTCATGAGGTTTAAGATTTTGGTCACTCCAATTACAGTTCCTTGAATCTAAATCAAATAGTTGAGACTACTTATACATACTAATGTGCCATCAGTCATTTTGCATGCAAGTCTTCTATGCTGAATCAAACATTTTACCACAAGATACAGGCTTTGTGGATCAGAGTGCCTTTCCCTGCTTTCAGGATATGATTATTTGCATAATTCTTTACTTAATTGATTAAGATTTAACTTAGATTTTTGGAAGCTTTTTTATTTCCATTTAGTTAGTACAGTTTTGAAGCCTCAGAAACTGTCTTCTAATTTCCAACCTTAGTCATGGCCAATTTGCATTTTATTTTCTTATGTTCCCCTTTAAACAGCTGTTGTTTGACCCCCCACTGCCTGTCCTCTCTGCGTAATAAACCCTTAAGAAACTCCGTTTACCTGTTCTACTACATATTAACATTTTTAGCTTAAACAGGCAGAAATTATCTCCGACTACAGCACGCAAGGGTTTTTTGGCAAGTCACTCTAGGTAGTTTGTCCATTGGCAGTTACCTTGGGTGGCTGCTCAGAGTAGGTAGGCTCTTGATGCTGGTAACACCAATGCAATACCAGTGAAGATGGACAATCGGTCTTACTGATAATTATATCGAGCCTGACCAATATCTAGTACTCAATTTTGTTTACAGCAGCTGGCAGATTGCACTTTGTTACCTCTTGTCACCAAGATCAAGGAAACGTTTAAAGCAGGTTAGCATTCTGCAGCCTTTCCACCCCCTGAATGCCGGTGATTTTAGACACGTTTCATGCTTTTATCATTAATTGTGCTTTCATGGTGAAGTCACACGGCATAAACAGAAGTTTAAATCGTTTGCATGGAGTAAAAGAGTTTTTACTATTCTAAATCAGGCACATGCTGGGAGTTGGGCAATCCTGTAAGTGAAAGCTTTGACTTGGCATCAAAGTAACTGTCTCACTGTAACGGGCAGAGTCACAAGTGTCACTGGTCATGCCCTTTGTCCCAGCCAAAGGAGAGCTGGGGAGAAGGGGAGAGCCATCTTAAAGGAGGTTTAAGTTCGGTGTTCAGAAGCTCCAAGTTAAATTTTAGCACTTGTTTAAAGTGTTTCCAGTGTCAAAACTCTCTGCCTAGGACCTAAGAAATCGGTTTATTCACTTGATCAGTGAATGCTGAAGCTACTTGGCACAACTGGCTTCAGATGTGGAGGAATCACTACTTTCTGTGGCACAAGCCGACTCAGCATTAGCCGACTCAATGGGGAGGGTGGAGGCTACTGCTGTTAACAACATGTAGGATGCAGGACACTACGTATCTGGTCAGCTCATTCAGCAGCCAGTATTCCCTTGGAGGAGTCAAGTATGGATGCAAGAGGCACCCCATAGACTGTGGCACCATGTATCCAAATACACTTAAAGTTGCTTTCATGCTATATGCTTTTCCCTTACAGAAAGACACTTATATCTCATAGTACCTTTTATTATCATGATTGAACACAAACTTCACGCACACCGATGCATGGATTTTTCTATTCCAGTTCAGAAACAGGCAGTGTAATCTGCCCCTCGAGCTAACAGCAGTATTCTGAGTTATATTGCACACTAGTACCTCTGGTTACAGCAAAGCACTGTACTTAAAAGCAAGGAAAATTTCGATGTACTATAGAATAAGCCACAAAATTTGTGAAGTCACCACACTTGGGATGACGGCTGGTAAATATTTACACAAAGCCAACTGACATGTAAACTCTTACTGTGAAGTGCAGTACATTGTTTTTCTGCTCTCTGATGGACTGAATTACGCCACCTCTCCGAAAAAAGAAACTGTTTTGCTTTTGTCACTAGGAAGGGAAGGGATGGGATCAGGTATTGCACTGCTTTTATGTTTAAGTACGGACATAAACTATGGAATACAGCATATCTCAATTATCCTGACCAGAGTGTTGAGTCCAATGCAGAACACCGTATCTAAAAGAGTACCTGACAAGTTCCTAGAAGGAAAGACAAAACTTTATTAGTAGTTACATAAATGTAGTAATTTCAGCTCAGAAATGGTTCCAGTTACAATACATTACCATTTGCAATAAATAACATTTTCTAGAAACAGATTCCTTATATAAATTCTGTAATAGCTCACCCGTACACGCGTGGGGAGAAATGCTTCCATACAGAGACAGACTACTGATGTGCGGCTCATCTGCACTTGATTTGTAGCCCGTGCAAAAGAAAAAATGATTTGCCTTTTCTGCCTCCTTTTATTAAATTTTATTTCTAAGCTTTAAGGTTCCCTCCCTTTCCTTGGGGAATTCAGGACCTAAAAAGTATGTGAAATGGGTTCTCCTTTGCTGCAGAAGTATGGGATTAGTATTCTAGTTAGGGATCAATGATAAGGAATAGCTGATGTTAAGAAACTCTAATTCACCTCTATCCCATTTCCCACTGCCTAGAGGAATGTATACCTCTCTCAAACCTCACATAAATGACTCAGAAGACTAAAGGAGCTGTCATTTTATTAATCACCATCCCAAAGCTCCAGCTGACCACATCCCATTACTACTATACTGGGGCAAAACTAGTTTCACTTGAGGCTTAAAACAGGAACAGGAAACTTGCCTAGAACTCCATTATTTCAAGCACACCAGAATTGCCTAAGGAAAGTTTAAATTCAGCACAGAGAACACACGCACGTGTTCACTCTAAGTTCACAGACTGTTAAGTTCCCTGCCTGTGTGCGCACTTCTGTTTGCCCACAAGAGACCAAGGAAAAAAAAGGAAAATTTCCATCATATGAGCAAACACAACAGACAGCAGAAACCAGATGACTGCACAGCACCTGTATTTGATGCATTTGACAGAGGGAGACTGCTAAGACTCTGTTTACCTAAAAGGATGCAGCTGAAAATGTATTCTTACACACAAAAAAGAATAACCTTCCCTCCCCATCCCACCCCCCCCAAATAAACAGTCCTCCGCAATTAGACCATTCACATTTTCCTTGAAGTTCTCAGCAATCTACTCAGTTAGTATGAAAGTTTGAACCACAGGACAGAGAATCTGGATTGCATCTCAGCAGATCTGCCAGGGGAAGTTTTGGTTAAGACAATTAAAAACAAGCTGATGACCTGTCCGCAGTGTGACAGTTCAGTGCTGCGTACACGCTGCGCTGAGTACTGGAGCACTGAATCTGTTTAATGCCTCAGGAGGTAATAGTAAGGAAGTTTTTTTTTTTTTCCAAAGTACACTTCTTACTTAAAATGCAAATAAAGGCAGTCCATTTACACATCTGGACAATCCCTGTTTGTGCACACCTTGGCATATATAAACATAAAACCAGATGCATGCAAATGAAAATCCAGTGCTTACATCAAGTCCATGAGGTACTGTAAGTGCCAGCACACCCTCTGCCTTCAAAGAGAGACAGTATTTTATCAGTGCCAAACTGCATGTATTCTTTATTTTCAGGGGACTCTGAGCCATACGTGACAAGCTATATCTGGTCTGCTCTGCTTTTCAGA
>VXAK01022370.1:8213-28786 GCA_013399435.1 Arenaria interpres
GAGGTGGTGGTGGACCCCGAGGACGAGGCGGCCATCGAGATGTTCATGAACAAGAACCCGCCGCTGAGGTGAGGAGCGAGGGGACGGGACGGGGCGGCGGGTGCTGCCCTCCCCCGCCCCCGAAACAGCCCCTGACCCCCGGCCCCAGGCGCACGCTGGCCGACATCATCATGGAGAAGATCACGGAGAAGCAGACGGAGGTGGAGACGGCGCTGTCGGAGATGTCGGGCTGCCCCATGCCCCAGCTCGACCCCCGCGTCCTGGAGGTCTACAGGGGCGTCAGGGAGGTGAGGGAAACCCCTCTGCCCCGGGGTCCCGCGCTGAGCCCCGCAGCCACCCCCGCTGTCCCTCTGAGTCCCCGCCTTCACTCAGCACAGGCGGTTCTGTGTGTAACCCCCACTTTGCTTGGTATCAGTCACTGAAGGGCCCGGAGACTTTCTGAGTGACAATGCCCTCGGGATGATCCTGGATCGGTCCTTTTTTAGGACCCGGGTGGTTCTCTCTTACCAGGGATGCTGAGGGAGGGAGGGGACAACTTCCTCACGGTCATTAACAAGTCCTGCTGTCCCTGCCTGTAAGTCACGACCTGACCTGTGTCTATGTCTTTTAAGGTGCTGTCCAAATATAGGAGCGGGAAACTCCCCAAGGCATTTAAAATCATTCCTGCCTTGTCCAACTGGGAGCAGATCCTCTACATCACGGAGCCGGAGACATGGACAGCAGCCGCCATGTACCAAGCCACCAGGTACGGGCAGCTCTGGGAGATGCTGATGTGGGATTTTTGGCTCTTTTCTCTCCATAACCCAAACCAGATTTACAAAACACCACCCCATGTCCTGCTCGGCCTCCTTTCTCCACACCTTGATCTGTGCGTTGCTTTTCTCAGGATATTCTCATCCAACCTGAAGGAGAGGATGGCCCAGCGGTTCTACAACCTGGTGCTGCTGCCACGGGTCAGGGATGACATCGCCGAGTACAAGCGCCTCAATTTTCACCTCTACATGGCTTTGAAGAAGGCTCTGTTCAAGCCGGCGGCCTGGTTCAAAGGTGGGGACTCCCTCTGGGGCCGCGTTCCTGCCCAGGAGGCTCTGGCCATCTAGAAGCTCAGTGGGGGCACCACTGCCCAGTGAGACAGGACACTGTCCCCTGCGTGGCGTGGCCCTGGAGTTCAATGGGGAGAAAAAGACACAACGGAGATGGAGGGAGCCCCCTTTGGTGGACAAGGCAACGTCCAAACCCCCAGGGGCCCATTTGTGGTGTTCAGAGGGGAAGGGGGATGAGTGCCACAGGCTTACAGAGGTGTTTCCAGTGAGCACTGGCAGGGATTTGGGTTCTTTTGGAGGTTGATGGCAAATTACGAATCACCTCGGGTCTGATCCGTAGGGCAACAAAGATGATGGAGGGATTGGAGCATCTGCCTGGTGAGGAAAAGCTGAGAGAGCTGGGACTCTTTAGCCTGCAGAAGAGAAGGCTGAGGGGAGATGTTATTAATGCTTATGAGTATCTAAAGGGTGGGTTGAGGGAGGATGGAGCCGGACTCTTCTCAGTAGTTCCCAGTGACAGGACGAGGGGCAACGGGCACAAGCTGGAACATGGGCAGTTCCACTCCAATCTGAGGAAGAACTTCTTTGCGGTGAGGGTGGCAGAGCCCTGGAAGAGGCTGCCCAGGGAGGGTGTGGAGTCCCCTTCTCTGGAGATCTCCCAGCCCTGCCTGGATGCTCCTGAGTGATGTGCTCTGGGCAGCCCTGCTTTGGCAGGGGAGTTGGGCTGGGTGATCTCTAGAAGGTCTCTTCCAACTCTGACAATTCTGTGATTTTGTGATCTTGGTCTCATCTGGCAACCTGAGGTGTTCTGGGGCTTGTTGCCTCGTTGGGAGATGCTGCGAGGCCTGTAACAGCGGCTGCTGGAGGAGCTGTTATTTCCTGGGGTGGGATGTGTTGGGGAAGGGGCCGAGCCCCACGTCCCGCAGCTCTCCCTGCTGCCATTGAAACAAGACGGTGCCTGACTCTTCCCCATCCGCAGGGATCCTCATCCCCCTGTGCGAGTCGGGGACCTGCACGCTGCGGGAGGCCATCATCATCGGCAGCATCCTCACCAAGTGCTCCATCCCCGTCCTCCACTCCAGGTAACGCCCTGGGAAGCTTGTTGGGGGGCAGAGGTTCTCTGGGGACACCGGTGCGACGCCTCGGATCTGTCCCTCAGCCTCTCCGGAGGGTTGGCGGGGGGATGTTTGCTCCGTTCCCGCTGGGATTGAGACTCAGGGCTCGGAGCTGGGTTTGTCATAGAATCAGAGAATGGTTTGGGTTGGAAGGGACCTTAAAGCTCATGGAGCTCCAACCCCCCACCAACCACGGAGTTCCAACACCTCCCACCAGCCCAGGTTGCTCCAAGCCCCCTCCAACCTGGCCTTGAACCCCTCCAGGGATGGGGCAGCCACAGCTTCTCTGGGCAACCTGGGCCAGGCTCTCACCACCCTCACACCAAAGAAGTTCTTTCTAGCATCTAATCTAAATCTCCCCTCTTCCAATTTAAAAACCATCCTGGTGTCTGGATGCCCGGTGGCTCCTGCCCTCACGGCGGTGCTCCCTCCGTCCCTGCAGCGCGGCCATGCTGAAGATCGCTGAGATGCAGTACAGCGGCGCCAACAGCATCTTCCTCCGGCTCCTCATCGACAAGAAGTACGCCCTGCCCTTCCGCGTGGTGGATGCCCTCGTCTTCCACTTCCTGGCCTTCCGCTCGGACCAGCGGGTCCTGCCCGTCCTGTGGCACCAGAGCTTCCTGGCCTTCGCCCAGCGCTACAAGGAGGACCTTTCCTCGGAGCAGAAGGAGGCTTTGCTGGAGCTGCTCAAGTTTCACAGCCACCCGCAGATCTCCCCGGAGATACGGAGGGAGCTGATGAACTCCAAGACGCGGGACGTGGAGGGGCAGCAGCCCGTGGCCATGGAGTGCCAGGGAGAGGCGGAGGAAAGCTGACCTGCTCCCGGGACGCTGCTGAGCACAGTTGGGAGCCCGGTGGGTGAGCGGAGCCATGTGGGAGCCTCCATCCCGGGATCCTGCTGCTCCAAGCGGGCGCTGGGGACAGGTTGTGCCCGTTGACCTGGACTGTGCTCCCTGTCACGGCGCAGGACACCCTTGTCCCACCCTGGAGCCTGTTGCCACTGGCACCGGGAGGGTTTGGCCTGTTCCTGTATTGGAAAATAAAACCCCGGCCGAGTCCGTCAGTCAGGGCTGGTTGTGACCTCTGCACGGTCCTGCCCTGTCCCTGTCCTGTCCCCAGCAGGTGGCAGAGCAAAGCCACCAGCCCCGGGCCTCTCGCAGAGCTGCAGATGGAGTCTGCGCTGACAGCGCCGTCCCCAAATTGCAAAGGGAGAAGGGGACACCTGGGCACCCCCCCTTCCCTTCAGTGCCCCCTGCACAGTCAGGCAAAGGGAGGGGAGGACGACAACTGAGACGCCCAAGTTGTTCCCAGAGCCCAAAAACACTCTTAGGGGGTGAAAAAAACCCCCACTCCTGTTGGTGTTTGAGGGTTTCCCAAGGGCTTGGTTGTCACCAGGCAGGAAGGGGACATCACAGGGAGCGTGTGCGTGGCTGTGGGCAGCGCTGGGGGGGCAGAGGGGGAAGCCCTGGGGGGCAGCACAGGGGACAAGTCCTGCTGAGGCCCCCCAGCGGCGTGGGACAGCCTTTAGCTTCCCCTGGATCCCTGCACACCCCATGGGCTGGGCCCTCCTTCCTCCCTGGCACCATCACCATCCTCACTACCCCCCTCCCCGCCCCCAAAGTGCCTGCCATCCCCGTTCCCCAGGGATTTTCCCAAAGCACTCACTTCCCTGGCCCCGGGGCCACTGTCCTTGGCTGGCCATGGAGGCCACGTGCCCGGCCTGCTGCTGGTGCCAACCTGCCCACGTACCACCTCGGCTGGGAAACCCAGTGGGGGCTTTTCCTCCCGTGTCCCCCGAGGTGCTGCACTTACCCTGGGGAATTGCCGAGGGTGACGCTGTGATGCTGCGGGGTTTGTGTGTCGCCGGTCCCCAAGTCTTGCTCCTGGAGCCAGCACCGAGTCCTGCTGGGGGCAGCCCGTGGAGAAAAGCCCCTGTGGCAGCCGGGGGGGGAGGTGCTGGGGGCAGCTCCCTCCTGTCTGGGCCTTGGCACCTTCTCCCGTGACAGCGGCAGGAGCAGAAGCCACACGAAGGGGAGCAGCACGCAGAGCTGGTCGCGCACCCGCAGCGCCTTCTCCCTCGGCTTCCTGATTTTTATCTCCTTTCTTTCAAGAAAACCAGAAGCCGATGATGGCGAGAGATAGCCCGGGCACCCGCTCGCCCGCCTGCAGCCCCCGCTGAGCGGGGATGGCTTCAGAGCTGCCGGGGAGGGGTGTGAAGTTGCTGCCGCCTCTCCAGGCACCGTGCCCGCAGGAAGGCGATGGCTTCCACCTTCCCCCCATGAGCTCCTGCGAGGGCAACGCATCCCTCGGCCGCTGCAGCATCTCTCCTCCACCTGGGGAGCCCTCCCCGGCTCTTCCCCGTTTCATGCACCCTAGGAAACGCAGGGCTGGAGCCTCTGGGAGCAGCCCCAGGGTGGGGAGGATCTGGGGGGGGTCCCACACCCCAGAGGGACGCGGGGCCGGAGCTCCCCCGGGGCAGCCCAAGGCAGAGCGCGGAGCCGATCGCAAAGGGAAACCCTCGAGGAGTTCGTAACTTGTTTAAAATACTTTATTGCAACATCATACGGTCCTCTGATTCTCCCAGCAGCGGGACTCTGGCGTGGGAACACCAAACCACTTTACTCTTAAATTAAAACTCACTTATATATAAAAAAAAAAAAAAAAAAGTTCTTTTTGTACACACAGGCTCTGTGCCCGGCCCCCTCCCGGCAGCAGGAGGCAGGGGCTGGTGGCTCTTCCTGACAAACCCAATGGTGGAAAACCCACCAGCCCCATCTTTTTCCACCTGATAAGGCTTTTGTTTCTAGCGGCATCCAAAAAAAGGGTGATTTCTGCCTCCGTTTCCATACAGCCCCCCCGGGAGGACAACAGCCACAGATCCACCTCTTCCGAGGTCACCCAGCAGCAAAGTCTGCCTCTGCCTTCTCTCTTTACCCTACTCTTCAATGGGTTTTTTCTCTTACAAAAGCAGCATTATTTTTTTGTTTGTTTGTTTTTAAACACCTTTTTATAAAAACTAACTAACAGGATCAACAGCAACACCACCACCACCACAGAAAATGCAAGAATCGTTTTCAACTCGAGTGCGCAGCAGATTTTTCCACCCGGTGAAGAGACAGCTCAGACCCCCCCCGCCAGGGATATTTATGCAACGCAGCTCCCTCCGGAACGCGATCCGAGATCCCTGCCTTGGAGGAGGAGTGAAGATGCATTTCAGACTATAGCAGCACATTCAAATGTTGTTTTTTTTTTGTTTTTTTTTTGTTTTTTTAAGACATCAGACTAGGTTTTAAGCTACCTAAAAAAAAAAAACCAACCAGCTTCCAAGTGAGAGTCTCCCGTTGCCCAGGGAGCCAGGGAAGGGGAGGAAGGGTGAAGGCACTCTTTGGGAAGGAGAGGAGACCAGTGTCCAGGCCCCACACCGAGGAACTGCAAAGTCTTCCTCCCTCCCCGTTTCCCAGCAATTAACAATAAATTAAGCAGCCTCAGTGCGGCAGCAGAAAGCCCAAGGGGATTGAGCCCAAACCTCGCCCAGGAGGCTTCTCCCCCAGGCGAGGGCTTCTCTCCTGCCATCCACGCAGACGGGGAGCACGTCTCGCACACAAGCCGTAAACCCAAAAATCCCAAATCTAACAGCAACAAGAAACAAGCCCCACGTTTCCCCCCCCTCCCACCCCAAACAGCCGCCCACCCCCCTCTCCCCAAGGAGCCACAGCGATCTGGCACAAAGCAATTGGGAGCAAGGGGCCAAAAAAGCACCTGCTCCCTCCTCCCGGATGCTCGGTTCTCTCTCCTGAGCCACACGGGCCTGGGGAGGGAGTTTGGGGGGGATTATAAGGGTTTTGGTCACATAGGTGAGGGTCAGAGGCTCATTATCCATGATTGGTGGCCCTCGTGGGGCTGGAAGTTGTCCCAGAAAACCCCCCCCCGAGGGGAGGGCGAAGAGCGGCCAGCCCCGTGACACCAAACGTTTTGACAACTTCATTTTGGGTCCTGCTCTCCCTCCCCCAGCGACTCTCCAGCCCTGCCACCACCAAAACGGTCGCTTCACCCCGGCCACCCGCAGGCAGCGCCCTCCGGCTGCCCGCTCCCAGCCCGCGTCCTGCTCCGCGCTCCCAGCGAGCGGAACGAATCCTCGGATGGAGAGGAGGGGACAGAGGCTGAACGGATGAGGAGGAGGAGGAGGGGGGGATGCAGCACCGTTCCCGGTGTCCAGGGCGATGTCCTGCTGCGGCGGGGGGGCTCTCGGGAAGGGGAGGCCGGTCACAGGTTGATGTCCGTGACGTCTGTGGGCGTGCTGGTGGGCTGGCTGGCCGGGTAAGCAGCAGTCTTGGCGGTGCTGTATTCCTGTTGGGTTTGGGACGCCTGTTTCAGGCTCTCGGCTAAAGCTGCTTCGATCTGCTCCTGACAGGCTTTCAGGCAGTCCTGCGGGAGAGGGAGCGAGACAAGAGGCCTCAGTTCTCCACCACTGGGAGGTGGGAGCCTCGTAAATAGCTCTAAGCAGCTGCTGGGCTACATCTCAGGCCCCTGGAGCATCTAAACACACAAGACAAAGGAGCCTTTCTCCAACAAGGGGCATCTCCAGCTCGTCTGTGCTTTAGGCCCCTCCCCAGGAGAAGCCGCACGCTCTGGTTTGTCTTCTCCCCACCTCCCTGCTCGACCACGTTCTCGAGGATACAGAGGTTGTGCCCATCGGAGCTTCCCCAAGCATCCGGGCTCGTGCCTGGATGCAGCGTGTGATTTCGGCGTCACGGCAGTCAGCTGCTGCTGGCGACCGAGGGCAGAGCAGAGCAGCTCTGCGCAGGCTGGTACCAACCTTCACAACCAAGACTTCCCAGAGCCACGAGCGATGGCCGGTGCGCAGCAGTGTGGGGGCACACAGCGACCTTGGAGCCCTCACCTGCCACCCCCACCTACGTCCCAGGGCTCCCGTGATCCTGCATCTCTGCTGTCACCCTCCCGCGTCCCGCTGGGTGCCCTGGCTGATACCATCTCCACCATCTCCACCTCTGAATCTTTGGGGACCTCAAAGGCAGCTGGACCCGACCCTTCCAGACCCAACAGCCACCGCAGCCACGTGTTCCCTACAACACTACGCGCCGTCGACGCCGGGTCGTTACGAGAATGATGCTGTGGTCACGCAGCTTCTCACAAGGGTTTCACCCTCTTGCTCTCCCCCCGGGGAGCCCCGTGTGACTCACCTGCACCCCCCCGGGCCAAGGGAACCCAGTGCTGGGGACACACAGACAGGAAGGTGCAGGGGGACTGCAAGCAGTGGCACATCACTTGTAATAAAAGCAAACCCCCTCCATTTTCACCTCACACAAGCTGTAACCAGAGGAGGAAACTCCTCCACTTTGACACCAGAGCACCGTGACGCACCGAGAGCTGCAGGAGGCGTCGCCAACGGGCGCCCAGGGGCAAGAGGTGGCATTTCACACCTTGCGGCCAGAGCTGGACGTTAGGGGGCTGCGGGCACTGGCTGGATATTGTCACACACCGAAATCTCTTACCAGGAATCCGTCGCCAGTTCTTAGAAACTGACAGAGGATGTGGCGAGCGAAAATAGCAACGCCCACCTCCCCTTCCCCACGCCGCTTCCCGTCAGCACAGCCTCCAGCCCGCCCGCCCGCAGCCCCGGGGCGAGCTCGCTGCAGGGCCCCACAGCCCCGGGCTCCCCGCAACCAGGCTCTCCATCGGCAATTCTGGCAGAAACGCTAAAAGCCAGCTTGGCCACAGGCAGCCAGGCTTCCTTGCCGGCTGGAAAAGCCTCAGGGGCTACCTGGATGTCAGTTTGGCTTGCCCCAGCCTGTGTGATCCCTGCTCCATGGGGCAGTCGTGCCATGGGGCTCTGGCTCAGACACCCAGCAGGGCTGGTTCTGCTCCACGAGGGATCAGGACTGGCCCAGAGCAGCTCCAAGTCACACCCAAAGTGCTGGCACAGCCAGGAATCACAGAATCCCATGGGGTTGGAAGGGACCTCTGGAGATCACCCAGTCCACCCCCCTGCCAGAGCAGGGCCACCCAGAGCAGGTCCCACAGGGACATGTCCAGATGGGTTTGAATGTCTCCAGAGAAGGAGACTCCACCACCTCCCTGGGCAGCCTCTTCCAGGGCTCTGCCACCCTCAAAGTGAAGAAGTTCCTCCTCGTGTTCAGATGGAACTTCTTAGGTTCAAGTTTGTGCCCATTTCCTCTTGTCCTGTCCCTGGGCACCACTGAAAAAAGACTGGTCCCATCCTCCTGACACCCACCCTTTAAGTATTTATAGGTGTTGATCAGATCCCCCCTCAGCCTTCTCTTCTCCAGACTAAAAAGACCCAAGTCCCTCGGGCTCCCCTATGAATGAGCCAGCCTCGGCACAGCAGCGTGGCTCCCGCTGGCCATGGAGCCAGCACAGCCCTGCACCATCGTCCCTCTCCGTCCCCACAAGTTCCCCGCACCCCAAGCCTGGTCGAGCCTCAGTGGTTGCGGGAAGGGGATCGCTCCTCCCGCCTGGGCAAGGGCTGTTTGTGCAGCTCCTCACACCCAGGCAGGGCTGTGGGGCAGAACAGACGCCCTCTCCGGGCTGAGGAGGGAGGAGATGGGCTGGAGGGGGGGGCAGAGGTGTGCTGGGCTCCACTGCAGCCCCCCCAGCAGCCGTGCCCTCCCTGCTTCCCACCTGTTCCCTCCGCCAGCCCCGACCCAGAGCAGGTTTCAGCCCCTGCCCCATTCACCGCAGCAGCTTGAGAGCAGCTGGCTGCACTGATTTTCTCTTTAGAAAGGCTCCAGCAAACAAAAAAAAGAATTAAAAAAAAAATAAAAATCAAAGCCACACAAATAGCTCGGGACGCCCTCCTGCCCCGTCCCCTCCCTGCCTGGACAAAGCCTGGCTGCAGCCTCCCACCCGCCGCGCCATCGGCACCTCTCCCAATTCCCGGCGCTGCTGTCAGGGGACTGTAACTAACCCCGCTCCCGGCTGCCGGCATCAGCACTCGGGCAGAAGAAAAGATCAAAAGAGGCCCCTGGCAGAAGAAAAGCTCCCCGTTACCTTGCTGCAGCAGGAGCCACCTGGAAACAGGGAGCCCAAAAGGGTCCCCCTTCCCCATTCAAAGGGCTGGAGGGGGGGGCAGGCAGACACCCCCCACCATCCCGATGTCCCCAGCAGAGCTGCTGTGAAACATTTTGTGCCCCCAACCCCCTTCCCAGCGAGTCTGGGCACCTGCAACCAGACACCGGTGGGGGTTAGCAGATGCCGAGCCCGGCTTCTCCCTCTGCCCCATCCCACCTTGTCAACCTGATCCCACCAACACCTGCCCCGCGCGGGGAACAGACGCTCCCCTTTGTGCTGCTCTTCAAAGGCTCCTGAGCTCGTCCCGCGCGGCGCAGGCAGCGCTTGGTGGCCAGGAGCCGACTGCAGCCACGGCACTGACCAAAGGTGCTGTGTTTAGAGATGCTCACTCATCTCTAGGCTCCCTCAAACCAAGGTCAGCGTCGTTACGAACAACCTAATTTGCTCCCCCTTGAAGAAGAAGAATGAGGAGCAGAAAGAGGAAGGGTTTCCACCAGATCCAGCAGCAAAACTGCTTCTGCTGGTCCCCCGGGGAACACTCACCACCTCCGTGCCAGTGATGCTGGCCAGCAGCTCGGTGATGGCCTCGCCGGTGAAATTGTTCACGGAGACCGTCAGGCCATGGATCGCTGCCCCGATGCTGCCCGTCGCGATCATGGAGGGGGGGTACATGGCAAAAGTGTAGTCTAGACAGGGGGCAAAAAGAAGCCGTGAGCAAGGATGCACATGGGAAGTTCTTGGGAACGTGATTTCCCTGGAAAACTAGAGAGAGCCAGGCAGAGGGGTCTCTCCAGCTTAGCAGGGAGAAATGGGGGTGAAGTAACACGACACGAGCTGAGTGTCAGAGCAGCAAAGCGTCAGAGCAGCAAGCTTCGCTCAGCTACTGCTCTGGGTCTGTCTCGCCACGAGAAGTCCTGAAGATGAAGTGGCTCCGGTGACTTAGAGGGAGGCTGACAAAAGCTCAGATTCAACCCTGCCTTTAGCCCGGGCGTCCTCCCGCAGTCACAGCCTGCGCAGCCAGAGGGGTGGCTCGATGGCTTTGCTCTTTCCTGGCATCTTCCAAGCACCCACTAAAAGCCCCCAGGACCGTTATCCCACTTGGTCAGGGGTAGAAAACATGTCATCAAGTGGCAAAACGCTCCAAACTGAGTGAAGGCAGGAGTTCAGCTCCCCAGAAAGTCAGGGCGTTGTAGTGACAGGACAAGGGGTAATGGTTTTAAATTGGAAGAGGAGAGATTTATATTAGATATTAGGAAGAAATTCTTTACTGTGAGGGTGGTGAAGCACCGGAACACGTTGCCCAGAGAAGCTGTGGCTGCCCCATCCCTGGAGGGGTTCAAGGCCAGGTTGGAGGGGGCTTGGAGCAACCTGGTCTGGTGGGAGGTGTCCCTGCCCAGGGCAGGGGGGTTGGAACTTGATGATCTCTAAGGTCCTTTCCAAGTCTAACCATTCTGTGAGACCAGCCCCAGGTTACCCAGGAGCCTGACTCCAGACCCTCCCCAGCGTCCCGGCGGTGGCTCCAGCAGGAGCAGGCACCCACCTGTGGCACACAGGGCGATAAAGGTCTGTGCATGTTTCTTCACCAGGTCCACCTTGTCCTGGGGCAGCGGGAGGTGATGGAGGATGTGAGCCAAGAAATCATTTGCTATCACTGAGACCAGGTCCCACTTTAGCTTCTCCAGGACTAGAAGTTCCCAATCCTGCAGAGTCAGACAGACAGACAGCATGTTATTCAGCGGGGCTAAGGCCAGGCAGAAACACTCACCAGATTCCAGGGCAGAGAAGGCCAGTGCTTGGGGAAGGGACAGTAGGACAGCACAAGCCATGAGACAGGGAAGAAAAGAGGGAACATCTCTGGCTCTATGACTGGCACAAACCCAGCCCTGAGTTGTTGCAAAGCTGGGAATAAAAATCAGGGGAAGAGATAAATTTGGTTTCTTCTTTGCAAAGTGGAGCTGGATTCACCTTCCACGCTCCTCTGCTTTACAAGGTTCCTGCAACAGCCCAGAGAGGGAAAACCAGAGCAAGGAGCAGCAAGGACACCATTCCCACATTCCTTCTCCTCTCCCAAAAGGAGAGGCTGATGTCCAGGCTCCCAGGAACAATCCCACTTGGGGCTAACACCATTACAGCAAAGGGAACAGAGAAGCTCACCTCTCTGTGCCCCTCTGAGCCGCCACTGCACTGACTCCTTCCTACAGTGGCTCTTTGGCCAGTGAACCGCAGGAGGCAGTAGCCGCCCTGCAGCCAGCCCTTCTGCACATCATGTTGAAGCAAGGGAAGGTAGAGAAAACACAGCTGAGCTTTCAGGCCTGCATCCAGACAAGCCCAAGATCCTGAACGAGACCTTCAATCCCTACAGAGCCCAGGGGCTGCGATTAGGAGCTGAGGTCTCCAGCCCAACAAACACTGGGCATGTGGCCCCACCGAGGTGGTCCCAAGCTGGGCACTGGCACTTTGGCAGAACCTCCCCCACTCATCACACCTCTTCTCTGCCAAGAGAGCCTCCACCACGCTCAGCAGAGCATCCCCAGCAGCTTTTCAGGGGGAAGAGGCACTGAACAGCCGTGCTAACACCCACCTCTCCCACCGACACACAACGGCTCACTGGCGCTTCCCAGTTACATACCAGGGACTGCCAATGTCTCCAGCCCATGTTGTGGTGCTCTCTTTAAGCATCTAACAGAGATTTCTGCAATATCTTCCCTGAGCCAGTCTCTGCGCAATCTGCGAGCTGGGGAGCAGATGGTGGGAAGGCCGGGTGCTCCCCCACGGATTTCAGCTGGAGCCTGGGCTGCTCCTCTCATCTGCTCAGCTCTGGGCATTAGTCCTAACACCAACAGGGAAACCGAAGCACAGAGCGGCCACGGGCAAGCACTTGGCAGAGAGTCATCACCCAGCAAGTCCTAGTGTCACCAGGTGGTACCACAGCACCCACCCAGCAAGGTTATCAGCAAGGGGAGCCCCACAACCAGAGCCTTAGCACCAAACTTGGGACCCCTGCATTCAGGTCCCCGCTCTGCCATGAAGGTGAAGGTCTACGTGACTTAGAGTAGCAGAGACCACACACGTACTGGTCTCACTGGGCTGAGCAGGCTTTGATGTTACGTCTGGGTACGACCGTGCCACAGACAGAGCCGTCTCAGGAGAGGTGAGAGCAGCGTCTTCCCAGGATCGTTTCCCTTCCCATCCCAGCAGGAACATCCCGGGCAGCCCACACCCAGCCGCCCCAGCCTCTCTGCCGGTCCCAATTCCCCCACACCCCGAGGCACAATGAAGATCCCTTTCTCCCAATTTCTCTCATCCTCTGGACCAGCAGCAAATCTGGTTTCAGCAACAGGGGCCAGGTGTGGCAGAAAGGCCACAGAAGATGTCCCCGTCACCCTCCTCCCCACTAGCAGAGGGTGACAGTGGCCCCGTAGATGTGCTGGGGAAGGAAAATACCCTGCAGGAGCTGAAGCTCCAGGTCTGGAAGGACAGAGCTGAACTGGGATTGGTATCGGGTATCTCCACTTCAGGGCCCAGTCCTGCCCAGCAGAATATCTATTCTTTTCCCAAGCAGTCTAGGATTACATGGTCAATGCTGCCCACAGACGTGCCAAAGGGCTGCCAGAACAGATGGGTTTGAAGAAGTGAGATTTTTCATAAGGGCAGATCTTCATTTTCTCTCTCTTTTTTTTTTTTCCCTCCCTATTTTTTTTTTTTAAACCCACTCTTTCCCCTTACACAACAATACCAGTTTTCAGTTGCTTAAATGAGCAGCATTGCTCAACCTGCTCCAAACCCCCCACGAGGCCAAATGTGCCACTTGCCATTTCACAGCCTGCGCTCTTCCAACCAGAAAGCGGTGCTTCGCTCGCTGGTCTCCCATATGGATGACCAGGCTGCCAGTCTTTCTATATATTTTTTAAGCCAAATTCACAGGATTAAAAGCAAGAAGAAACCCAGCAATGAGCTCCAGAGCCTGAGGATCGCAGCACAGACCACCAAGGGTGCCTGGTTTAACAAGGGGGTTGGAAGAGAGGGGAGAGATCAGGGATGGGTAAAAAGAGGGAAAAATGGGTAGTGCTGGGCACTGGTTGAACAGCAGCAACCCAGCAAGGTGACACATGGAAAGAGCTGCTGGAAATGGAGAGCTCTGTGCGTTGTCCCTACCTGTCGCTCATTGGGAACTCTGAAAGGCGGCTGCTCGCTCGTGCATGAGCCCAGTTTCTTGGAAGGGACACAGGACGCTGCTGCCACCTTCGGGGTCACTGCCCCAAGGGCGAGAGGCCGAGGCAGCTCCAGCCTGACCTCTCCCATGAGCTGGGAACACAGCCCTTCTGCAGAGCCTGGGAGAAGCTCAAAGGGAGGACCTGGAGATTGGTGCTCATGAAACAAACCCCAAAGGGATCACTGCACATGAGAGGGGAGCTCCTGAGCACAGAGGGGACACCAGCACAGCATCTTGCACTCTTGCTCCTTGCCTTTCTTCCCAGAGCTGCAAATCAGCTACTGGGAGCCACCAGAGGCAAATGATGTCCACACTGTCCCTGGTGCCTGTCCTATTTTCTCCTGAGGAGATCCAAGGTGCCAGTCAACTCAGCTGTGAGACCTCACCTGAGACAAGCTGGGTCCTGCCACACCAGGACTGATCCAGGACAGCAGTCTATCCATCTGCAATGCACAAAACCAGCTCTTTTCCAGCTAGAACCCAGGTTCATCGTCTTCTTAAAATGCTTCTTCTCACAAAAGGCCTGATCCCAAGACCCAGCCGGCGCTTGAGGTGCCAGCTGAAGGCGACAGGCGCCAAGGACTGTCACCAGCTCACAGGATTTAGCTCAGGGAAGCCTCTCTCCTGCCAAACCACCCTGCTCCTCGCTTCACTCCTGCTAACCCTGGGGACTTCCCATGTCAGAATCTCTGAATCACTTTATCTGTGGAAGAAGCAGAACAAAAGGCAGCGAGAGATAGACAAGCAGGTTTGCAACAGCAGCACCACTCAGCACAGCAAACATCCTTTTCCTGGCATTTTGTTTTGCACCTAATTGAATCAGTCTCTGCCTAATGAAAGAGAGGAAGAAAGTGGAAAATGTTCCTTTGTTTCTCCAGCTTGCGGAGCCCACCCTCCTCGTGGAAGAGCTGCGAGCTGCCAGCGCTGCCCACTGAGCATCCCGGAGCCGGGAATGCATCAGGTCCCCCCCTCTTCTGCAAGATCCCCCCCCAGGGCAGAGCTCCCCATGCTTGGCCAGCATCTATAGGGGTGGAAATTGCACAGCAGCTGAGCTTCCCCTCTGCAAGCTCTCTCCCTTGATCTCTCCTGGCTGCATCCCACGAGAGAAAAAAAAAAAATAAGGAAGGAAAGCGGCAACCATTTCCCATTGCCTCCCCTGTGACAAGGCGATCTCAGAGCTCAGTCTGGTTGCAGTGAAACAGCCTCAAGCCCCTGGTTGCTGCCTCTGCACCCTCTAAGACAGACCTGAGTCACAAGCAGAGACTGTTTTACTCAATTTACAGCTCTGCAAACGCAGACTGGGATGTGACAGTCACACCAGCTTCTTTTCATGTAGTGGCAGTCGCTGTACATCAAGCTGTACCCTCAGCAACACCCACACACCCGCTGTGCCTACAAGGAGCCTGTGAAAACCTCTCTGGCGAGGCTGCACAGGGAGCAGAGAGCCCAGCTCCTCTCTGCAGCAGCCCCGTCTGCAGGAGAAAAGGAAGTTGCGCTCAATTTTTGTCACTCAAGTTGATAAGGTACCATTTGACATTATCACAGACTCGATGAGACACCAGCGAAGCGGGAGCGGGCTGCGCTCCGCCGTGCTCACGAGCTGACTCAAACGGAGGGTGGAAAGAGCTGCTGATGTTGCTGGTGGCCACCCACCCTACCCAGAGCTGAGACACAGCTACAGAAATGAGCAGCCATGAAAGTCCATTTGCAAATAGGAAATTGGGGGCAAACGTTTGTTTCCAGCCCCTGACCCAAGTTCAAGGCTGGATCTCAAGGGGAGAGGTGCCAACTTCAGATGCAGAAACGGTTGCATCCATCTGACCCATGATGAGGTAAAACAGTAAAACAAAGCATGTCATCTGTGAAGTCAATGTTTATCACAAATCAACATCCCTTCCTACTCAGCTGTTATCTCTTTCTCTTATTCTCACTCCTCACGGCCTGCTGTCACTGCTGCTCCCTTCACTACCTGGCCAAGTGCTCAAAAACACCTGGCAGTTTGTAAAACTGACCTTAGATCAAAGATATCAGAGGAAAGACAGTGTATCAGGGGCAAGCCAGGCAGATGAAGGTGACCTACAACTGCTCTCCCCGATCTTCAGGCAGCTGAACACGCTCTTGCACAGGCCAGAAAAGCCTTCATATTAAAAAAAAAAAGAAAAGGTAGGTTAGATAACGCCCTCGACGGAAATCCAACTTCCTCCAAATGGACAAGTCCCTCGTTGCATCATTTCCTTCTCCCTAGAATAACTTCATCAAGATTTTGTTTCAAATATGTCCTGCCTAAACCGCGGAGCTGGTGCCAAGCATCCCTGCAAGAGAAGGAAGCAAACCTACTGGGAAAGCGAGCCAGCTTCCTCCGCGAGGCCGGGGAGGACACGCTGGAAGCTGAGATGGCACCGATCCACGAGAAGAGGCCAGGATGCACCATTGTCCAAACCTTGATGAAGAAGCTCCCCTTCCCCTCCCCACCCTCTTCCACTGCAGGATTGTGAAAGAGAAGTAACATTACCACGATTAGCACAGAGGAGGAAAACAGCAGCTCGCCCTGGTTTTGTAATCAGGGTATTAACTCTTGTCAGGTCCCAAAGCGAAGACAACTCCTTCACATATCTTCAGATGTTACCTCCACTCCCCCTTTGGAGCAGTGGGAGACTGGAGTGGGATCTGCTCCAAACAGGGTGAAACATCTACCAAAAGCCAGCCTTGGGGTGGGCAGGGAATGATGACCACCAGATCTTGGGCTACAGAGCATCCCCTGCCCAGACATCCGCAAATGCCTCAGCTCCTCTCCTTAAGGGCTGTGGCTCCTTTGTGGTGCCTTCTGCTCAGCCCTTTGGTACCACCGATCACCAGGAATAAAGCCCTCCACTGCCCAGTGCTCACAGCCATCCCTTTGGGAAAGAGAAAAAGGATCCGATTTGCCTGAAAAAGCTATCTTTGGCTATCCCAAGAAAGGACTTTTGACCCCCAAAATGAAGCCATTTTTGTCCACCTCAACTGTGTATTGATTACAGGGCACAACGATGAAAGAGCTCCAGGCCAACTGTCCGGCTGTGCCTCGTGTTGTGAGCGTCCCAGGATCCTGGTGGGGACAAAAGTACAGGAAAGGAGAACTCCAGCACCGAGACCTGCACAATCAGAAGCGAGCAACAGGCGGCAGACAGCGCTTTCCTCCATCTCCACCCCAATACTGCCAGGAGGAGGGAGAAGGGAAGACGAATATTGTGGCACTGCTTAAGCCACAGCTTCCTGCTGACAAACCTCTTGGGGGGGGAACAAAAAAAGACTCCGAATGAGGAGGCATCAGCATTTCAGCTCGAGAGTGAAGGAAAACCTCCAGGGATGGTGCACAGGCTCTGCCCGCTACCCACCTGCACAGCTCCTAACCGTTCTCCTTTGGAGGGAGCTTGCTACAAAAAAAGTTCAACTGAAAAAAAAAAAAAAGCAAACCCTCACCAAGAATAAATCAACAAATAGATCAGAATGAAATACAGCTGGGATCCACAGGAGATACGCACATGGTGTCCACCAAATCCAATTCCTTGTAGCCCAAGGTCTATGTTGCAGAAATCACTAGAATTTGCTGTGATGATCTCCCCTACTCCGCAGGGAGGATGGACTAAAGGACTCCCGTTAAAGCCTGGATCGAAGAGGGAGGTGGAGGTGAAGTGTGGCAGTAAATTCACCGTCCTGCAACCCATGTTCCTGTTGGACAGAGAGCTCATCCATCACGCTGAAGGGACAGAAACCTGACACTGGCCCACAAAATGCATTTTGGTCAGCTTCACGCTCCGTGAGAACTTGGAGAGCACCGTCCTTGCTTTGAAACGCAGCCCACTTGCCTACAAGACGAGAGTTGGGCACCTTCTGCTCAGCTTGTGGCCTCTGCACCAGAGATAACTTCTGTTGGCCCAGCAGAAAAGTGAACACAAACCAACTCCTATTCCCCCTGCCTTTTTCTCCAGCTAATTGTTAACCCCCTCATTATCACAGGGCCAACAGAGAACCTTCCGTTACAAGCTGGGATTTGCTTCACGTGATGGATCCCAGCCCTGGAAGATACCCACGCTGGATGAAAAGGTGCTCTCAAGGATGAAGCTTTACCAACAAGGCAGAAGAAAGCCTTTGCACGCACAGATTTTGATGGCAGCCCCCCCACACAGCTCAGCATCCATAAAAACAATGAGCAGTTGTGTTTCTTCTGTGCATTCCCATCCCTTCATGGTCATGATCCACGTACTTTTTCTGTCAGTGCTACTTAAGGCAACAACCACCCACAAACGAGTACAGGGAGAGAGGTAGGGAGGAGAGGGGATTTTCCCCAGCCTTCACTGCCACTTGGAAAAACCATGTTCATATCAGAGTTCCCCAGTTACGAGAACTTCCGATTCACACCTGAAAGTTTTGTGGGTTCACTCCCCACCCTGGGGACAAATCACACTCAGATCACCTCACCCACCCCAGACCAAAAAAATAGATATTTAATAAAGCGATGACTAACCCTGAGAAATTCTCGTAGGCAAACCGTCTCCAGGGATGTTTGTTACTCGAAGTGAGGTGGCCGTTTCCTCCCGAGGGCTCTGATCTACCAGCACGGAAGGCCCCCCCCTCCCAAGAAAAGGGGTTCTCCAGTTTCCTCCCCCAGTGGCAGAGTTGCACTCGTGAGGTTTGGATCTTTGCCTTGAACCTTGATCAGCCGAGAAAACGCTTTTCCTTTCAAAGCCTACACAGCTTCTGCCTGATTGTACCACAGGAGAGGCAGAGGAACCCTGTTTAACTCAAGGGTGCGGAGCAGGACCTGGGCACCAACAAGGTCCCGCTTGTTTCCACCACCCTGGCAGCACCATCAGCCTCCACGGTACAACCCGGCCAGCTGGATCCCGGGTCAGAAAAGCTCCCACCCACTTCCCTGGTTAACTCCCCACTTAAAGCTTCATTTTTCCTACTGGTGTGAAAATGCATCTCAGGTGTCATGCCCCTTTGCAGCCGGGGCAAGACAGAGCCGCACGCCCCAACGGCAGCCCCCGCCTCGTGCCCCACCGGCTGCGCAGACGGGAGCCTTTGTTCTCCAGAGCTGTCACTCGAGAGCGACCCAGCGCCCAGGAGCCAGCTCAGCGTGGCAGCTCCACGCTGGCAACCAGCACTTAAGGCACAAGGAACTTTCTCTATAACCCAGAGGTGACAAAAGGCGATTCCCAGAGCTTGGAGCGAGTGCCTGCCCAGGACAGAAAGATCTCCACCAACAGACATCACACCCAGCGGGGCAAGGAGGTGAGAAGGTTGGTTGGGGAACGCAGAGGAAGGTGAAGAAAGGGGAGGAAGAGAACAGGAGGAGACACAGAGGCAGGTACACTGCCAAGTAGCAGGATGCAGGAGATAAGAGAGCCGGGGAGGGGATGGAGGGCTCTGTGAGATAGGGGTGGTTACCAGGAGCTGCTGAGGCGTGATGGAGTTGTCCGTGTAAATGCAGAGTTTCTCCACGGTCAGGGGCATGGTTTCTCGCAGCTTGGAAGCCAGGAGCATGCAGACCGCCCCCAGAAGCTGCAAGTGATTCTTCCGCACCGGGACTGACGACAGGTAACGATCCACGTAATTCATGGCCAAGGGGAAGACCTCTTCTTCGCACCTCTGCTCCTCGCACACCTGACAAAACCCAATCACAAAAATAAAAAAAATAAAAGGAAGTTTTAATCAGCACAGGACTCCCCCGATGCTGCCTGCAGCACAGCTTCAAAGCTTCTGGTCATGACGGGGTTTTCACACTTATCTTCAGGGCTTTGAATGCAACTCGGTGCTAAGGAGTAAATTAGCTACGGGGGTTAAGCCTATGACTTCGGTGGGATTACACCAGCAACGAGTCTGACCAATGCCTTAGGACTTCACCTCCCTGTGGAACCCTGAAGAACTTACATGTAGCTACAAAAAGCGCACAAATAAGTTAAGACCAAAATTGCATTATTTGTCTCCTATTTAATGTCCCCTGTTGGGGATGTCTCCAGCCAGCTCTACAGCAGAACTTCCACATTCTGCTCTGTGGGGACTGGGGACCTCTGGAGAAAAGGAGCAATTCCAGCATATCTCCAGCTGGAGACCTAATAGGGCAGGATCCACTGCCACTTCTGGGAATGCCACCCAAAGTGGTCCAGAGACATGAGAAGAATCAATGGCAGAGCCCAAATCAATGGTTGAGTCCTAAAGTCCTCCCTCAGCCACGAACAGAACCCAGAAGCGCTGAACTCCAGTCCTCTGCTCTTATCTCTCAACCAGTATCACAGCACTGGTCATACTGAACTTCCTTCTTTCAATGGAACCATTAAAATAGTGAGGTTTCTCCTTCCATTCTCCTTCCAGCAGCGAGTGTCTCCCCCCTGCCCAGACCGCCACAGCGCCGCGGACACCGGCACACACCGTGGTGAAAACCGCCAAGTGTCATCCACTTCTTGACCAACCTTTAGGGCTGCAGAGCAACAGGCTCCAAAGCAGCCTCTCTCTAACTACCCTTCTCAGAAAGGGAATTGCAGAAACAGAACAATAATAGCAGGGAGAGGGGATAAAAAGGAAAAAAAAGCCCTTTAAAAAGCAATATGTTCATTATTTCCTCTGACAGAAGCAGGCAGCTTCTTGCAACAGCGGCCGAGGTGGAGAGCGGGCAGGCTCCATCCCAAAGTCATTTGTCCTTTGCAGAATCTGTTCTTTCTCTATTGAGACCGTTCACTCTGACCATCTCACGAAGAGGCCCACGAGATTTCCACCGACTGAACTGCATCCCGCAGAGAGCTGCATTCATTTTTAATTTAGGGAAGTAAACGGTAGTGATATTATTCCTCCCCCCGGCTTTAACCAGGCATTTTCAGCCCCATTCAGAAAACGCAAGTCTCCAGCCTGCCGGGTGCACAGCTGAGCTCTCGCTGCCCAGAACCGAGCTCTCTCTGCCCAGAAGTTCTGGGGAGCAGGGGGTGAGCAGAGGGTCCGATAGCAGCGTGGCAGCACACCCCGACGGTGGGGTGAAGGGGTTCGGGGGGGAGAAAGGAGGGGGTCAGCTCCTCCTGCATGGGATAATCACATCTCCTAGCACAGCCAGCGCTCACAGAGATACTGCCCCGCTGCAAACCGCCTTTCCCACCCCCCCTCCGGACCCTCCATGTGCCT
>VXAK01022371.1:0-37733 GCA_013399435.1 Arenaria interpres
TTTTACATATATATATATACAAGTCTCTGAAACAGAAGCAGCAACAGGAATTATAACTTCTGTGTTTACACCCAAGTTGTGTATTTTACATCCTAAAATTTCTTTGAAAGACCTTGACCAAAAAAGTTGTGGGTGCCTGAACACCAAGAAATATCCTGCCTGATCAAGCACCACTCATTGAAAATTTATCTTATTGTGTCTTAAATTTGCTACCAGTGCATTACTGCTTATCAGTATACAGAACCACATTTCGCAGTGTGTTGAAGAATAGAAAACTCTATCCAGAGATGGAGCAGTAAGCAGATGAAAAGTACTGTTCGGTCTATTCTAGATACAGCTCCTTTTCTTCCCCTCCTGTAATTACCATATTTCAATAACATTCTCACAACAGTTGAAAATAAATTCCTAAACAACAACAATTATTACTGCTTTATAGCAACATACATTTGCATAGGATTTACAGAACATTAAAATCTCAAGAATCTCAAAATAAACTAATCAAACGTTATAATATTATTCATAGGTGCAGGTCTGCTGACATTCAGCAGGATAGCCATGTGAAAATGGTATGTGGGATTTAGTGCCAAGTTAAGTCATATAGTTACAAATGTTGAGGTTCAATGGGCAGGTGCATCAGCTGAGGTAGAGAAACTACTAACCATTAAAAGTTTTATGCTTTAGATTACACTTCCAGGTTGTTCAATGTTTATTTTGAGTTCATGAATTTGGGTGTGATTCTGACAAACGAATAGTTTGGCAGAGACACAGATACCATCTTACATCTTTTTGCCTAGCAAGCCTAATGTTCCACGGCAGTTCTTACCTCTCTACTTGGCACATTAAACAAGATCCACAGAATACTTCTCACCTGAGACAAATAGGAAGTTGTCATAGGCAAGAAAGACCTGAAATCATTGATTTCTAAGAAAATTCTTTCCCTGTTTTAAGAAAACCTGAGTTTCTGTTCATAGTGGTTATAAAGAAACCCTATAAAGGCATGAAATAAGCAGCCATTATTGCTGCAGCTGCTGTCAAAACTTAAAAGCACTGGAAGCACTACATACTTTTAGGAATTGTAATTTGGCTTGCACCTAAGAATCTGGAGTCTATAATAAACATCACAGAACTTAATGATTCCTTGGTTACTCTGGACTCAACCCCTCTGAGAGTGTGAATTCATGGGGTAGGCATGCTTCTTCCTCATGCTTAGGCTGGAAGAGCCAGGCCCAAGCAGTCTTTCCACCTGGGGGTACCACTCTTGTCTCCAGACAACAGAGAGCTAAAATATCGAGTTGAATTGGCTGTGCATCTAAACAGGTTTCTATGGGAACTGAAGAACCACAGTAGATAAAAAGAAAGAAAACAGCATCTGTCAGAATAAAATGAGGTAATGAGGCAACTGCTGTGACCACGCAGAGATTTAGCCCAGGGACAGAGAGTCCAAGAAGGATCAGGGAGGGGAGAAATGCTTAGGAAACATCCATGGTCATTGCCAAGAAGTAATAAAATATGCTAGAGCATGAAAAGAAATTACCAAAATTATTGAAGCTGTGGAAAGCAGAGGCTGAACAGAAAAGCTATTTACTTAAAGAAGATATTAATTACAAGTTAGGATGCACAATCTGTGAACAGCTCAGGTTAGGAGATGATAATTGTGAGGGTAAGATGGTAAGCAGAATTAAAATAGGATAAATATGATCAATTCAGAAAGACTGTGTAGTGAACTTATGGCAAGATACAACAAGTACAACAGGAAACATGAAGTACTTAAAAAATACGAATTGCAAGCAAGGATAAGATTATGTCATTGGCTATTGCATTTATTATTTTTATTAAGACCATCTTGTTGGCAGTTGCAGACTGGATTGTTGAAGAAAAAATATCTAAGAACTAATAAAAGCTATCTACCAATACTTCAAAGGAGTAAAAAAGCATTCATAGACATCTCTTTTTTTTTTCTTATCAAGGAAAAAATCAACATTTTTTTTTTTTATTGCTCTGGAAAAACTTTATTGATCTGAAAAAACTATGAACTCTTTCTAAATCTCAGCATTTTCTAATAAAATTGTGCATTTCTTCTAATTCCTAAATGATCTCCCAGAATAATTGTGGGGAGTGAGAAATTGTGGAGACACATTGCCGAGCGAAAGCTCGGCAGGTGTTCTTGCAGTGATGGGAAGGAAGCCTTGAGGACAGTAAACAATGTCCTTGTATGGTAATGTGAAGACAGCAATATAGATATCAAGCTAGCAAAATAGCTAACAATACCAAAACAAATAACAATGACTAATTAGCATGGGCGTATGAACACTTCTATGTAGCCAATTGTATTGCTCACAACAGCGTGTGGACAGGCCCCACAACCTATCTGTGTAGAGAGCACAGCACATGATCAAAAGAGAGAAACTATATATGCTGTAAAAACAAAACATTAAACATCTTCGCTTTCTCACTTGGCCGAGTCCATGCCCTTATTTGCCACAAATAATTCCTTTTGCTGTTCTCAGTCTGAGCTTTTGTTAGCAGATAGAAATAAGCAGAATAAATTCTCTACAATAAAACATATTGGCCCAACGAAATTGAGCTTTACATCAAAACAGGAAGCTGAATTTGTCTCCTCGCCAGTGATGTCTGTTCACAGTGAAGAAACCATCAACACAAGTTACAAGAAGATTTTAAAAGACAGAATTATCTTATGGCACACTTGCAAAGGGACTATTCCAAATTCAGAAGGTCATTGTCCAAAAAAGCCAGTTATGTTAAGCACTTTTTTAGAAAAACTATAAAATTTATTTACATTATATAAATATTTAACATTGTAGACTAACCTGTAGCAACTGTGTGAAGAAGTATGTTATGATTTCGTCTTGAACGTGTTTACTCTTTCATAAGACTCCCCTTATAGAGATGCATGTATATTTGTCTTTTTAAGATCAGCAAATCTTTGCAGACATAAAAGATGTAGCACAGGGTAACATCTTTTTTAGTTTATAAGGATGATACACCACACCACCAACATTTAAAACAGAAGAGTTTTTTCTTTTCTTCTCCTTTCCTAAATTTTTAAGTAAATTAGAAAAATAAATACTTTCCACTATTGTTTGACTACATAAAGCTCATGTTATCCTAAGCTATTATCCTATAGCACATCTTTGATGCACAGGCCACATTTCTTAAACAACAGAAGAGGGTATTTGTGTAGAGAGGGAGGGAGAAAAATTCTACTTGACCTGGTGGTGAAAAGTTCTGATACACCTTTTACATGAAGGAAAGTATTATTGAAAGAACACTATATAACCAGTAGCCATTAGAAGACAAAGTTATTCTGTCAATTGATGATGGTGGGTTTTATCCTTTGTTCTAAGGTTGATTACACTGTCTTTGATGAAATGTAAAAAAAAAATTCTAAAGAAAATATTGCTAGCCAGCAACTCAAATTCTGTTTCTTCTGCTGAAATGTCAACAACCTTTCAGGCCTTGTATTATTTTTACAGAAACAGATATGGCATCACATTTAAAGGAGCCACTGTTTAATATATCAATCAAATTATCCTTTGTTATTGTGCATTTTAGAAAACAAAGTCCTAAAATTTATGAAGTAGTTGTGGTTTTGCATTCTAATGCAGTCAAACTTGTTGTGATTAAATTGCAGAAATCAGAGAAATGTTGAAGGGATTCCATAAGCTTTTTGCTTTATATTCTGAGATGTCTCTTACAGTAACAGTTTCTAAGTCTGAAAAACATGGCATTTCTAGCATGACAAAAAAAAATTGTAAAAACAATTTGACAGAGACTAGCTTTTGAAAAAGGAAGTAATTACAATGGTGTTAGTGAGATAAAAATGGAATATGAATATTAAAATATATATTGGGTCTGACCACTTCTTTGTGTTGAGATATAGGTCAGTTTAGCAAAAGAAATTCTACACTGGAAAATAAGCCCCACATGAAGAGAACCACATGGATCACAAGTTTAGTTATGGGATCTGGAGCCTTTCACTTTGAGGTCATGGGTTAATTGAGCCCAATGTAAAACTGGCCAAGGGTTAATAGCAAGTAAAGGCCTTTTGAAAATGGCATGTGATATGATGTAACAATATCATATTACTTTCTACTGGATGAGTATTTACAATTAAAAAGCAAAACCAAAACAAACAAAAAGCAAGCAAACAAAAAATCCAAACCAAATAAACCCAAATAACACCACAAATCCCAAATCTGAAATATTGTAGACTTCCCACCTTTCTTAATAAAGAAAGATCAAAGGCTTATTCCATATAGAGAAAATAAATTCTTAAGCACTGCATGGTCTGGATATACTGCAATTCTATTTTTGTTTTGGAGAGATCAGCTTTGGAAAAAAAGGTTGTAAAGAGGTTATATTTTTAGAGACAATGTTGCATCAATATTTAGCCCCAATTTTTCACCATCTAAACACCAGCTTCTCTACTGACATTAAATTCAATACATGTGAGATCATAGTTGTCATTGAAATAAGGCAATCAAGACAATTAAAACAGAAATATTCCAGGTGACTACAAGGAGATAATAAAAGCCTCAAAATTGTGTACAGGTAGGTTTTCATGAAGGATGATAGTCAACATCACTGATCAAAACAGAATTTTACAAATACACCAAAATGGGATTCCTATTTTTTAAAACTAAGATTAGATTTTTAATATGCAAAAGGAGGATTAAAATCCATGGGTTACGTTAAAAATTCACTGGAACTTAGCTATGAAGTCATTCATTCTTTGGAATTGCCTGTCATTAGTCATTGATTACGGTAGGACCCAAGGGCAACCTTATTTCTTTTTTAGGCATACCTAAAGTTTTCAAGGACAAAGTGCATAGGCCTTATGCATAATTTTAGAGTCCAAATTTCAAGAGCAAACATTCAGCAGCATTGTTCTCAATAATAACTATATTTTTATTATTCAAATTAGGTACTAAATAGATCGCTTATTCAAAGCCCTTTTAAAAATTAACGTTAAATCTGCTAGAGAGATAGGAAACACACTTACTGCAGAATTACTTCATCTTTTCTGAAATTCTCGTTAACGTGAGTCTTTGTGTGTGAAGTCCTTACAAACTCAGAAGGAAAATACACCTTAAATTATCAATACAATTTTCACTCAATCTGTCAGTTGTGGATCTTTTTTCTTTAATAAGTTGTCTAAAGTATCTTGCAGGCTGTGTTATTCCTCTTTGATGTTACATCAAGTGAGAAAGATTAAAGTCTAGCTTGAATTTATCACTGATGACATTTCTGTGACTTTGGTCCATCAATCCTTTGTGATGGGAAGATGTCAGAACAAAGTCATCACAAATTATGTAATGTCACTCCACCTAAGCCACAGCACCAAATAAGCTGATGAAGCATACTGTTGTGGAGTCTATATCCTTCCATAGGGTACATTTATAGCTACATGCCTTTGATTTATAATTCTCCTGAGATAATGACATTCAGAAGGACCAAACCATTTTGGACTGATTATTCCATATCTTGTGTGATATCTTGATCCTTTAATATACTGAATAGCCTCAATTTCTAAAGTATAATTCCCCTCTTTGGTCTTTCAAGATCCATTAAGTAAATTGTAGAAAGAGGGAGGAATTAATGAACAAGTGTTCTGTGTTTGCACTTTTTATGGGCAAACAGTAGCAATTTTGGTTGTCAGTTATGATAATTAACAAGGGGCAGTTTAAAAACCAAAAGGTAAACAAAGCAAACAAATTTCTAAATTTAGTCTTAAAAACATCAATAGGGATATAACTGTAGATAGATGGCTATTATCATGATGGTGAATATAATAATTTTCCACACGCAACATTGTACTATTACACTCATACCACCACCTAACTCTCTGCTCAACTCCATATCAAAAAAGCCTGATTTTGTCTGAGGGATATAGGAAGGTTTGTTCACAGCTACGCCTCAATGAACTACAGAGAATCCATACTTCCCCACTGTATTTCAAAAGATTAGCCGAAGTATTTTTCTAGTAGTAGCAAAAGTAGCTGCTACAGAGATGCAAAGTGGCAGAATGCCACAATACACCTTTGGAAGAAGGCTCTAGGACACAAACCAACTTCAGATAGACCAGAAAAAACAAAACCAAGAATAAAGGTAAAGAGGGCTGGCCGACACTCCAGACGGCTGTGCTGCCATGCAGCGTGACCTGGACAGGCTGGAGACCTGGGCCAAGAAGAACCTAATGAGGTTCAACAAGGGCAAATGTAAAGTCCTGCACCTGGGGAGGAAGAACCCCAGGAATCAATATAGGTTAGGGGTGGATCTTCTGGGAAGTACTACAGAGGAAAAGGATCTGGGAGTCCTGGTGGATGGCAGGATCTCCATGAGCCAGCAATGTGGCCTTGTCGTCAAGAGTGCCAATGGAATCCTGGGCTGAAGTGTAGCCAGCAGGTCCAGGGAGGTCATTCTCTCCCTCTACTCTGCACTGGTGAGGCCACAACTGGAATACTGTGTCCAGTTCTGGGCTCGCCAGTTCAAGAGAGACAGGGAACTACTGGAGAGAGTCCAACGTAGGGCAACCAAGATGATTAAGGGATTAGAGCAGTTCCCTTACGAGAAAAGGCTCAAAGAGCTGGGGCTCTTTAGCCTCAAGAAGAGAAGACTGAGGGGAGACCTCATCCATGTTTACAAGTTCCTAAAGGGTGAGTTGAAGGATGATGGAGCCGGACTCTTTTCAGTGGTTTCCAGCAATAGGATGAGGGGCAACGGNAGTCCTGGGTGATGTACTCTAGGCAATCCTGCTTAGCAGGGGAGTTGGACTAGATGATTTCTAGAGGTCCCTTCCAACTCTGTCGAATCTGCAAATCTGTGAATGTTCATGTGCATGGACATAAAGAAGAGAGAGACTATTAAAGCTAGAAACTACAAAAATTGAGATCAGGGAGGTTCCACTGGTATTTTGGTAGCCTAGGGATGACTTACGACAGATTTTTATGAACTGGTCATACATAGAGCCTGATTCCTCAGGCTACTGTCCAGGAAGAGTCTTGGGTCCTTTTCCAATAAAAGTCGAAGCAACAACAGGAGGAGGTTGGGAAAAGGGAGAGTCTGACAGAGAAAATTTTATGAGCCATTATTCATTACCTTTTTTCATGAAACAAACTACCTATCAGAGCTGCCAAGAAAAAGAAAAACCTTCCGGGGACAAGGAGAACTTCTATTTCAAAATGAGCAATCAAATTATCAGAGTCTCTCCACTGGAAAGCTTCAGTGGATGACTAACTGCTGCCTTCTGCTCATTACTTCTCTCAAAAGATGAATTGAGGTCCTTTGTATTCTCCGGTAACTGAAGTTTCCGTTTTGCTTTTTCTATTTTTAAGAAGTAGTTACAGATGAAGAGAAAATGTGCTGCAGTAATAGAGCCACATCAGGAAATATCCTCCTCAGCTGCTGTTCAGAAACATTTGAAATGCCTTCTAATAGAATGCTGCTTGTCCCATAACATTTGTAAGTGACTGTGTTTCAAATGCAAATTTCTTCATTACATTGAATTGCATTAAATTTTATAAGGACTCTGCTGCACATATCCCCTAAAAACAATTTGCTGAGAAAATAAAATGATGTGGTACAATGATATGCATCCATTAGATAATACCTGAAAATAGCTTTATAAACATATTTCATTTTAGTTGCTACTTAATGATTTAGTTTTAGTGGGTAGCTTATGGATTCAGCCATTCCTGTGCAATGAACTAGAATCATCTTCCGAGCTGGAAACTTTATTAGTTTGATTATTATGCCAAATATGATGAGCACATGTAGATTTATAAAACAAGAAAAAAGTTACAGTCCATTGACTATGCCCTTTTTCAGCCTTTAAAGGCACTAACTAGAAGGACATCTCAGCACCATTAAAAGCAGTTCTCTTCCTAGAGAGTAACTTAATAATATTTTTGGTAGCAGATAACAATAGCCAGATACATTCTGACAATGTCAAAGTACTAACTTTGGGATGAGACAACAAAATTTAGGCTGAAATCACTCATGGTCATTAAAAGTCCCTTTACAATCTACTCAAAAATCAGAGGTGGTAGAATGAGATGGCAAAATCCTAATACCCCTAATTACTTCCTAGTTGTCTAAACTTTAGAACTACAAACAGATAAAGTGGTCTTCACAGCTTATTCAGAACTACTGTGCATCTCTGCTCAACCTATCATGCTAGCAACTAAACTGCACTTCACCTACTACACAAGACCACTCGTGAGAAACATATTTACTAAATTTAATTCTAGGCAACATTTTGGTCTTAGACAATCCTCTAAAACTTTATTGCCTTCAAGCTCAAACTTAATGCCCAATTCAACTAGCTACCCTTTGCATATATGCAAGAAAAGATGGATAACCATTGCATTGGCAGAGACCATGCTAATCCAATAGTAGGTAAAACAGTATGGGCTCTAAAACACAGCAGTTTGAACAGAAATAATGCAATGGCAGATTATTTTCCTGTATCTGCCTAAATCTTGTCTTTAATTTATTTACAAGCACCTATATAAGAACTGACTGATCAGACTCCTTTCTCTGCTGCAAAAGGGCTCTTAAGAGACATAGATAATGGGAACAGTAATTTTCCTCCAAACCATAATTTTCATCTGTTAAAAAAGTAATTACAAAAGTAATAAATCAAACCACCTGCATATTAATATCGCTAACAAAACAACAAGAAAAAACACCATTCATATATCTTCTGCTTGTGCAGGCATTTGGGGGCAGGCGTATTTTTGCAGTGACAACAATGTTATTTCTACGAAGCTTTGAGTACCGATCTGTATGACATCAGGCAAAGATATAATTTCTTTCAGAGCTGCAACACAATGGGCCCTTCTCAATTCTGTACTCACTGTCTCCCTGAACGTCCTTTCCTCTACCTCCTCCCATGCCCTACCTCCTGATTCTCCTTGTTCACTGGCCAAGTCTCTAAAAGCACTGTGAAACAGGCAACTGAACTGGAGCGAGAAACTGCAAAAGAAAAATCATATTACAGATTAACTGTGTGGCATTAATTTCCATATTGGTTTCCTTATTATTAAGCACCTGACTTTTTTCAGTGCAGTGCAGGAACTCCTATGAACATGCTTATGCAATTTTTGCACATGCAGTTTTCTGAAACTGACCCTTTTCCTATGTGTAGACAATACAAAACCTTTTTTTTTAAAACAAAATGTATTATTTTAACAAATGTAATGCTTTATATATTGACTCAGTATTCATAGTAAAATGGTTAGGTTCTTTCTCATGAAATCCTGGTTGCTGGAGAAAAATCACTCTTCCTAAAAGTGAGTGGCAATTTCTCAAATATCACTAGAAAAGCTGCAACAAGTAGCATATGTACATGATGTCCCTAGCAGCTTTTTTTTTTGATGAACACGTGGAGCTAAGAGGCTATTAATAGGAGGGAGCTCCTGGCTTGGCGTTTATACATTTGTAATAGGCAATTTGTAATAGGCACATGACAGGTAACACAAAGATAACAATAGGTAATACCTTTTGTGAGGCTCTAAAGTATTGCCATCATGAATGCAGGTAAAAGTATTGCTCCTTGGTGGCTCAGAACCAGAGAACTACAAAGTAGAAGCTGATAAAACCTGCAGATTACTCCACGCCCTGAGGTATTCAGAAATACTACCCTGTGTAAAGGACAGTGATGAAAATTTAATTATTAAAATAATTTTTTAGAATAATTGTTTGAATATATTCCTTTACAAAGCAGAGTTTAGTAAATCAAAATATCCCAGAAGAAGCTATATAGTACTTTAAACTAAAAATAAACCCTGTACACAAACCCAGCACACAAATGTAACAGGGCTATTTTGTTGAATATTTAAGTGCTGCTTGGCATACACCTGGGTATTCTTTCTTTACCCTCAGGGTCAAGAAATAATTCTGACAGGAAAGAGAGATCAAAGACATGCTTGCAGTGACAGGAAGGCTGTGCATGTTTCACACCAGTAAACAAGAGACATAACTCCTCTCTTTCCTGTTTTCTTAGGTTAGTGCTTGTTTGTATAAGCCGAAGTACTTAAACTTATCTTGCACTATAGGACAGTAAATAAAAGCAGTCTTTAGGAGAGAACTCCCAGTCAACAAAATGACAGATATTGTGCTGTTTTCAGCTGTATTATTTTTTTTCCCATTTAGGCATTACCATCACACCTTGAAATCTCATCTGAGAAGAAAATTTTACCGGAGAAACTGAGAAACCATGAGCATTTAATTTTATTTTTAAAACTTGTTAATTTTTTTGATATTTGTGACATACAGGGAGTGAACAAGGTATTACTGGCCACAAACCTGTCAATTTCCACACCATTGTTGACACTATTCTTTTTGATAATTGTATTTATGGAAAACTGGTTCAGAGTAAAAACTGTAAAAAACAGACAACACTTTACTAAAAACTAATGTGAGAAAAGGCAGTTCCATATGTGGAGGCAACACACAAATCAAGTACTGAATGACATAATGATATTGTGGAAATGTTTTGTTTCCTTAAAATCATTAAGTATTTTCTCTGAACATTTTGCTGTTTCTTCATTTCTCTGCCCTCTCAAAAGCAGTCTGCAATTCTTCTTGAATACAACCTCACTGCACAAAATCCTGTTTATATTTGAAAGTATAATCTTTAGAATCCTAGCAGTTATTCTTTGAAAGCCCGTTCATGACATCATTAGCTTCCTTTACCACAACAAGGATCCAGAGTTTAGCGATTACAGGAACTGTGGGTTTGCTTATTGGTAGTGAATGGAAAATTATGCAGGACACATAAGTACAAAAGAGTTTGCATTGGATATTACGGCATGAAATGGTGGCAAGTACAGCAATCAATATCCATTCTAGCAACATTTCAGTCACGATGCATTTCTGCAGCTGAAGAGATTCTAGAAAATATGTTCCCTGGCTGCCCTGTTTGAAAAGCTGATATGAATATTATGTCTAATTCAAAGAGCATTGCAAATTATATGACTGAATTTTCATTACTGTGTGTGGAACGAATATTGCCAAGTACCAATTTTGAAATGCTGGCAATATATTACTGAAATTATCAGTGTCATTTCACATTCACAAATAATGTCACATGAATGCCACAGAAGTTTCACAAAAAGATAAATCTGAATTTCAGGTTTTATTTTATTCTCCTTTGGAAAAAAACAAGGCAGTTGTTCCGTATCCTCACCTTTGCCTTACATATTGTTTTACACACACACACTGTTATTCAGACAAACCTCGTTATGTACAAGGAATGTGGCAAGTGACGGAGTAAATATATAGTACATTTTCATTTTATTAAAAAGAACATTAACATTGGTTAAGAAATTAAGTAGCTTTTTTCCCTGTTTTATGTAAATATTTGTTTAGACTAGACAAAAACCTAAAAGTTAGAATTCTGTATTTGAAAGAAGAGACAATTCATAAGTAATAACTGAAGTCTCCCAAACAGTTGTTTCACCCTGTTTTACCCTGTCATCTTTGGGATGCAATTGCTATAAATTGCTTCATTTGAAGATTGTAATATATGGCTTAACTGTCTTTCAAAGGTTAATAAGCAGCTAAACAGTTTCAGAAAGTCATAGAAAACTGGGATTTCCTCTGACTTCCTGCGGCTATAAGTTATATACTCATTTGAAAACAAAACTAGATGTTTCTGATCTATTTCATTCAATCATGTTTTAGGAAAGGCTTCTAAGTTCTTTGCCTACAAGAGGTTTAATTCCTATCTTATCTACAGACAAAATATGGAGATTGGGGTCCCCAAGGTAGAGGGAACTGGTGGGGTTCAAGGAGCAGTGCCCCTTACGAAAGAGGATTTTTATATACACACATATGCACATCTCAGGTAGTGAAAGAAGGTAGTAGGATGAAGCTAGAGCCTAAACTGGGTAACTTATCCTGAAAGACTATCTATTTACTTATGCACCTACAACAAATCTTGCCAAAACCTGCCATCTAGAGGAAAACAATCACATTCTTCTCCAAAACAAATCTTTAAGATTACAAAAATGCTGCACAACTACTGCATCTTCTCTGTACTCCATGAAGTCAAATGCACACCTAAATAGATTAAGCACTGTATTTTCTCTTTGATTTACAAGTCCACCTAAGTCCAATTCTACTTTTTCTGTTTCAGCTCAATAAATCTTGTTATCCTGTGCAACACCTTAACAATGAATGACTGCGGAAACAGGCAGCGTAACATCCCAAGAGAATAAAGTCTAAGTCAGATGGGCACTGTAGTTAAAAGCGGTACTGAAATGCAGGAGACAAGCATTACAGTTCCGTAAGAGGGAAGGCACTGCTCCAAGCTGGACAAAGTATTTCAAATTAACAAAATACATTAAAAAATAAATAGGAAAAAGAAAATAATAAACTAGAAGTACAAAATTAGTTATTTTATCCACCCCCCCAAAATAAAGTTGAGAATCTGCACGTTGCTGTTCTCACTTGCTGTATCATTTGGGCCAAAGCCATTAAAATACATACATCTGAGATTTGAAGAAAAATATATAAAACAAGACTGGGTAAAGGAAGGCATTTCACATAAACAGATGTGCTGCCCTCTGAACACTTCAGCAATTATTTTAAAGAAGACACCATCTGTGGAGGAAAAACTCCAAGTTCCTAGCATAAAGGACAGCATTTTAGGGAAATAGGTCTACATGCTTACCCCTGTTCTTCTGGACTTCCTTAAGCCCCTGATGTTAAAATATAGTCTAAGAAAGGGTACTGAGTTTTGTCCACCAAATATGATTTTAGTTTAATACGACTGTACTGTTCGTTGAATTGAAGAATTTTTCTAAACTATTTTGACAGCAGTATTGAAATGTTTTGAATGGTGCTGTCTTTGCCGTTGTTGAAGTAACTTGCAAACCTTTGCATGAAAATTGGTGGACTTTAGGTTTCTAAATGTTGAAGTAGCCTTCAGTGTTGTAGTGTGCATCTTCATCATTTAGTTTTGTACATGAGTTTCACAATGGTAATTCCATGTGTTTTGGTGATGCTGAAAAACATGCAGAATAATAATCATCCAGGTATCTCATGTCCTTTTTTTTTTTTCGTTTTTAATGACATCTCACTTCAAAAACTGTTTTTCTGTTTCTCAGAATGCTATAATAACTACTCTTGCATCCCATGGTCTAATACATCTGATTGATAGATTTGTTCAACAGTCTTGTGGACTAATGTTAACATTTTTGCAGTTCAGACAGCAACTTTTCCAGCCTGTCCAGAGTAGCTGCTCTGGTGAAGTAGCTCATAAAATGAGAAGCAAGGCCTGAATCCATTCACATGCTGTTTAGCTGACCATCTCTCAAAGCATCAATTAACTGTCAATTAGCTAAAGAACAAATGTTCTAAATAATTCAGAATGCAGCTGTTTGCCTAGAAATTAGGAGTTTATGTAGCGAAAAAAAATGCTCAAAAATCTTAAATGGTGGCAGTAGGGCATATTGTTACATAACGCCCCTCGTTAACTACCAGAAATGTGAAAATAATGTCTTTGGCATATCTATCACCTTTCAATAACTATCCAAAATGAAAGTCTTCTGAATACAGAAATAAAACACTGTGCGTAATACAGAAACAGTAAGGTACTTCTTATTTCAGTGTTTTTAAACTCAGAAGGCTCCCAAAGAAACTTTCTATTGGTAAACATAAGCTGTGTTTATTATAATTAGTAATAAGATAAAACAATACACCATGAAGCATTGGGAGGCTAAAGAGATCTGGAAATAGACACCCATTTTGTTTCACACCTTTATCCTCAAAATCCCCCAGTAAGACACAAAATCTTTGCATGAAAGTCCTGTATTCAAAGTAAGGACACAATTGTTATTGTGGGTTTTACTTGCAGACACAGAGTCTCAAAGAGGTTGCTGTTATACAGCATAACACTTATATTTCCACTTTTATAATTATTATTTACTATGTCAGTCATGTAGCTGTGGATCAAAACTCGGTTTGAATACCAGATAGTCAAAGTTTTTAAATGCAGGCTTTTGTCTCCAAATGTTATGAGAATATCCATCAACTACAAATGGTAAGACTAAGCTGAGACATTTAGTTTCAGTATGGTTTGGTTTGAAACATGCTAAATTAAAGGAATTCAATCCATAGATTAGAGAGTGGTAAACAGAAATGGTGTGATGGTGGAAAGTCCACAACACTCTGTAACCTCATCGCTTCCACTCTTGCTCCCTGTAAACAGACACCAGTTCCAACAGCTAGTGAAATAATACTTCCTCCTTTCACAGACTCTGGTCTTCTGCTAGCATATTCTGCCTGCTCCAGTGATCTAATTCAACACTATGTTCCTAATGTAATGTGCACCACTGATCTTGTTTTTTCACATACTAATGAGGAAGGTACTCCAGCCTCCCTTCTGTATGCGGGTATTTTGCTTCTCCATTTGCTTTCTAAGTAAATGTTAAAGCAAATTCAACAAAAGTTAACTGCTGATCCAGTTTTCCTGTGTCTAGTAATGGAAAAGAATATTGCTGTCTTGTCTACCACATATTTTGCTTTTCTGCTTTTTCATTACTCTAATAATTTCCCAATAACAATACATTTTCATTCTTCATTCTTTTCACTATCACTGCAAAACTTGTTTGGTGTTCCCTTTGTTTTATCTTAAATACATTTTTACTCATTATTATTCTCGTTTCAGGTTTCAGCTCCTTCCTCTCTGTCCTCTTACATGTTCTTTTGCAATCTGACCCTGTGTCGTTTCATGTGCATACAACTTGACCTTTTTCACTACTATTTGTCATCTGAATTTTCCTGTCTCTATTTCCTTCCTTTCATTACAGGAACCCTGTTGTTTTTCTCTATATATGAACTTACTTTCTCAGCAATGATTCCAGAACTTAGAATTTCTCTAGATCTTAATTTTGGTAAAATTGTATCATGTAGCTATTGGACACATTAACTGCCCTACACAAGGAAGTTATTATGACCACTAATGATTACTTGGCCAATATATTATGCCTTATCAGCTTGTGTTTGTCCTTGTTATGCAGTACTTGTTGTCAGGGCAAGAGATGGGCATGCATCTACTTAATTCACATAATGCAAGACGAACTCGTCAGTATTCAGATATGCCTCTCTACCATGATTACAGTTAACTTAAAACAGAAAAGTTTTCCTAAGTGGTTGAATATATGAGGGCCAGAAAAACAAGCTCATATAGCCAAAACATTGCAACATAAGAGAGATTATGAGCTCAGATCCTTGCATCACATAATGATGGAATGCTGCCTGAATATCTATGCTTTCTTATACAGGACAAGGAAGGAACGTCAATTTTCCCCTTCCCCCAGCAGGACAAAATCCCCCATTACTCAGTTCCCATGAGGAGAGAACATACACAGAACCTGACAGACAGAACCTCCATATCTCTCTCTCCTCAGCATGCTCCTGTCATTGTTCTTATGTTCTCAAATCCTACTCTCCTCCAGCTGATCAGCCGGATCTCCACAAACCCTTGTTTTTTCCATCCACCCATCCTCTCACAACTGTCTTCAACATCTCTTTTACCTAAATCTAATTCCTTTTCCCACAAACACTTGCATGTAAAATTATTTCCGTTTAAAAAAAAATTCATGCCTTTTCTGAAGTTCATGCTAAACTCAGACCTTTTCCTCATCAATCCACGGTCAAACAAATAGACACCCTTTGACGCAAGCTATGAAAAGAAATTCACACAGCCAAGATTACGTGCCAACATAAAATGCCTGAGTGTTGTCAGCTTGTTACGCATTGGTAATTGCATCACCCTATTCCTGGGACGACAGCCTTCTACACAGCAGAATTAACTTATGAGCACAAAGAAATACAATGTCCTCTTTCCCCCAGAATATAGCTGAGAAACACTGCAATCAACATTTTGAAATTAACAGCACATCCCTAGCCAAATATGTTGTTTTTAAACTGCTCATTAGAAGTCCTTGCTTTGGTAGCAGGTAAAGTACAAGTTTTCAGTAATACACATCACAAATTATCTATTAACAACAAAAGATATTTTTGCAACACTGCCTCTTCATTTTATTAGAGTATCAGTCATGAAAAAAATCTATCTTCCTTGATTTTTTTCCTCCTCAATAAAGAATAAAAGTTGCAGTTTCTGCAGTAAGAGCACATGCCAGCAGAGACAGTCTATCCTATCAACCCTGTCAGAACATCCAAGAAGGGTGTTCCTGCTTTCCCTCCCTGGCACCAGCCAGCTTTGTCTAACATATCTGTAACTGAACTGGCAAAGGGCTGAGCAACCGGCTGAACACTTGCTCTGAGGCCAGGCTTGATCCTGTATTGGAAATAGAATCAGTCCTCCAGGAGATCACACTCCTCCTGCTACAAGAGTCAAAAGAATCAGCAGTGTGGATAATGACAGACATGAAAAGAACAGTCTTTTTTTTTAAATCTGACAGAAAATCTTTTATTCTCTTCATCTGGAGACATTTGATCAAGGCAGATACAATTTCAGGACTTGAATTTCAGGTGTGAAATATTGGTGCTACTTTTTATAGGTTTTACAAATTCAAATTGGTTTTGAGATGATGTCTGGTCCCAAACATACATTTTGTTACACATAACAGATTCTGCTAATCTTCAAAACAATTAATTGAGAATCTTTTAGCCCTAGCCATTAAACAAATTACTCAGCCTGACAGGCAATTACATAGATACGTACTTCTCTCTAGATGAATGCTTTCAAAAGTGTAAGTTATGACAGATGCTGTAAAAATAAGCTAGTAAGTGAAATGTGTATGTTAATACTGAACTACCACCTTTCAACCTATCGAAAAGATTTCTGCTCCTTGGGTCTCTGCATCTCTATGGTTTACATTTTCTTAGGGTTTCTGTTGTACAATTTCTCATGTCTTTTTAAAAATATATATTTTTAAATGTTGTACTGCTTACAATTTAAAAATAGTCTACTCATTGATTAACAAATGTAATTAAGTTCTATTTATAGTAAAAAGCACACATATATTTGAAAAGAAACAAAAATTACTGTTAGTGAAGACCAATTATAAATTTCGATACTCCTTTCTGGAGTTACATGCCCTTCGTATTCATCAACCCTATTCATACAATTCAGATAAATGGATAATTTATAAAAATCAAAAGGCAAGATTGGTAACGTTGTAACAATGACCACAAACAAAAAAGCAAAAATGATCCACCACATATCACAAACTATTCTTAATATTCAAAAGTATCTGACTCGTAACAGAACAGAACACAAATATAATTACTGATGGAAACTTAGTTGTAATGTTAAGCTTCAATTCAAATCACAGTTAAGGGAGTTGATTTTATTTTTCCTGTTTCCATTCAATTGGAAAAACAAACATTTCAAATTTGGTTTAATAAACATTTGAATAAAATGCCCAAATCTTTAAATTTCTTGTAGAACAATACTTAACACCTCTTCAATATATTCTAACATACAATGCTTGCTGTAAAATACCACCATCCCCTAAGAAATATTAATAAATGAAATAAAATATTGTGAAAAGATAATCAAAACAGAAGATTGACATTAATAAAATTTATTAAGAGTTTGAAAAGTTTCAACTTCTTTTCCTTTTGAAAATTTAATTGGCAGATACATCCTTGTGAATGCAAACATCTGACTAATCTACTACCACATTATTGTTTTTTAAAAAAATATATACGATGTGCTATATTGGTCTGATAGCCTTCTACAATGGCATGACTGGCTGGGTACATGAGAGCAGTGGATGTTGTCTACCTTGCCTTCAGCAAGGCTTTCGACATTATCTCCACAGCACCCTCAGAGGTAAGCTTAGGAAATGCGGGTTAGATGAAGGGACAGTGAGGTGGATTGAAAACTGGATGAAAGACAGAGCTCAGAGGGTGGTGATTAGTGGCACAGGGTCTTGTTGGAGGTCTGTAACAAGTGGTGATCCAGGTCTATACCAGGTCCAGTCATGTTCAATATATTCATAAATAACCTGGATGAAGGGATAGAGTGTACCGTCAGCAGATTTGCTGATGACACAAAACTCAGAGGGGTGGCTGACACGCCAGAAAGCTGTGTTGCCATTCAATGAGACCTAAACAGGCTAGAGAGTTGGGCAGTGAGGAACCTGATGAAATTCAAGAAGGGCAAGTGCTTGTGATGCTGTTGCTTGCGATGCTGCACATGGGGAGCAATAACCCCAAGCAAAGGGAAACATAACCACCATTTTTAAAAAGGAAAAAAAGGAAAACCTGGGGAACTGCAAGCCAGTCAATCTCACTTCCGTGCTGGGCAAGATCATGGAGCAGATCCTCCTGGAAACTATGCTAAGTCATAAAGAAATTTCTATGATACCTGTTTCAGAAATTTTTTTGTTCTNCTTGTGATGCTGTTGCTTGCGATGCTGCACATGGGGAGCAATAACCCCAAGCAAAGGGAAACATAACCACCATTTTTAAAAAGGAAAAAAAGGAAAACCTGGGGAACTGCAAGCCAGTCAATCTCACTTCCGTGCTGGGCAAGATCATGGAGCAGATCCTCCTGGAAACTATGCTAAGTCATAAAGAAATTTCTATGATACCTGTTTCAGAAATTTTTTTGTTCTCTACAGAACTGTTGAACACAAACTGTGTGTGCTTCCTCACACACAGATTCAACATTTAAGGTTGTTGAATTGATTTTCAAAGCAGTATATGCTTTGGATCTTAGCTGTTTGAAAGATCCTTTCTTCTCTTGCGATTTCTTTGCTCCATTTTAAAACAGAACATGAGGACAAACGTTACCTGTCATCTGGGGAAATAGAGTTTTCATCAGAATTAGGTTAAAAATTCAGATGCAACTACTCACCTTTCACTATCATGTGTATAATGTTCAACATCTTCTTGGTAGTTTGAAAGTGGAGGGCTTTTCTTTTTTTTTTTTTAGGGACAGATAATGACCAAATCTGAAGTGCTCATAATAATAAAAATACTGGAAACTCACAAAAAACCCCACAAAAACGTTTTAGATGGACTTGTTGAGCCCCTCTAAAATGCAGTAGGTCAAATACATATTTAATGTATAAAGTAGGCCAGTGCACAAATCAACTGTTCCAGGGAAAGAGGTATCCATAAGTCAATGACAGGATTACATACACCCATGATGCAAGTAGATTTCTCATCTGGAAAGGTATATTCTTAAGCATTTTGGATCTGAATTCCATACAAAATTCTTGATCAAATTCATGGAATAAAACCTTTATTTTATCTGACTGTTGACCAGAACACTATGTAGGATCGAAATATCAGGAGACTTGACAGAAGGGATAAGCTATGTAAAATTTCAGATTAATTACATGACTTAATTTCAGGTAGTATATTCTGTAGCCTCTGCAAAGTGATTAAATTTTTGTTAAAGTTATAATCAAATTTGAAAACTGTTAGCTAAAATAAGGGTATGAGGTAGACCTTTAATTATTTCAAGATGATGCAGGCTATTTAATGCAGTAGACATATTGCCATATTGCCCTAGACAATTCTTAACTAATATTTTCATAGATATATTCCCATAATCATAGACTTAACAAGCATACCAAAAGTGAAGATTCAAGAATACAGGAACTTTCATGAGGAGATTAGAGATTTCAAAATAGCTTTTTGTTATAGATAACACCATTGGTTTGCTCCTATTCAGATTCTGCTGTATTTGCCTAAAATGAAACTGTCAGATATTGAAGTCATTATTTTTTCTTGTTCAGCAACATTGTCACTGCAAAGGCCATAAAACTTGAAGAAAACAGAAAGAGGGAGAGGGAAAGGAGAGAAAATCAAAATGTAGAATGTAAGAAAACAGATTTTATTACTGATGTGAAAGGTATTAGTCTTCTTTGAGATGAAGTCTCAGAGAATGAAACGTACAGAGCAAATTCACATATATTCATCATCCATACTGTTTAAATCAGTGTGAAATTCTCATTCATACTCTCTTTTAAAAAATCTTTTCCTAATATTTTCCACACTCCACTTCTGGGACCTCAGTTCACCAATCATTGATTTAAAAAATATCTTACATGCTTCGTCAGTTCTTCATTGTGTTCTGTGTTCAAAAGCACCTATCTTCAAAAGTAGCTTTCATTTTTTTCCTGATTCAGTAATTGATATAGTATGTCCTAATCTGTTTTAAATCCATATATTTTATAACCCTTTCCTTTCTCCAAATAAAATTTCCCCTTTGAAGGCATGTGAAAGTAACTGTCTCTTTATGAAGGCTGAAAGATTTAATTCTTTTGTTGAAAGAAGTAGAGGCCTTAATTTGCAGATTTGTTTTAATGACTCCGACACAGTAATTGCTCTACACATAATACTTGATTGAACTACATGTGCTAGTACGCCAGAGATCTCAAAACTTCAATTATATTAGCACTCATTTCCCCTCCATATTCTGGATTTACACCTGGTTGCACATGCACAATCCTAGTTGCATACTAGGACTTTTAATCTTCTCTGTCATGAAAGCTTGATTTCCCCTCTCCTCGTTTAAACAGTGTGCTACTAAAATTTTGATACTGTGAGGTAGGAATCACAACTGCTGTATGTCTCTCAGGAATAATATTGAAACCTCCTAGAACTGCTCAAGATGACAATCAGGTCAGTATCTCCATGGAAATTTGAGGCAATTGAGTATCTTCATAGCTCTCCAATTGTGTGAGTAAATAGATTAAACACCCAAACTACTAGTCAATTAAGACACTAGGTTTTTCATTGTCTTCCCCCCGCCCCAAACATAGCAAGAGATTTATAGCTAGGCACATGCTTCAACTAATTGGTGTCTTTACAGAGCTGTGTGCATGTGAAGGAATACATAAAATGCTACAGACAAAAGCTACTAAGAAGCAATAGATTAAAATTGAAAATAAACAACAGCGCAGTACATAACATTTAAATATCACAATGTTTTCTCATCTCAGACAACTAAAGTAAAACTTCATGAAACTTTCTTTTGTTCTTATCTTTGAGAGACTTAAGGAAATATGTTGTGAAAAAACTATTGACTAATTATGGAAAAGAAGTTATAAATCACATGCTGGAGAGACTATTAAACTAAGTAGAAGTTTAATATTCTTCTTCTTCATCTAAGTTCTTCTTGTTTCTAAGAAGAATCAAGATACAGTTTTAGAAAATTACATTCAAGACAGGAAAACAAACAAAAAGCAACTTAAAGTTGTACTTTGTTGTAAAACACTGACAGTATCAGGATTACGCTGAAGAATATAGATTGCGACTGCTACATCTTCAAGCTAATAACTTGAAATTATATTGGTTATGGGAGAGGAAATGCAGTTCTAAGAGAACAAATAAAATCAGCTGATAAAGATGGCCCTACGTAACAGTACATTACCAGCATGAACTAAGGAGCATTAGCAGACTTAACAGATAAGCAGTAATTAGTACTACTAAAAGAAGTGGCTAGCTAGGAGTTTCCAAAGACCTGAAATGCAGACATATTTGCAGTGATCAAGATGGGCACTAAGGCCCATAAATCTAAAATTAAAACTCATGGTAGGTATGATATGATATGTGAGATATTGTAAGATAAGACTCTCCTTTGGTAACTGCATGTTCCACACTTCAGTGAAAGAGGATTGGCTCACTATGGCCAGTTACACTACAATAAAGACTTTTTTGTCTGGGGTGGGGTTGGGTGGGTGGATGTGTTTGTTATTCTCATTTTATTAACATTATTTCAAGATAATTTGATCCTGAAAATAAAACCAAGCAGTCCTTCCCTCTGTATGAGACAAAACTTGGAGTCAACTGTAAATGTAAGTGAGATCATTTAGGCAGCAAAATCTGGGAATATTAGCCAAAGCACTGCATTTAACTTATAATTTGCATATAAGGCTAAACTATATGATTATAAGTCTATTCCTAGAACTGAAGTTAATTTTAGAATTAGCTTCAGAATAACTTCAGAATTCAGCATGGACAAATAGAGATAAGAAAAGCACAAAATGTAGATTAGTAGAAAAAGAAATCATATAATTTGTCTTTGGAGTCTGATTAAGCAAAATGGGTCTTCAGTTGCTTTTGAACTTGGGAACGTTTCAATACAGAGTATGCAGGAGCTGGTCTGTTGAATAACTGAAACCTCTGTCCTAGCTGCAGGCTGGGCCAACAGGAATTCATGATCTTATTTGGCCTGAGGCAGACAGTCAAAGCACATTGCAAAAATGTTTGCATTTGGTAATGATGAATTCTGTGTAAAGAAAAGGAAAAAAAAAAGACAGTACAGCATGAGTGCTTTATAAAGCAAAAACTATTTAGTACATAGCTGGTTATAAAATTGGAGTTGAATTTTCTTCAGCTTAGAGCTAGACTTGAAGTATTCTTTCATATATATAACTTTTGGCTCGCTGACATGATTTATTTTTTTTAAGTAATGGCAATTTGTATAGTCATAGCAAATTCAGATGAAAGAGTTTGGTTTCCAGGACTTTTCTTTAGAAAGAGGAAGCGGTGGATAATGGTGTTTGCATCTAAGATAGTGTTAGCAGACACCATGTAATAATAAAAACACCTAAAAGATAATGTTTGTGCAGTGTAAAAAATATCTTTGGATAAACAAAACCTGTTCCAATAAAATTATTCACGTATTTTCCTTGGTTTTGGGGTTGATAGGTAGTTGGGGATGGAGTAACGCTACTAAAAATTCTGCTGCTTCCTATTTGAATATCATTTATTCTTATTAAGCCATTCTAAAATCACACTAATTTATCATGAGCAGAAGTCAGCCCTGCATGTATATTATTCCAGAGGACTTGTAATTCCATGTGTGTCTGGAGAATATATTTTTGTTCTTGAATATTTAAACATCCTAACTCTTTGATTGGAGAAAACAATATCATAACGGGAAGGAAAGAAGGAGAACAGACTTTTCTGAAACAAAGAAAACTACTAATTGGCAAAGAAAAATGTAAGTCTAATCGGAATCTCAAACACTAAAAATATTCAAAGATATATAGGCTTTGGGATTTGAATATTTTATTCCGCTAAATCAAAACCATACTTTTTCCAGTTATCTTGGGATTTGTTCCTGACATGACAGTCTTGAGCCTTCAGCATGCTTGATTTGTCCATATATAATCAAAGATCACATTATATAAATCCCAATGCAGAACCTGAATACTTAATTTAAAAGAACCATTGTCATCACCTGCATAACGAGTAAGGTCCTATATAGTCAGATCTCTGATGCCTTTTTTTTTTTTTTCTTATCAAGGAAATGTAATCTGAACATCATATCAGAACTAATTGCAACACACTCATATTATTAGCGGTAAGATCAGCTGCAAGCCTTTAGCAATGCAATTCTACTTAGCTATCCATTATCCTTTTTTTCCTGCTGTTGTTTTAAATAATCAAGATTAGCTGGCAGGAGACACTGTCACTGACAATTGTTAAAGAGAAATCAAATTAGGATAGATTCTTTAATTAATGGATTGATTCAAACTGACTTTGATGTGATATTTTCACGAGATCTGCCAACTTGCTGAAGGACTGTAAATTATAAGTGTCATGGACACAAAACCAATGAATGAGTTGCACTAGCAAATCAAACTGGGGTAAGTGTGCAATCATGAATTGCTGTCTGGGAAAGTAATACTGAGAATATTACTAAAACTATTTTTCTGGAACAGAAAAATGTAACAAGCTTTTAAGACAATCTTGGACAGACTGCTCCAATTAGAAGGAATTGTCACTTAAGGAAGAAAAAGTAAAAATAGTCTCACTGAACTCTGGTTCTTCCACATGCTGTAGGTTTACATGTATCTCAGTGTTGCATGCATGAGCTCTCAAATCTTGGGTTTGCTTATGCATCTTGTAAATCTTCATGCTTCCTTTCACCTGAGTGCAGATAAGCCCAGTTGTGAACGGAAAGACATGGTGAATTCTGGAGAGAGAGGGTAATATGAAAGATGCACCAGGCAGTGCTTGTTAGGACCAGAGTACATAGCTTTCTCTGTCACACATACTATTTGGAAAAGAACCCCAATAATTAATGTGTTTGCCTAAGCGGAATTAAGGTGTAGGCATGAGTTTTTCACAGCTTTTTGGGATAGGGCTGTCCTTATTGAATGAAATGTATATAGCAGTTCTGCTGTAACTGCCCAAAGATCATCCATTTTTTCTTGTTGGGTTGATTACTGACAAAAGAATTATTCTTCATCATCGTGGAACATCCAGGAACAAGCAGCCAAACATAGGCTGAGTACTGAAACTGCTGTTACCCTCATTCCCTTTTGTTGGGAATAGGGCAGTGTCTGCTCCATTTTTTATTTTTTTTAACATTCTCATGAGAAAGCATTAGGGGTATATGCATATCCAATATACAAACAATTTGGAATTTATGGATGAAGTGTGGAAAATGTCAAAGAAGAAATACTTAACTATAATAAATGTAGAAATAAAGAAATAATTACATTTAACAGTGAAATACGTATGCTACCTAATTTGGAAGAAAATAAGCACTTGGCGGGGGGGCATGTGAAAAAAAGTAAAAGCACTAACAGTGAAAAAAATTAGAATAATGGTAGGCAAGAAACTGGACATGAATTTCCCATTAAATATATATTAGAAAAGAAAAATTAACTGCTATATTTTACTTTACATAAATATAATTTACTGTAATATTATTCTCTAAGAATATACAGAATACACAGAAATTCAGAAATCTAGGGAAATAACTGAAGATTTGGGAATTTTCTCCTCTGGAATATACATTTCAATTCTTTCACCTCTGTCTTTGGACACCTTACAAAACTTTTCCCATCAATGTCTCTTCACTAAAGAGAGGCTACTTTTCTTCTTATATTTATTCTCTCCCAGACAGCCCTTGGCTCTTGTAAAATCTTTGTACAAATCTATACTGCCGTTGATATTGGCACCATTAAGTATGAATAGTTATTCAGCAAGGAATTCGAGTTCAAGAATACATTCTTACTATCACAGTGGTTAATCAAATTTTAAAGGGGCAAATGTAATTTGCATTCGAACAAATATTACCTATTTGATCAGCCTTACTAATCAGATGTCAAGCAGCTCATTTTCTCAGACTGGCTTTAGGTTAAAGGTACCCTTTCATCCACTCATGCAAATTTGTGTCTGTAATCTTTACCTCTGCTTTACTTCATTTTATGAAATAAATGTATGGCTAGACTTAAAAAAATAATCCTTTCCTGAAAGGCATCTTTTACCAGACCCCACTAATCAGTGGAACGTATTAACACGGATTCTTAAAACAGGCAACAGCTCAGGAAAAGAATGATGAATGTTTGATCAAATGACATTGCTCATAGCACTTCCAAAAGACACATTTGTATGCTGAACCATGAAAGGTTTCTACTTTTATGCAATCATCTGAGTAAGAAATGGCACAGTTGTTTGTTATTATTTTGTAGATTTATGCTGTTGGCAAGGAATTTTGAAAGAGTTAACTAGCTGACAGCTTTTACATCAAAACATGTATTTGGCCTATTATAACTGAAAAATAGCACTTTCCTCCTTGCTTTCACAGCTTCTGTGTTTTTTTCCAGTTCTATCACACAAGCAGTCATGGTTTTTAGGGTTTCATTTTTGTACTAAACTGCTAAAAATCAGTCTTAATTTCAAATGCCCTACTTCAGGCTATCTAAATTTGTTTGTATATACACAAATTTGAAATCTTTATCCTTTTTTTTCTATTCTAGGTTATGCACAAATTTTCCTGAAATAGAATTTGGTCTCCCCTTAAAACAGATGAGTACAAACCAGTATGTAGAACCTAAAATCCTTCTTAAACTAGAATAAATTTCATTTATGGCACTGCAACTGTCCTAATGCAGATTGAAGCTAAACATCAAATTCAGTATTCACTGAGAAAAAAACTTGTATCTGAATAAAGATCCCAGATTTACAAAAAAATGCCTGCTTTAACTTCTAGTTTAGGCAAAAAAATATGCCATTTGAAGTTCAAGTTTAACATCAGATTAGAATTAGCCAACTGCATCCTGGGATACATCAAAAGAAGTGTGGCCAACAGGTCGAGGGTGGCGATTCTACCCCCATATTCTGCTCTTGTGAGACCCTGTATCAGGTACTGTCCAGCTTTAGAGTTATCATCACAGGAAGGAAATGGACCTGTTGGAAGGGGTCCAGAGGAGGGGCCACAAAGATGGTCAGAGGGCTGTAGCACCTCTCCTATGAAGACAGGCTGAGAGAGTTGGGGAGACAGAAGTTGGGAAGAGAAGGGTCTGAGGAGATCTTATAATAGCCTTCCAGTACTTGAGGGAGGCTTTCAGGAGAGACGGAGAGGGACTGTTTATCAGGGAAAGCCGTGATAGGTCGGGGGGTAACGGTTTTAAATTGAAAGAGGGGAGATTTAGATTAGATATCAGGAAGAAATTCTGTACTGCCAAGGTGGTGAGGCACTGGAACGGGTTCCCAGAGAAGTTGTGGATGTCCCATCCCTGGAAGTGTTCAAGACCAGGCTGGATGGGACTTTGAGCAACCTGTCTAGTGGGAGGTGTCCCTGCCCATGGCGGGAAGGTTGGAATAAGATGATCTTTAGGGTCCCTTCCAACCCAAACCATTGTAATTAGACCTCAGCTTCAAATTAATCTGTTCTCACTTAATTCAACGGCTCATTCAGAAGGTCTTATTCATGACGGACCTAAAGATGTCTCAATTTTGAGGTAATCTCAGGACTTCAGGAAACGAGTTTGATCTAAGGCTTTGACACCAAAGTCCCTCCAAATGAAGGAGCTCAAACTCAGAAGTATAATTGCATCTCTTCATTGACGTGTCAAATAGTATTATTTATATTGCTGAACTCAGTGTGTCCTCAGGTAAGACATCTTCCTTTTCAGTTCCATTCATGATGAAGTTGCCCAAACCCTATACTTTTTTGCAAGTTTATCAGTTTGTACTTGTTGCAAACTGTACTTGATGCAAATGCTCAGGGAGAGAATTTTCTCTCACTGAAAACAGTTTAGCAATCTCCACTTGTGTCCTCTCCTGAGTTTTCAAACTGAGCCAGAAGACAGCAGTCAGGCCAAGGTAAACAGGCATCCTGCCTCCTGTCCATGTCCAGCTGTGCCCCTTTCAATGAAACATAGCTGACAACAACCTGGGAGAATTAAATAAACAAATTTTCCTGTGAGCCACACTCACAAGACTTCCATGAAGGTTTGTGTTAGGCCTTCCCAGAACTCATTAGCTGGAATAATTAGTTTTATTTCAGAATCTCACTGCTCAGCAAAGGTTTGCTGAGTAATGATCCAAAAGAAGGATACAGACTTTGCTGTTATTCATTGCTAACTACTACAGAGGAATCTGAAGTATCTCACTAGGTTCAACATCTCTATTAAACATCTTGCAGAAAGCATCCAGAAGTTCTTTTCAAATGTCTATGAAGCTAATCACAATAGTTTGCATTTCACTGGAATCTGTTGCCTTAATCAGTTTCTTTTCCTAAAAATTCTTGAATATTATTTTAAGCACCTGGCACTCAGTTATTCCGTCTGTCACAACACATACAGATGGTTGTAAAAACAAACTTTTATGTAAACCATCTCAGAGAGTGTATAAAGTCTCATATCACATCCTAGGTCAAAGGATGTGATATCTAACATCCTTACCACAGGGTATAAGGATCAATAAAAGAGCGAAGAACCAGTTTATGAAAAAGGCCTGGCCTTCCACAAAGAAACTTTGTCCAAAGCCATGACAATCTTTTTCAATGTAATAATAATGGAGCCACAGCATATATCCTTCAAATGTCTCTGGCTTAAACTAACACAACATCAGATCAGAGGACATATAATGAGAATAATACCATAAGATACCAGGTCCTACAAGAAGGACAACCTAGGCCATTCACCAAACCTTATACTGTACCAGTCCAATAAAACCATACAGTTTGCGGTACTGAAGTTCTGCATTTCAGCACTAGTGGTGTTCCATCTTTCAGCCATTATGCATATTTTTTTCCTTCTCCATTCCAAGGCAGTAATAAAGGCAGTAATAAGATTTGCTCATCAATTTATTTGATCCGATTCTTCAAAATTTGAACCTTTAGGACAAAATATCCTGCATATAATTAGAACCCTTAGGAACATGCTAATTTTAATTGCTATAGCTTTATCTCTAAAAATAAGACCAGAGCAAATTTTAAAAAGGTTTCTTCTAATTTTAGTTAAATTACTCTTTCAGAACTGGCATTATATACCATGTGCAGATTTATTTCACTTTTACTTACATAGACTAGAATATTATTTTCTGTTTTCAAGGATCGTAGTTCCTACTCATATATCTTATACATGAAAATTGAAACACACTTATGCATTGTTTTTTTTAGTTCTATGATGGACTTCGAAAGATTTTGTATGAAAAATAAAATAGTATTCATATAAAGAAACAGTTACTTAACTGTAGCTCAATAGCGATGCTGCTATAGGCAACCTGGCAGCTTTTGTATCTTCAATACCTCTGGCTTAGTAACACTCTTTAAGAACTGTCAGTGGTATGAAAGTTGTATTGATACATCTGACTGGTATTCTGCATAGTGGAACCTGTGTGGCACATGGACCAGTGTGTTATATGGAGTCTTTCTGTAGGTGTTTAACCTGTGAGCAAGACAATTATTCACTACAAAACAATCCCTGTACCTGACTGACAAAAAATCCCCTCTTTCCCTTCCTTGCAAGCCAGCTCTTGTCATTCATAGGAGAAGCAGCACCTTTAGCTGGAAAGAATCACCATAGGCTGAAACATTGAAGACTTAGGAGCCTGATATTTTTTCTCTACCTTATTTGCCTCTTTCCCAGTAGCTGTTAGCTCCGTTTCATTCATAACCTTAGAGATGCCCTACATTTTTGGCAGCCAAAATAAAGCATCTTCACAGACAAGTCATTTTTTAAACTGCCCTTCTACATGTCATTTTTTCCCCAACTGTCCTTCCTGCTGATCCTTAGTCCCAAAACTCACCAAATCCATAAATTTGTATTGTGAAAATCAAAAAATAATATGTACACACATGAGCAAGGATACGCACAGAAAATCTTTGTAATTTATCATCCTGCTTTCATAAGAAATGCAATACTGCACACACTTAATACAAAGGAATGGACTCTACATTGCAAAGATATTATTTGTTTTATTGTTAAATCTACTCAAAATGGCAGTCTATTCATATTATGTGAAAAGAATGGGATAAGAATAAGTTTTTTTAAAATGTTACGTATAACACTGATGCTTGCTATAAATGGTGAAACTTAATATATACTATCTACGGTATAATCATTAAAACATTGTTCTGTGTACTCACAAATATGACAGAGATAAAAGAAAATCAGTGAGCCTCTGCTGAAGTTCTAGATAACCTTCTTATCAAATAAGCCATAGCTCCTTATTTTCGGACTGCAAAACATTCCTCACAAAAGAAGCAAGAAAGTACAGCATGTCATCTCAGCTTCGTTGGTGCATGTCCACAAATAAGATTATCACGTGACATGTTACTGCTCAAAAAATGTTGGTTTTGTTGCATTTAGAAAGGTGTATTCTGGTACCATTGCAGCAAATAAAACTCCCAAGCACTTGCCAATTCTCTCACAAAAAAGAAGTTATATTTGATATTCCTGTACATGCTTTTATTCCTGTATAGCGGACACAATTTTGCATTCTCAGCCAACTAACAAGTGTATTAAAACCAATACAAGAAAAAAATCCTCTAAGTTCTCTTGAACTTAAAAAAATAATTAAAAAAATAAATTATCGTGGACTTCTATAATCACCAGTGCCATTATTAAGATACTATCAATGGTCTTTTCTCAGATGACACAGAAAAAGGGAGATTTTAGATTTTTAAAGTGCATTTCAAAATCATATGTTAAAAAAATCTCTCAATGTACTTTTTCATTTTGGAGAAAATAAAAGTAAAATTCTACCGTTGGTTGTGCAAACAATTAGGGTAACTTCCATTATTTTCAAAAGAATAATACTGGCATACCAAAGCAGAATTTGGCCCTAGGAGAAGGGCATAAGGCTGTGCAGTGCTTAGATTACTCTATTGTGAAACAACAGCTTTGGTAAGGAATTTTGAATGTGCTAAAGCTCATCACAATTCCTGTTCAGCAGTGAGTCACCTTTTCTTATGGGAGCTCCTTGTAATAAGAATAGCTCTGAGTATTTTTCTTACTGAATGGTTTGTCTTGAAGTTCCAGCTTTCCATCTTTTCTTATCAAAAGACAAAACAATTTTTTATTTTCTGACAGATTTTTCTATTTTTTTTAAGAAGTTGACTCACTTGAGGCAAAAACAGGCATAAAACTTGGTTGTCTTTTTGACCTATAGGAGCCCGATGAAGTCACGGTAACTGTCTAAAGCAAAATTTCTTATGGCTTCTACCAATCTTAATTTCTGAGTACATAAATTCCATTTTCAAACTGTACAATTGTATATAACATAATCATTATGTTAAATAACATAATAACAATAACATAACATTACATACCTTTGAAAAATATAAAGTCACTTGTAGGAATTATGTTCCTAGTATGCTCTATAGAACAAAACTTTTGTTTGTTTGATTAACAAGATACTTACTAAATTTTCTAAATTGAATTTTAAAAGGACTTTAGTACAGTAGTTTAGGCCAGAGCAATCAAAAGGACTTTGCTACCAAAGACATGATCACTTCTTTTTCACAATGAAACAGTTTCATTGAATAACATTGTCCTTATTTATATAGAAATTGGAAGACTTCAAACCTTAGACTGAGAACCAGACCATTACTGGTAGGCTAAATCATTTAAAAAGAGATAATAAACCCTTTGCATATATTGATGAGAAGCAGTTCTAGCTTGTTAAATATTTAATATCTTAAAGAATTTAACGAATGAGAGAAAATATAGGAAAAAAATAGGAAATGTAATGGGGAGTGGGAAGAAGAGACTTTAGGAAGATGAAGAAAATCATGAAGAAAAGACTGACAGTGAGGTAATGAACAAACAATGACAGAAAGAATGGCCAGAATATGTGGAAGAACACAGACGATATTCTTGCAATGCAAGAATGTGAGTGAGGCAGAGGTGATGAGATTAAAATAGTTTTATTACCTGTTTCAAGATGGATGACAGGCACAATATTACACTGAAGACACTATTAAAAGCAGTCATACTACAGAAAGCTTTTCTTGAAAACATTCCCAGATACTTACAACAGAATTTTGCAAATGCTCAAAATGCAAAGATACAGAGAGCAATAATAAAATGGTTTATCAAACCACCCATAAACTTTTGCTGTCCTTTGCAAGTGTTTTAGCCTAATAGTTCCATTAAGCCTCCTTATTTGTAAAGGCAGGTTTATAGAGTTCATCTCCCTTCAGGAAATCCTGCTTGCACCTTTGTGAAATTTAGCAATTTCACTGGCAGAGAGCCATAGATTTATAAACTTGTTTTTCACCCATATACAGATTAATTTACTGTAAATCTCATTCACTTTTATGCCTTAATAAAAGGCCAATATTCCAAGAAAGATCTGGACTAAAACAAGCTTCCTGCAATGGTCATGATATAAGCATTACAGGCTTTATTAAAATTAATCCTTAAATCCCCAAATAAAAACAGACTAAATTTTATCTCATAAATTCTAGAAAATAATTTTAAAAGTCAAGAAAAATTTTATGTGTCTGCAACATCGAAGAGAGGAAATGATACAGATTTGAGGTTGCAACCACTCCAAAATGTGAGACAGCAGATGAGAGCTGAATAGTTCTTCAGGTTACACTGAACTCAGACATCCAACTTTGTGTCTCTGAATTTTGAACTGAACCCCATTCCAATTTTTTTTTTAGCATCAGGTATCACTGAACATCCACTTTATCTTTATTGATATAAGTTATTAAATGGCAGAGAGACTGTAGTTTTTTTCTGGTGCAAATTACTGCAAACTATAATCACTACGTTTTGACTGGTGTTTAAAAACATGACAGAAAAAAAAAATGAGTTAGTGATTTGGAGCCACCTTGAAGATTACTAATATAAGCCTACTTGCCTTATTTCATTAAGTTCATAATTGCTTTCTGTTATTGAAAAAAGATTTTAAAATACGAATATTTCATGTTAATCAAGAACTGACCAATATTATTTAAATTACTCAACACTGACAGAACAATGCCTCAGACTAGAGATGTAACATTCCTTTTCAAATCAAAATATTTGTTTGGGTTTTTGTCCGTGGTTGAGTGATACAGGACCAATTTTTCTCCTAATGCTGGGGAAAACTATACTTTTAGAAGAGTCTAGTATCTGAATTTATGAAAATATTCACTTTATAGCCAGCTAGGCTATGTGGGGTTCAAGGTCTCAGTGTTTTTGAGCCTTGCTAGGTGCGGGGATGAGGAGGAGCAAGGCCTGGGCCTTTTACTCAAGCTGGCCAACAGGATTACTTCATACCATGAACGTCACATTCAATATAAATTAGAAAGTTTGCTGCTTAGATTTCTCTGCCTGTATGGTGGCAGTCCAGAGAATTCCTTGCACTGGTGCTGGACCCCTGACGCCTTCCTTCCTCCTGAAGCTGTTGCCCTCACAGTGTCTGACATTTGTTGTCCCTGCTGGGAGTGCACGGCTTCCTACTGACATAATTAGCTGAGTATAATTCTTGTATATCTTATATTAGTATTTATTGTTAATTATTTAGTCTTATCCTATTAAATGTATTTATATTTCAACGCTCATGTTTCTTTGCTTTCCCTGATTCCCCTTTCCAGGTGCATGGGGGGTTATCAGGTGATAGAATAATTGTTTAAATGACAATAAATTGTTATGGGTTTTGTCAAACCATAACAGTTTTGAATAAAATAATAAGGCAGTAACTCCACAGTGACTTTACTTGCTGATTAATATTGCCAGTCTGCCCTGTACTGTCTGTCACTCAGAAGCCTGAAACATTATGTTGGTGATGATGCAATATCTGGTTTATAATATTTTTTCCAAAATCTTGCTACTGAATGCTTCCTTGTTGTTATGAGCCTAACTGCTGTGACTGTGTTTATGACATTTTCCATGTGCTGCTAGCCTAAATGCACAGAAAGCATCCTTTCTAAAGTTAAAAATATATAGCATAAGCAGTGCAAAATACAGATATTGAACAGAGAGTATAAGGGGATGAGAGAATCACAGAATTACAGAATTACAGAATGATATGGGGTTGGAAGGGACCTCTGCAGATCATCTAGTCCAACACCTCCTGCCAGAGTAAGTCCACCTAGAGCAGGTTGTTCAGGAATGCATCCGGGTGGATTTTGAATGTCTCCAGAGCCTGGACAGCCTATTCCAGTGCTCTGCCACCCTCAAAGTAAAGAAGTTCCTCCTCATGTTTAGGTGGAACTTCTTATATTCAAGTTTGTGCCCATTTCCTCTTGTCCTATCCCTGGGCACCACCAAAAAAAGACCGACCCCATCCTCTTGACACCCTTCTTGTAAGTATTTATAAGCATTGATCAAATTCTCCCTCAGTCTTCTCTAGGCTGAAAAGACCTAAGTCCCTCAGTCTCTCCTCGTAAGAGAGGTGCTCCGGGCCGCTAATCATCTTTGTAATCCTCTATTGTACCCTCTTTAGGAGTTTCCTGTCCTTCTTCAACTGGAGAGCCCAGAACCTGACACAGAAACAAGTATATATAACGGTGTCACAAAATAAAACTTCATTCTTTTCTTCCACCTAGGAAATAGAGTCCTTTTATCAACAGAAAAAAGATTACTCACTCTTCACAAAAAAATAATGAACATACCGAATGTATTCTCACTCCTCTGACCCAGTTAAACTAGTAGAAAAGAAATGTAATTCAGTGAAGCACTGCTGCAATCTTGCTGCTTACTTCATTACCACATTATTTATCTTGATTTCCTATTGTAGATGTTTCAACACTATCCTTACACATGAGTTTGTGTTGAATCCAGTGCTTTTAGAGGCATATCTGTGAACACGAACAATATGTAGTCTGTTCTTTGGGGTTTTGTGAAATATTAATAAATTATGGTGCAATGACAATGATATAAAAGCTAAGTATTAAGAAAACTTAGATCCCACTCCAAAACCTGGTACGTTTCCACATAAACACAGAGCATGTGCGCCAGAAACCTGTGTGCCTTTGTATCGACCCGGTTCCCACCTCAGAGGCATGTGAGTGCCTAAGGAAGCTATCTGCGCCTAAGGGGAAACCACTGATATGTTGGAAAAAATGTGAAAGTGAGGATCAAGAGAACTGTCTTTTATTTCTGACATATATATTCACTTTTTTTGTTTAAGCTGGTTACCTAGCTTTTCTCCGCCTCCACTTGGAAAACACCCTTAAATGACAATTTTCATGTCAGAATGCGATCAGTGAGAGACGACAAAGATGTTTTCTTAAAAAGGTGACAAAACCAATGCGCCTCATCAATTCAACACTTACAACTTTTTAGTGCACCAAGGAATACAGAAGAGAAAATAAAAATATAAGCTGAGCAGCATTATTTCTTTCAATAGTTCTTTGGGTCAAATATTGTATGTATATTAGGACACTAAAGAAATTGTCTCTTCATAATTTAAACATTTCTCATTGCTCATTAGTGCATTAGCACACTGCAAGAAAAATATTGGACTAACCCATGTCAATTTTTTAATTTATTTTAAGCTTTAAAACAAACAATAAGATTTGGAGGAGTTTCTATTTTTGTTTCTTTATATCTCTCTCAAACCAGAATTATTAGGCAGAAACAAACTTGTAATACTCGTAATTATATTTGAGAATTGCTTCATATGATGAGTACTGGAAAATTGCCATCTGTGAAATCATAATAAGAGAAGACATATCTTGTTACTACGTAAGGTAAATTAATACAATCAGAATTAAGAAAAACAACAACCTTGATTTTCTCCAGAAGATATCAAAATATTCATAAAACTATACAGAAAGGATTTGCAGAAATAAAACATTTTAGAGCAATTTTTCTTGTTTTAATATCTATTCTGAAAAAAATCTCTTTCTAGTGCAAGTTTCCATTTTAACATCTGAGCAATCTCCTGTTTTCCCTTTATGTGAGGCATAGTACTTCATTTTAATGTTTCATGGTAGTTGGCTTGTAACTCATCTGTATTGAAATCAAAGTTATAACAATGGCAAAAATTATGCTGGAGTCAGGGGCCAGATTGTCATTTATAGTATCAATTTTTTATTATTTTTTTTTTTTTACATATGAATGAAAAATCTACAGCATGTTAGTATGCTCACTTGTAAAACATTATATCAAAAAAATCTTATATGGAAAGCATCAAAGCCAAGCACTCACAAGTTCAGAAATGCTACTAGCATGGTTCCTTAATTTGTTCCCACTGGATGTACTTTTCCCTATAGACTTTATTACCTGATTGGAGTTTATGTTTGGGGTTTTTTTTAAGGCTACTGCCTTTTTCAGTGCATGGAGAGTTTCCTTCTGTCTTCCACATTCAATGTCAGCCTGCAGGTCTTATTTGAAGTATTTCACTGAACACAAAGATCATGAAAAACTTCTCAATACTTGCATAGTTCTTATTATACCATGACAATTCTTCATTTACAACACATCTATTTTCACCTAACCCTACAAGGTATATTCCTCAAAAGATGCATAGGTTGACAAAATATTTTAAAAATCCTCAGCAGCAAGCCAATGAAAACAAGAGTAAATTATTCAATGATAACAGAAAAATGATGACAAATTATCTGAAAAATTTTGAAGCACTTAGTATGTCTCTTTTTCCTTTGGTTTTAGATATGTAAAAAACTAATTACATGACTAAAACTTAACAGTATCAACACAGCTGAAAGACTTCTTCCCTTGATGACCAGCTGAAGTTTTACCTTACCCAGACAAAGGATGGACAGTGTTTTCTCAGTGAACTACTGATTCTACCCTCTCTTTTTTTCCCCACGTGGAGGTTCCTGGGAAGAAAATTTGTCAACAAAGAGAAGGAAAACAGCTTAGAAGCACACATTTGGCTTCTCAAGATGCAATATTTAGATTTACACTTGTTTACAACAGAGAAAAACACTCAGATGAAAGGAGTTCATCCAAAGAGATACTTGGGCAGTAGTGTTTGTAGCAGTCAAAAATTAGTTCTCCAGAATTGCTTGGGACTCCTTCCTTATTTCTTTTTGTCAAAGAATCAGCAGGAGAATTCTAGATTCCAAGGGAAAAGATGGACTCAAATTTACCTCCACTTAAGAAATATGTAAATTCCAAGAGATATAATTCCATGGCACAGCATAGACAAGTGTCTCAGAGAAAGAAAGATGTCAGACTGTGAAAATTTGAACTATGCCTCAGAATGGGACACTAAAAAGTTGGAAAAAACTGTGCAACAGCTGGAGAAAAAGGGCAGGACCAAAAGCATTGGAAAAGAAGGGGTTTCCTTTAAAATCTTGTAAAATGAAATCTTCCATTTCGGAAACTGTGACCATGGGCTTGACTCTGGAATATCCATCATTCACTGGTTACAGAAAATATATTTAAAAGTATCCTCTATTATATCAGTCCCAATCTGTGACTGAAACTAAATCACAGACATACAGAACAGACAGGAATAAAGGAGTAGAACATAAACTAAAATATTGAAAGACTGGTATATAGACTGCTTAGATAAAGTAAATTTTCTCAAATCAGCTGCAAACCATGAAAATTGCTAAAAATTGCTCTGCAAACCTGTGGAGACTCTCTCAGAGCTGTTAACAGCTAAGCTTTAGAACCAACAACGAGTAAGCCTTGAAGAAGATAAATATTTATAGTATCTTTGAAAGGGCAGAAGAAGAAAAGGACACAAGAAACTATAAATCAGACACCTTAACAAAAGAATTTCCTAGGAAACTACTGGAATAATAAAACTTGGTAATTTGGGAAAAAATAGGTGCAGCATATTTCAAATATGAGAAAGATTTTGATCCTACCTATGAGAATATCTCAAGGATTTTAAGGTGATACATTTTAGATGAAAATACTTAAAAGGTGGGCACAGAATTAATTGTGAAACACTCAAAACCCTGATCAATATTCTTTGTTAACTTGGATAGTTGTATCCAGTAAGGTTCTGCCAGCATAGGCCCTGTAATCACTGCTATTCAATGTATTAATGGAAAGGAGAAAGAAGCAGAAAATATTTGCATTTGAAGATGGAAGAACTTCATGGATTTGGAAGAAAGGATCAAAATGTAGCACTATTTGAAAGATTGGAAATTCTTTAAAATAAGATGCAACTATACGTAGAGAAGAGCAAAGAATAATCAGCAATACTGTGAAATAGGTTTTTTGAAAAAAAAAAGATCAGAGTTTCTAATGAATTACTCAAACTGAATATGAATCAAGGTATTGAGCTAAATCATATTAGCATACATAAAATACAGTATTGTAGAACAAGCTCTCTGAAAAATTGTCTTTCAAGAAAGATACCGAAAGTCTAGAGGGCAGACAATAGGATATGTTAAGGTCTACTCCAAAGGTTTTCTCCTCGATATCCCCATTTTAATGATGGAAGATCAAGAAACAGGATTCTCCAAGAAAGAATGAGGAGGTTGCAGGAATATCAGATGAGAATCTCAGTCCAAGAGAGAAGCTTTAAAGGACCATCCTCAGAGGAGAGTTGATCAAATAAGTCACCTACAGAAATCTATCATGTCATCCCTAAGT
>VXAK01022372.1:11784-50656 GCA_013399435.1 Arenaria interpres
ACCCCCACCTCTCTACACCCCCCTTTCAGGGAGTTGGAGAGAGCAATAAGGTCTCCCCTCAGCCTCCTCTTCTCCAGGCTGAATAACCCCAGCTCCCTCAGCCTCTCCTCACAAGACTTGTGCTCCAGACCCCTCACCAGCTTTGTTGCTCTTCTCTGGACCCGCTCCAGCACCTCGAGGTCTTTTTTTTATGGTAGGGAGCCCAAAACTGGACACAGCCCTCGATGTGGGGCCTCACCAGTGCCCAGCACAGGGGGACGATCGCCTCTCGGGTCCTACTCGCCACGTCGGGGCTGTGGGTGCTACGGCCCCGCCATCGCATGGTGCCCCCCCTCCGCACGGAAGGGCAGCCGGCGGTGGGTTAGACGGCACGGCGCGGAGGTGGCATCTCCGGACACCGGCGGCCGGGAGGGGTGTCGGGTCTGATCCGACGGGGACCAAATTACGCTCGTCCCCCCAAAAAATAAAAAAGGGAAACGGGATCAGCAGTCGCTTGAAATCTCAGTGGGGCGGGAAGAATAGCGGAGCAAAGGATGCAGGCTTTTTGAAGGCCAGATGTGAAACGTTTATGAATGGTGTTGTGCCATGTGGTCGCTTTTGGAAGCAGGGCTCTGGCTGCGAGCCCTGGCTGCCTTGCCGTAACTCTGCATTTTTTCCCCTCTTCTTTTAATACCCTATGAAAAGACAACATTAGTTTGATTTAGTTCGGTGTAGCAGTGCAGTGCGAATGTGACTGGTGAGACGTGACAAAGAAACTACTTCTCATACAATGGTAAGAAATTTATCTTAGCTAACAGATAAGTGACTTTTTCTATTAGAGTAACCCCAAAGGGGGCATTCAGAGTTGAGGCTTGATGATGCCATGCTCCGGGCAGACATTTACAAACATATGGTCTCTGGTCTGGGCCTCTGGTCTGGGCCCACAAAGTAGAGACGAAAGACGTTGAAGTAAATTATTTGTTACTGTCACGGTATTTAGGCTCTTAGATTTTCATACAGCAGAGCACTTGTCACAGATATCCTTCAAAATACTTGCTTTTGCTAAATATTGGCCGCTCCTTTTAAAGAAGGAGAGACAGAATAAAGAAGGTTAGAAGAGCAACATTTAGCGCCAGAATCCGAAGATAACTCCTAATTTCTCTCAGGCACCAGGGTACATCAGCAAAACTCTGGCTTTGATGTGTCACAGTGAAAAGTTTTAGTGGTTTCAAGCAGTCAACATTGCTGTAAAACACTGAATAATTTCATTTTGTAATCGCAGTGTCCATTTAACCTTAATCACTGGACTGCCTTTTAGAAAAATGCGAAGTAATTAGATATAGAACTTCAGGTTTTCAACACAAAGTATAGCCAAATTTGGCAATAAAAGGTATAGCAAGTTTTTATTCCTAAATAAAAATCCATGCTCTTAATTTCACTTAGAATTTTTACATCTCTAGAATTGTGAAAACAGTACATTGGATAAAAGTAGATTTAAACGTCTAAAAGCAGATGAGGATCCTTGCTTACTACACTACTTTTTGAAGAATAGGCTGCTCAGGTGAAATAATTACTAGTAATTAATAATTTAATAATTACTAGTAATTGTAATGGCTGTAAGAAGGATTTTTTTTTTTTTCCTGCATTATTTCACGTGGCCATCTGTGTTTTGCAGGCAAATGAAGTAATTACTTTGTGAGATCACGTTACTGAAGTGCGGGCTCTTTGGGGCAGAGCCATCATTCTGCTGCGTGACCTTATAAAGGGGCTTGGGGCAAAGAGGGGCTTCTAAGGGGCTTTAGTGATACAGTTGCCAAGTTACTAGGAAACATATTTCTGAAATACAGCTTCCTCCTCAGGCTGTTGCCATCAGTTTTCTTAATTGCCTCTTCTTACTAATGAATCATCAAATCAGTACCTATTAATTGAAGTCTGGATTCGGAAAAACTGGAAGGGACTGCCCCCACTGGAACTGCCCTGTGCATGTGAATAAAGATAGGCACTTCATTCTTTGCAAAAGTAAAGGTCTTACAAACCTTCTAAATTTCTAATGCAGCTTGGGTTTATTGTAAACATTTATCTTTTTTTTTTTATATACTTTTGCTTATGATGTAAACTGCTACCTACTGAAGAAGATGAATTACACACATCATTATGTCCAGTCAGTGTATGAATAGTTCATCCTCTAGCTGCATCTTTGGCGTGTTTTGGTACTACAGGCACAGACAGTTTAACTCACTAAACATCTGGAGACGTGTCTTTTCAGGGTGAGCTTATAGTTTGTAATAAAAAAAATATGTTCCACTGAGTTTGTGGAATGAGTTTTATTTTAAGATTATGATTTTTACATGTGCTTTTATAGCAGTAAATTTATAAGGAGTATATGGGTGGAGGTAGGACTTACAAAAGGCTAAATCTGTGCTTTCTTGCCTGCTATTATAGATAAAATCTCCTCAAAAAAATCACATACTACCAAAAAATACAGTTCTAAAATATGCGTGCTGTCTCTACATTAGTTTTCAGTTGAGTTTCTGTTTAACCGTCCATTCTCAAACATGATATTTTATTGCAATCATGGAACAGCAAGATGTTAAACTCTTGTTTTTCATGTGTGTAATTAAAAGCAGACATGTTAGTGAAATCCAAGATGAAAATCCATAAACTAACTTATCAAGTTACTGCAGTATATTTATACTGTTCTGTCAGATTTCGGGCACTATCTGATAGCAGGTCAGCGCATTTTCAAAAGTTATTTATTGTTGCACATCAGCCCATTCTGCAGTTTCATACCAGCTTTACATGTGTTTTTAGTAAAGAGTTGTGTTAAGACCAACTTGTTCTACAATACTGTTACTAACGTTTTCTGAAATGAGGGATGAGCCTTAGACCTCTGGGACTTGACAGAAATAGAGTTGCCTGTGACTGTAAAAGAATTTAAGTTTGGTTTTGCGAGTTATGGATAGATCTAAAGAAGCTGGTGGCAACATCAATTCAGTAAACAGAGTATGGATTTATTGGATTTGGTAAAATATCTGTAGAGAATAAAAGGGGATGAGACAGTGAAGGTCAAAGAAAGAGCGAGCTGAAATCTAAATAAAAAAAAAATCAGGGCACAGGCAAGAATTTTAATGGTAGCATGAGTGGTTTCATATGAAAGAGATAAATGAAGAAAAGCTTTTGTGAAAAAGGTAGCAAAAAGTGATGACTGACAGTGACAGAGAATAGGAAAATGAGTAAAGTTAAGAAAGAACAAAATAAGCAGATCATTTTAGCCAGAACAGGCAAGAGTTTTTATAACACTCAGGAAATGCCAGGCATACATATTTATGTGTAGATTTGATGGAAGGAAGTAGGCCAGGTGTTAAGATTTTAGTAGTTAAGTCATCACATATAATTAAACTAGGAGGAGTGGAGGCAGAAGATTGAGAAGACTTCAGGGTGAGAAAGAATAGAAAAATTGTCCACAAAAAGGTCAGTTGAAGGAGTTATTAGGAGCAAGAGGGAAAATAGTGGAAGAGGACACAAGAAGCGATATTACTGGCCGTAATATTTTAGGAGTAAAAATCAGTTTAGAAAGGCTCAGAGTAATGCCAGGTGAGTGGAGAAGGAATAGTGGAAGTAGTATCTACAGAGGTGTTGTCCTGGGTAATTTGCAGTCACAGGGAAAGCGTGTACAGTAAAGGAGAAATTGTGACGGTGGTTGCAGTGCCTGCCTGCTTATCAGACTGGGGGATGGTTCTTCTCATGCTGAAGTCATCTCTGGCAAGACACTGGGACAGTCCCATAGAAGTTGTGTTGAAAGTCTTCTCTGATCAGCAGGATGCAACAGTTCCGAAGAAGGATCTCCAGTGCTAACGCTTTCCTGAATACACCAGCACATCTTTGTTTAACGCGGTTCATGAAGCTTCTTGCCTTCACTTTTTTCAAATGAGTATCGCGTTTTTTTTCCCAGAACTTATAACTACTTTGTCTCTGCTTTGTACTTAGTATAATCTACTTCAGGCTTCTTCAAAATGTTGAGAAATTGCCCTTCGGATTCCAAATATGTGCTGTTGGGTCTTAAACTGAATTTCAAGATTCTCAGGAATTCTCATTCCAATTCTTTTCAGTTAATCAAATTAATTTAAAATTCTCATTCAAAGAAAGCTGAGTGACATCTCTGGTAAAGTTTTGGGTACTTGCCACACAAGTGTAGGAAGTACATTATTTTCTGGACTATGGTAGCATCCACAAGCAACGCATGCTGCACAAGCGTGTAAGATGTTCCCTGCTAACGGGTTCACTTTTGGGTCTAGTATTATCAAAATCTGGATTGAGACTTTAAGCGAAATAATACAGAAAGTAATATCTAGGAAAAAATCTTTCGTGTGATGCTGAAATAGGTGTATGGATATAGAAATGCTTTGTCTGGTATATTCCAGTTTTTTAGGCTGTTACCTAGATTTTAGTAAGGACTGGAAGGATATTGTATAGAAATGGTACCAGCTGTACATCTGTTTGGAATGCTACAGTCTTCCAGATTTGAAGCTCTTATCACTGACTAAATTCCAAACTCAGAGTTCTGAGTACTTCTAATATGAATACTTTGGCAGAAAATCAGAAAGAGCTAGATACCAATTTGCAACTTAGCATACACAATTTCAATAATAAGGAAAATCTCCTGGAAGAATTTTAGTAACATTTTCTCCAAAAAGAAAACCTTTCCTAAATCATTACTGTATAAATATGTACAAAAATGGATCTTTATTTGCTCCCTGCTCTGTCAAGTCTGAAGTTCCTTCTATGTTCGTTAGTTACTTGAACCTTGTCCCGTTGTGGTATAGGTTTTATCCCATCTATGTAGTGTTTCCAGAGTATCGGTTCAATATGGCAGTAGTCCATTGTCCATCTTTTTTTTTTTTCCCGTAAATTTGGCAATAAATATTCCTACACAGTAGATACATGTCGCTTAAGCAGTATATAAAAGCATGGTTATATTATATTATTATTGCTAATTTTCTGGTCAGATGAAAATAGAGAAATCCCAGGGTGAAAATGTTTCTTCTGTAACCATTTTCCATGAGAAAACACAGAAATCCTTAAGCATATATACGTTTCGTACTCTTGAGAGGTGCTGCTCTGTCATATTCTTGTATATGTCCTGTTTCAGTTGCTTTAATTTAAATATATAAATATTTTTGGACTTGATCCAAAGCTCTTTAAGGTCTATCTGAAGACTGTCGTTTGCTACAGTACTTTTTGGATCATGGCCTTTATAGAAATGAACAGGACTGACAATAGATTAATTGTAACATCCCATATAAAACTTTCTAATCGCACATTTTTTAAAGATTTGAAATGTGAAGACAAGAGAAGACAAAAGCTTGTTCTTAAATGAGAAAGGAAAAAGTCCCACTTCAGGCTATCAACACCCTGTGAAGTAGTTTCATTATTTGCACGATATTTTCATACAGCAAGGAGTAAAGGACAAAATTTAGCATGTGCTTCTCAGAAAGAGCAGTTCCTGTTCTTCTTCCAGTTATGAGTCTTTTTTGTAGGTCCACCCGTGTCATCTTGGTGGGACTGGGTTCTTTAGATCACTTGTGTCCATCAGAGCTGTTTCATGTTCTTGTGAGAGTGTAAAGTCTAGGACAGCCATTACTTACACTAAGCTGTTTATATGGTGCTGACTCAGTGGACTCCAGTATTAAACTTCTCTCAGTTTCTTCATGTCTTCTAGAAATCTTCAGAACAGTCTTCAGTCTTCTTGTCTTAGTATCTTTCGAACTCCATCCTCCTCGTAGAAGTCCAAAAAATAACCTGTCCAGAAAGATAAAAAAAAAAACAACCAAGTTAATTTGGAAAGACAGAAAAAACATTCACATGAAGTAGCAGTCCTCAGGTACGGGTTGTTGAAGTGTGTAAGAGCCTGCGTGTAGGAGGTAGCAACAAAGCAATGGGCTTCTGGAGCAGACAGTGAGGTCATATATTATTAAAAATTCTCTGTCATTAGGGACATGGAAGCACAAGAGCACATTGCCTAGAGAGGTTGTGAAATCAGCCTCATTTGATATGATTATGAACAACTCTGAGAGCAGTGGGTAGGACAAAACAACCTCTTGAGAGCTCCTACATCCCTGTCTTCTGTGGTATTTTGGTCTGTATATAGGATGCCTTACAGTCTTCCTGCAATAGATGGAGTCTTCTTTTCTAATTTCTCAGTAGCCAGTTGCCCTTTTTGAAAGATTTATTATTTTTTTTTAGAACTTTGACGAAATAAACCCCTCATCCCCAAGAAAGCAGTTGTTTTCCCCACCAGGAAAAATGTGTTGCAATAGGCTATTGCCTCCCTTAGGCCTGACCTTACCACCAAACCTCAGCTACCTCATCACCACCTATTGCCGTGAGCGATTTTAAGAACTTCTTTTATGAACTGCAAACAAGACACCTCATAAAATGAGGTTTGGCCATGCCTGAAAAATCCTCCTAATTGTGTGATGCCACTGCTGGTGCCACCAGAGCCGCATTCCCCATAAATGAGTGTTCTCCAGACCCAAGAAAATTTCCAGTAAAATGTTGGCTGTTTTAAAACCAACCACAAAACACACTAGTCTACCAGGCATTTCCTTTAGGGTGCTGCTACTTGTACTGCTACCTCAGTAAGAGTGCTAAGTGGGGTTCCTCAGTGATTTTAGCTGTCCTGAAATAGTCACACTCAGCTGAGGATTCATCTGAAGGTAGAGGTTCAAACGCCTGTGTAGGGAGAATAGCGTATTTGGCAGCAGCGCGTGAACTCTGAGTGATTATCTGTCAGTCCATAAAGATTGAGAGAGAGAAGGACCATTGTCTTAGACCCTCTCTGAGGGCAGAGAGTGGTCTAGAGCAGTACAAGAGAGGGGGAGCTGGTGATAAACACAGCCTTGCAGGCTGCAACAGATGTATTGGAGACTGCCTTCTGGCTTGTGCTGTTGTGGGGACGGCAACAGAGAGCATCCTGACTCCAAGTTTCATGCATTTGTTACGAAGTTCAAGCTCGTAAATTCTTTAAGGGAACCTATAAGAATGACCTAGTGGAAGGACTAAGAATAGCTTACTGTCCAAAGGTGACAAATGCTACAGCTCAGCTGTGTCTGTTCATCTTACCCCATCAGTATATTGGCATATTTGATGCACGGTCTTGTAGTAAACGAGAATGTCTCTGCAGACAAAGAAAAGCTCCTGTTCATTTTACTTCTTCCTCTGCATATAAAATGGAGATGGGGCATCTTCATTCCAACTGCATTTTGAAGAGATCCAGGAAATACTCGCATCGTCTCAGCTGGAGGATGGTAATGCTTTCCTGCATCACTCCATTGCTCCCAATTCAAAGCATTTTTTTCAGGGAATCATGAAGCCAGGTACTCTGTTGTATGTCTTACTCTTTCATAGTTTAAGGTGTCCTTCACCCTTTCTTCTACTCTGTGTCCCTAATCCCTAGGCTTACACAAGATGAAGGTGCAACAGAGCTGTACTTAAGATGTTAGTCTATTACCCATTGGACCTTTGAAGTCAGCTGGCTTCCCTCGTGTCTAAATGGGTCTCTGGGTCTATTTGCTGCCTTAATTGGCCAGCCAGAGTGTATTTTGCATTGCCAGGAAACAGCATTTCTCCAGTTTGTTGTAAGGACAGCCAGAAAATCAAGACTACAAAGCCCAGCTGCCAGCACTCGACTGCTGTCCCTGCTACAAAGGCAGCTGACTTGTCCACCTAATATTAGCCAGGTGTCATTGTTTCAGGACCAGTTGGTTTGGCATTGCAGATCAGGCCAGGCACATTTTTGTCTGCCCTGAACCTATAGCGCGGTGGAGCCTTGGCCAAAGGGATATGCAGTTGCTCTGTTTTTGTGTCAGGGGAGTGCAGATGGAAAAGGAGGTTGGAAGGCAAAGAATGTGACTCTGAATAACACAGACGGCCAATCTGTCATTTTGAAAATCGAGTTCTGCAGGTAGACTTGGGGTTTATTTTCAGCCGACAGTTAGATGGATGAGAATCTCTAGTAAGACAGTTTTCTTGACATGACAAGAAAGGCTTCATCAGAAAGATACACTGTGCTAGTCGACGGTATTTTTTCCTCCTGGAAACCTAAACCAATGCATGTCTGTTGTAAGCATGAGTTCCAGAGTTCTGGATGACATCCTGTTACTAAAACGTGTTGGACTAGTGCTGAGCTTTCACAGAGTCCATCTGCTGCCTGTATCTGCATATGCTGAGAAGTGATAATCATGATCTGTTTTCTCACATTCCATAGCGCTGAGTTTCTTACGGAGTAAATTGAGTGAAGGGCAAGACCTGCACCATGTTTTCCAAACTTAATGAATTAATGTCCTTAAAAGATTGAAAACATCTTAATAAGGAGGTGTGACTTTGACCCCTTGACCTGAACTCACTTCCAAATCCATAACCAACTATAGCTGGTTATGCGGGCAGCAAAGTCAGTGAATTGGATGGTTGCATCACTTGTCGCGCTGAAGCACTCAAAAGCTTTACTAGCACTAGCTTGATAAGCCCACCTGTGCTCAGGTGTAGCTTTGGCTTGGTATTATCATCAGCTTTATAACTGTTGCATAGATCAGCACTGAGTAATGAACAGGTGTCTAATCCTGGGTTGTACGTAGGCTTTTCCATCAGCAGCAGCTGTATGGAATTGTACAATGGCTGTTGTAGATTGTTAGTAAAAATCTGTCCCTTTTTGATCTAGCTGCAGTGCTACTGCCATGAAAATTATCCAGTCCTTTTTACTTCTGCTTATTTTTTGCACGATTCCCAGACACGGTTCAGGTTATCTCATTCCAGGAATTGTACTTTTGGGTAACGTTCTTAAGCTTATCTTTCTTTTGCAGAAAATACTCACTGTAGCAGCTGCGTAAGCAATTATTACATCATAGAAGTCTGAGGCTGTACAGATTTTAACCACATTTCTGGCTTTGAACTCCCACACAGGATGGCATTCCTGTTGAGATTAGTAAACTGCCTTTTTTTAAAACAACCATATGCTCGTACACATTATGTCTATGTAAGCATAGTTCATAGCTAGCACATGAATGCACATCAGGCATAAAATGTTTTAATTCGTGTGACCTTTAATCACTTCTTATCTGATAGGTCTTCTTCATGACAGCGTTTGTAAAATTAGAGTTCTGAGTTCCAGCTGTGTTTCTGCTGTCCTCTTCCCCAGACTCCTGAAATCTCTCTCATAGTACTACAGATACCACCTTAACATCAGGACAGGTACCCTTGCTGTTACCATACTAACACGACTCAAGTTCTTTTGGATGCTGTGCTGCACATACTTTCTTACAGGGACAAAGTAGTGATGAAGCTGCATTTGATTTTATCCAAAATAGCCTTCGATTTTCTCAATTAGTCAATTAGCATGCAAAAATACTATATCTGAATGAAAAGGAACTAAACGTGCTACCATCTTAACAGATCTCAGAGTTATCTTCATATTTTTCTGTCTCATGATACCAAAAAGCTGAACAGTTGCTTCACAAACTTACAAAATGGACCAGACAGCGTATTCCTGCACGTTACAGCTTTCCTGTAGGGTTTCTCCCTCCAAATAAGAAGCCACATTTTGGCTGAACGCTGACAATATCATCAGCCTTTCCCAGAAGTAGCTTGTCTCTCAGATGCTTGATATTTCTTTGGCTGATTTGCATGAAACGTTATGGACTTGGCAAAACAGCTGAAGGGGCACCAGGTTCAGAAGAGCAGTACTCTAATTCCTGTTTGGTCATCTTTGGAACTCCAGCTGACGAGCCCATCAACTGCGGTAAAAGACACATGGTCACACTCAGAGAAAAAATGAACCATCACTTTCTGCCCAGTAAGTGAGATTCTTTGAGATGCTGTAATCAGAGTAGTTTCTACCATCTGCTTTCCACTACCCCCTCCTTTCAGACACCCTGCATTACAAACTTCTAGTTACGAGAAACTGAGGAGAGGCCATGGCTGGTGCCCTGAGGAGGTTGTAAGGAGGCCATGCTGTTGGTCGTCTGAGGAGGGTGTAAGGAAACACAAATGGCTTCAGTCTGAACTGCTTGCCCAAAGATTTCCAACCGGGAACCACATGAATGTGCACATGTACAGTTGAATCCACAACACTGGAAAAATACGGTTATGAGACAGTAAGTTTCTAAATACTCATTAACAACTCTTGATGCCAAAGTAGTCAGAATCGATTCCAGTGCAATCAGGAGTTGACACCCAAAGTCTGAGACACGTACTTTCTGAGATTTTGGAAGAGCAGAGATTTGTCGACAAATGAACATTTTTAACTGCAAAGCCAAGCTGGAGAAAATGTTTTTCACTGTTTTATTGTTATGTTTTAGAAGAATGGCCTTGAGGGTGGAGTCCTTTTTTTTTTTTACTGCTTGTTTTTCACATCCCTCTATTCTCAAGAGATTTTTGGCAGGATCTTTGGAGGATATGAATTGTGATGTCACCAGAAAAATGAGTCTGGACCACAGTTCTCCCTCAACAAGCTATCCGAAATCCTTCTTTGTCTGGATGCACTCCTGCAGACGAACTTGCTTAGCTTAGCCTGTTTTGAATTCTTGAGTTATTTGATTGGAGTAGAGGTGTGTTGCCAGAGCTGGGAGGGAAGAACTGGTGTCCAGAGCCAGGGATTGTCCTTCTGGGGAGGAACTTGGCTGAAGACCCGTTTGTACAAAGCCCTGCAAAAACCTGCAGCCAACTCTGCACTTCAGTTAAGTGTGTATCATTTTTCAACACTGTTAAGATTAATTGCAGACAACAGCACTAAAAATATGGTTATTTGTAACACATTGTATGAAATTTGATGGATATAATGTTTGTTAGCAGTACACTGGCAGACAGAGAGCACCAGACAGGATCCCTATTCCCAAAGAAGAGATCAGACACAAATTCATGTCTTTCACCACAGACAGATATTTTATTTACAAGACTGATTTTCTGTGCAACATTATAAGCAACAATTAGGTTTCAGACACTGGCATGAATTCCGGACACACTGAGGAGTTCAAGAGAAATATTGCCTTGACTTCATAATGACAGAATTTTGACCATTGTTTTGGGTATGTAAGACTAGAAGGGTGACCTGGGTCACAGAGTACAGAGCTCTGTTATAAACTAACATTTAATGTCATCCCATTTAGAAATGTAATGATTTTCTTATTTAAAAATGTTTGGTTTATTCGATCCCACAATTTTGATTATTGTTTACTGGTGCAATATTTGTTGACAGAAACCACATCTTTTCACAAGCTTTACTTATCTAGGCTTAAAATGGTCTATTTCTTCCAGTTTCTTCTCATATAATAGGGATTTGATTGCCCTGCCTTTCTTTACACGTTTTCCATTTTAATGTAATCTTTCCTAAAGAGGGATAGCCAGACTTAGACTCAGTGCTGCAGAGCTTAGAACTTTAAAATTGGTAACTACTTTAAGAGTGCCAACCTTAAGATGACTGATACATCCTAAAATCTACTTTAACTCTTTCTTTTTTGCTTTAGGTTGTTGGATTATAATCACTAGGGAATATAGGTTGTTCCCTGGAAACAACTGAATTATAGGCAGGGGTTATCTTCTCTACTGGCTTTCAGCTGCTTTTTATTCCCACATATGAAGATCTGCCAGTTGAGGTGCTCTGGTAAACTCTGTCTGATATGTGTCAAAGTAAGTGTGATTGTGAGCAGAACAGGTTAGGAGGTGGATACATGGACAGATGGAAGGAGTCTGTAACCCTCATATATCAGGAGCACCTGGGGAATGATGGCTTTGTAACTGGTACAGGTGGAGCCAGAGGAGACAGATGCCTGTCCTTACTGGACTCTGCAGGAAGTGATCCGTGAAGATGGATACTCTTGAATAGAGTGCTGCTGCTCACTGAATTTTCCCCCCTTTACATGTGCCTGGAGCAAAAGTAAGAGTGCCACAATTGTGTGAGGCATTTTTATGATCCGGTGGAGAGAGGTGGTCTAGGAATAATCTGGTGTGCACTCCCTGTTCTGCCGCTAGCTTGCTAGTATAAGTTGGGCGAGTCATTTCATCCTTCTATACTTCAGCTTCTCCATCAAAAAGAAGTAAATGAGATTTACCTTCCTCTGTGGAGCACAACTACCTACAGGTGAAAGGGCCTTATTTATTTTTCCTTAAGTAATCAGTTACTGAAATGTTTAGGTTGGAAGGTCCTCTTGAGATCATCCAGTGTTTGAACACTCTCACAGTAAAGAAGTATTTTCTTCTGTTCAGATGGAACGTTGTGTGGTGTAATTTATGCCAATTGTCTTTTTTCCTCTCGGTGGACACTATTGAGAGGAGTCTGGCTCCCTCTTTTTCATCCCCTTCCATCAGATATTTATAAACATTGATCAGATCCCCCCTGAGCCTTCTTTTCTGCAGGCTAAACAGTCTCAGCTCTCTCAGTCTCTCCTCACAGGAAACATACTTCAGTACATAAATCATCTTGGTGGCCCTGCACTGGATTCACTCCAGTAAGTCCCTATCTTTCTCAAACTGGAGAGCCCAGGACTGGACACAGCACTCCAGGTGTGGCTTCATCTGTGCTGAGCGGAGGGGAAGGATCAGATCCTCCCTCAGCGTGGTGCCAGCGCTCTGTCTAATGCAGCCCAAGATGGGGTTGGCTTCTTTGCTGTGAAGATACGTTGCTGGGTTATAATTAGCTTGGTGTCCCCCAGGACACTCAGGTCCTTCTCTGCAGACCTGCTTTCTATCTGGTAAGCCCCCAGTGTGTACTGGTGCATAGGGCTTATTCCTCCCCAGATGCATTTCCCTTTGCTGAATTTCATGAGGGTTCCTCACTGCCCATTTCTCCAGCCTGTTGAGATCCTGCTGGATGGCACCACAACCATCTGGTGCATCAGCCACTCCTCCCAGTGGTGTATCATCTGTGAACTTGCTGAGGATGAACTCTTTCCCAGTGTCTGTAATGAAAATGCTGAACAGTGTTGGAACCAGTACTGAGCCCTGAGGTACACCACTAATGACTGGCCTCTGACCAGACTTTGTGCCACTGATCAGACCCCTCTGGGCCTGGCCGTTCAGCCAGTTTTTGGTCCCACTCACTGTCCACTTACCTAACCTTTACCTTGTCGGCTTGTCTGTGAGGGCCTTATGGGGGACGGTGTCAAAAGCCTTACTGAAGTCAGGGTAAACACCATCCACTGCTCTCCCCTCATCCACTAGGCTAGCCACCTCATTGTAGAAGGCCGTGGGTTTGGTTAAGTATGATATCCCCTTCATAAATCCCCTTCTGACTTCTCCTCATCACCTTCTTGTCCTTCATGTGTTTGGGTATTGTTTCCAGGAGGATTTTCACTATCACCTTCCCAGGCAGAAGAGGTTGAGCAGTCTGTAGTTTCCCAGATCTTCTCTCTTGTCCTTCTTGAACACAGGAGGGCATTTGTTCCCTTTCATTCTTCAAGAACTTGTCTCATTTGCCACGACCTCTCAAAGACAACTGTGAGTAGTCAGCTCAGCCCCTCAGCACTTGTGGGTGCAGCCTGTCAGGGCCATCAGTCAAAAAATTTATGAAACAAAAGAGCAAACATGAGAAAGCTGTCCCTCTTGATAATCAGATGGTTTTTTACACAGTTTGCTTATTTGTTATACAAGGGGCTGTTCAGTGTCCAGACTACAAGATGATAGGAAAATGTGACTCATGTTTTATTCCAAGTTCTGATACACCTGCTGTGCAGTGAACTTTTGCACTTGGCGTATCAAGTAGTGTTTGGCAGTTCATTAAGAGTATTTAGTTTTATTAAATTGGAGACTTTTGCCAAATTCATACTCTACACAAATAAGTATCCTCAGTCTGCTTTTCCCTTTAGTTTCAGGGTTGGTATCAGTTGGTATCTATACTAATTTTTCTTTCATATGTTAAGTGATCAAAATACCATATACCTTTCTGTCTCTCCGTACAGTACTTTTGCATTTGCAGACATACTTTTGAGTAAAATAGACTAATTGGATAATAACCTCGGGGAAAAAATAGTTCTGCAAATTAACCTGTAATGAGATTCATCTGGTTTTTTGTATCAGACAGTTATTTGATTTATCCTTTATTCTCCATGATTTTAAAAGGTTGCTTATTGCTGCTGCTGCCACTTTTGGTAATAAAAGAGTGCAATATGACAGATCCCTTTATTGTGCAGGACTCTGTCTATTGGAACTGGTTTTTTGCTGGAGTATCAGTCCCCAGGCTGTGTCTTTATCTGGAAGGTGAAGGGAAACTGCAGTTTGCTTCACCAAGGAAGGAACACCTCCAGCACTAGGGCTGATTGTAAGGTGCTAATGGATGCCTTTTGGATGGGAGCGCTATTCTGTGTAGATTAGGGAGGGGAAAACAAACTCTCTTTTGTTTTGTTGTGGGTTTTTTAGTTGGTTTGTGGGTTTGTTTTTTGTTTTGTTTTGTTTTGTTTTGTTTTTTTTAACGGGGAAATGCAATGCCATTTATTAAGGTTGTATTAAATATATTGTTGTGTTTTTCTTTCTTCTCTTATTTCTGCAGATCCTTCAATGGAAGAATGCTGTGACAAGGGTATTGAATGGGCAAATAAAAACAGAATATGTACTTCTCTACCATTAATATCCGAGTCCAGAGAATGCAGGTATATAGTTGTGTATTATATATTAAACTAGAGTTTATATGTTCATGTAAAACCATGGGAATGGCAGGTATGAAAGCTGATTTAGAAGATGAAGCACCAACTCTTACATCCAAGTGTTTAAAATCCACATCTAGCCTTGGGGAGTACCTACCTATTACCTACTTTTCCTCCATTAAGTCCTTTAAATTTTTGCTGTTGAGCTAGTGTAGAGTCACCCAGCTCTAATTTGCTTGACATATACTGTCTGTTAGAAGTTCTTCTGCTTTACTCTACTCATAGGGCTTGGACTCTGCCTACAGTCAATATCTCTCAGTGTGGCTCCACTAACGTCAGCAAAGCTTCTTTAGTTTGTATGGATTATGAATCTAGCCCGGTGATGGTCAGAATTCTTGGGCAAAAGTTTGTCAGGAAACACAACAGATCCTGTGCATGAATAATCTATGGATTGAATATGTACATATGTGTGTATGGAAGACAGCCTTTTAAAACTGTTTCTCCTGTGTGGTGCCACACAGATAATTGTCCTGCAGTTCTTAGTTGCTGATGGGGAGGAACTTAGAGCTTAAGACAAGGAGATTCCTAGTTATGTGGAATATCTGACTTCTTTCAAATGTATTTGATGGTAGAAAATAGTAACCTTTAGTTAATTAGTAGATTTCCTAATTCTGCTGACATTTTATAGGATACTAATGCAATCTAGAAAATGAAATAATGAAGTTAAATGATAATTTTTTTCCACAGTAATACTTTGGTTATACTGAATCTCTTAGATGGTTGAGGCATTCAAGTTTTACGTCAATGATAGTTTGCATTATTTTTGCTGTTAAATGCACTAGTTAAATGTAATTGGTGGAGGTAACAATTTGTGACTGGTAGTTTGAGGGGCAGTGTCACAGGGGATTTTTGTATTTAAAACACATTACGTTGCTCCCCTCTATCTTTTCAAATGGATTGGAAAGTGATTTAACCTTGGTAATTGTAGAAGTGTTGGATTGATCTTTATTATGGAAAGAATGTGTCTTGCAGGCAAGTCTGTCCATTTTTTCTGACTTAGGCATTTATATTGGCATTGAAAGCACTCTCTTACACAGAAGAATTGACAGATAGAAATTAAATCCCAATTTAGGAAATACTTGGAGAGTCAGAAGAGTTACAGACAAAACAGAGGCAGGAAAAACAGGAAACCAAGTTTATTGAACAATCTGGGAATGAGAATCTTGATGATTTAATGATCATTTGATCAATGGGAGTTGCGATTCTGCTGTAAATGTGATTTATTCTTTTAAAGATTGCCATTTTAGACAGTCTTTAGGACTTCATAGGCTATGAACTAAGCTTACTAATGCTTCTTCTACCTTTTTTGCATAACTGATGCGTAATTAAAATTATAGTGATGTAATGGTAAATAAGAAATGGATAAAGGCACATATTCTGTGAGAGGCACCTAGCGAAAAAAAAAAGTGGATAAATGCAGTTCAGTGGCATGTATTCATGGCTGTACAATACATAAACATAGCTCCCCCTGAAGCTTGGCTTCACCCTAAAAATGGCTATGTAAAATTGGCACCTTTGACTGCTTTCTTTAATGGGAATATTGTTTTACTCCAGTTATGATTGCAAGCTGGCGTATCTGTGAGAGGTACAGAAAAATCACTTCATGATGCTATGCTAGACACAAAAGTAAGGACCAAATTCTACTCCTAATGGCTGGTGTAACTGGAGCCAGAACGAACAGTGAGGGAGCAGGCTTCCCTATCATCTGGTCTAACCTTTCTTGCACTGATTTTGTGCGTTTATTCCTACTGCAGAGAGACGCAAGCAAAACCGGGTTCCTTGCACTTGCTCAGGTCTAAGCAATGCCTTATTGGTGACGGAGTGTCAAAAGAATTTGCTTCCTGTTTAGACACCTACATGCAGTGGGAGCTCCTGGGCGACAGATACTTATCATATATGTGGTTGTTTAAACACCAGCTGGGATCTTTTGGCTGTCCAGTGCAGCACAGTGTTGGAGAGTGACTTGAGTGCTCTCAAAAGACGTGGCCTCTTGGGTATGCAAACCCATATTACTTCATGCCAGATGGAGCTGTTTGCCCTGCGTATTTCAGCTTGGATTTGCAAGGTTAGCAGTTGAATGCAAAGGGAAAAATACAGTGTGAAGTGAGCACGATTTGATGAAGTTACTGAAGTAAAATTGATTCAGTGCAGTTACGTTGCAAAGACTGCGCAACACAGAACAGATTGGATGTGGGTACTTTCCCCAACACGATTATAAGAATTTGCATGCTGGTTTTGAGTCCTCTGCTTAGAATAGTAATAACATAACGGCTTCTCAGATTCAGTCCTTCCCTCAAAGCAAGCCCAGTGCTAGAGTTTCTTTCGCTTTGCTTTTGTTCCTGTGAGAAACAAGCTGCCTTATTGAATTAGAGTTGCACCCCCTTGGCCTTTTCCCAACCATTTCAAGCACAGTCATAATAATCAAGAAGGGTTTCCACGCAGGCACTGACATTCTCATACGTACTGTGCATCGTAGAAACAAGCTGACAGTTCTGGGTTTCACCATTTTTTTAGGATCCTTCCCCCAAAGCCTCTTGTGGCTCTTAAGGGACTTGCCATCTATGTGATCATCACTTACCATAGAATTGCAGGTTGGAAGGGGCCTCAAGGATCATCTGGTCTAACCTTTCTTGGCAAAAATATGCTGAATATGGTACAGTTCAAAGTGCAGATGTGCTAACTTTATTGTCATGCCCCAGGTGAGCCAGCCCTCTGAAGTTCACATGAATGTGTAAGGTCTACCTGGCTACTGTTACTCAGTTGCATTTAAGTCGAAACAAGGCTTCTGGCTCAATATCCAGTCATTTCTGCAATCTGTTACTGTGGTTGCTCGTCCAACAAATAAGTATACCTCATTATATTATCACTCAGGAGAGTGACAGTATTTTTCTCTGTGTCTTCATGACTCAGTAAATATGAGTGTAGCATTTTAATGAATAATATCTTTGGCTGTCGTAACAGCAGCTTTTTGCCCATTCATCCATTTTCTTGTGATGTGGTTAAACTCACAGCAGCTGGAATCAGCTTCCATTTATTTTTGGAACTCAACCTGCTCAGTAGATCTCCTTCCTTTCAAAATGAAGAGTTTCCCCTGCCCAGAGCTCTTAGCCAGTGAACTTAATTCCTGGGCCAGAAACAGCATATCTCCATATGAGAACTGCATGCCTTTAGCACTACGTCAAGTCTTTTTGGAGTTACATTGGGAATAACATTATTTATTAGTAGTGTTGCAAAAATGCATAAAAGAAGAAGCTACAGAACGCTCTGCTAGGTGTTGTGCAAAAACAGAGCAAAAAGGTGATGTGCGTTCCCAAGCAGAGACAAGTGGCAGCACTTGGATGCGGACTCGGGCAGGAACACAAGGAAGTAATAAGACGAGAGCGTGTGGAGTGATAGGCACCAGATAGATGTGTATTGATTTGTGTCATTGTAAGTCTGTCAGAGCCTGAGATTCCAGACCTCAAAGTTGTGACACTTGTCTGTCTGAAAAAAAGCTGTTTAAAGTTATTTTTGGAGACGTTGTCTTTATTAATTGTTACCTCTTCTCTGTAGCCTGCTTAGTGTGCCTCACAGTCACTTAAGATTTTGGGCTTCGGAGAGTGACAGAAGAACAATCTGCTATGTTGTCAGGGTTTTATTGCCACTCATTTAGGATAACTTGCTTACTTCGCCTTGAGAATAATGTCACACTCAGTTCTTTCTCTCCCACAATGTTACCAGTATTGTTTCTCCACATAATATACGATGCCAATATAATTTTACCTTCAAGAAAACTTCTATTACGTAAACAACGAAGTTGTTTATGGATTGCAGCTGATTGATTTTGAGGTTTGAATCAGTTATTTTTACTTGTGTCCCCTGTTAATTTATAACACTTGTTCTAATATATGTATTCTCATTTTTGAGGCACTCTTTATTATTTTCATATTGTCGTATTGTGTCACTCGTAATATCAGATCTTGCTCTTAATTTTCCTAAGTTCATTTCTGTTGCATGTTAAACTGCAAACTGAAAGGACTAAGGGTGGAAGACCCAGCTTATTTTTGCAAAATAATTCTGGAATGGAATCATTCCCTTTTTAATTTTAGTATTTTTTGGTGAAAGGCCTTCCACTGTGCGCATGAATAGCACTGACATAACTTTTAGACAGGCTAATAAGCGGAAGGAGAGAGGCAGAGGGTAATGAAATTAAGCTGACAGAAAAGACATTGTTTTCAGAGCAAAGTTAAATTTTAATGCTTTTATGGGAAGAAGTTAAAAATTACAAACTCTGCTGGTTTAGGAGTGTATCATCTGGGAAGGAGAATAATAAATGTGAAAGGATTGTGGATGTAAATCAACATGTAGCTTTTCAGCTGGAAATTTATTCCATGAAAATCTGTAACGTTGGTTAAATTTTAACAGAAGGTGAAAGTGAGAATATTAACCATGATTTCTAAACTTTATTTATAATCAAATCATGTAGTAATGAAATAACTTTAATTTTAGATCAACACGTGCAACAAAGAATAAGGACTTTTTAAATGTCTGATTGATTTCTGTTCATTAGTGAGCCACGACTAAACCTCATCTTTCAGAGAAACTAGGAAATGCCTGATTTTATTTGAAATATCCTGACTGAACATCAGTTATGAGGCCTTATGCTCCTAGAGATTCTGTTTTTAGTGTTATGAGATTTCAGTTATATTGTAAATACCTCTTTAGTTCAATAAACTGGTGTTGCACTGTTTCAACTGAAAATCAGAATGTGGCAGATAAGGAAGAATGTGGCTTTTTTAATTATTAGGAGTAATAAAAATAAAAACCCGACAGGAAGGTACTCTTCTACTTTCTCTCTTTTTATAGACCAAGATTGTAGGCTGTCCGTGGAGATGAAGTTAATAGGAGCGCTACACAGGAAGAGTTGAAAGGTTTTACACGAAGAGACAACTCTAGATGTCCTATTAGCCATTAGAGTTGTCTCCTTTACTCTGCTGTGAAGTAGAGAATGAGTATGTATCATGTTAGAGTCTAAGCCAGGGAGACACACAATTTAGCAAAGGCAGGAAGAGATGCTTTTCATCTCAAAAGTCTTGGACTCTGGTGAGCTCGTGGTGCCAAGCTCTAGTGACCATCAGCACGTGGCCTGGTGTGCAAAATGAAAAGGATGGCTAAGTTGCAGACCTAAGACCACTACTGTGCAGATTTTTCTAGCATTTTTCTCTGCCATCTTTCAGGGATTTCTACCTCTGTTACAGCCATACCAGTGTTTACAGACTCAAGTGGTATTTGCTACCAGTGCAACTTCACTGTAGGATTTGGGCAGTGAAGTGTGATTTTATTGTTGTTGTTCTGAGAATGAACAAATGGTATTTTAATCTAGCATTCAATTGATGTTTAATTCCTTATTACAGTTGGGGTGGGCCACATGACTTATGAATACAGCTGTGGGAAACATTTTAAGAAACTTTTTTGTTTTGGTTGAAATTGCCAATTTGTGGAGGTGAAATTTGTCAGAGATTTCAAAGAGATGACTGGTATTTGGAAAAAAAAAACCAAAAAACCCACACTGGAAATCAAACAGATTTACTGAAAGACTGCTGTTGTTTGTTTGTTTGTCTGTGGCTAACATATCTAGCTCCTCCACAGGACTTGGAGGGCTAAAGGAGCTGGAAAGTCTCAGCTCACACCCTCTTGGGCTAGAAGTTCAGGTTTTACGGGCTTCCAAAGTCCTGACAGTCAGACCACCCCAGAGCTGGGCAGGGAATGGAAATTCTGCTTCAGAGGGAATTTCAGCAACAAAAAAGCTACATATTCTTCCAAACTGGAACTAAATCAAATATCAAAAACTTCAAGTATTCTGCCAAATAAAGTTACTGTCCTGGGCTTAACTTCTTGCTGTGACTTTAAAGTCTATTTTTGTATAATCTGTTCATCAACGTAACTGGGTTTTGTTCCTATGCATCGACATCTCATAGCTGTTTTTGTCCAAGTGCAAACTGCACAGTCAGACCATTAAAAAAAAATCCAATAAATAAGAATCAGGAATCTTCAGGATTGTAGCCTGACAGCCTTGCCTCACCAATATGCACCAATATCTCACCAGAGATGCAGAATCTGAGCCCAGTACCCACACGTACCGTGCTTTTAGTGGGCTGGACTGGATGGCCTGGCCTTGGAGCTCTGGGGGTTCCTCATGCTCATCCTATGGTCATCGAGAGGAGGCAGGCTCCTCCAGAGGTAATGAATGGGATTCCACTTAGATGACAGTAGGAGAAGCCGGTACCTCAGCAGTGCATCTAACCCACCCCTCTTCCTTATACTTGCAAAATGTCCAACAGTGTAAATAAGGGATTTTTAAGAGTAAAAGGTATTGGTTTGCTGAGTATCTTTACGTAATTGTATGTGTTTCTAGGTAACCCTTGAAAAGATTTGACTCATCAATTCAAATAACTGGAGTTGAGAAAAAAAAGAAAGTGAATACTTTTAAGAGCAAAGAGAATGCTTTCAGTGTTGTTGGTCTGTAAGATGCATAAGATTTCCCATGGTGATGGGTATAAAAGTGCATTTATAAGGTTTTTCTGTGCATTTCTTAGAGCTCTAACATACTGGGCCATGCCTTTTTGGTGCCCCTGTTACACTATAAATAGATTTTATCAGCTTGGATTGCGTTTGGGACAGTTTCCTTTCCCCTCTAGCAGCTCAGGTGGCTTTGCCCGCAAGTCACAGAAGCAAGAAGAGTGGAGGATTTTAAAGCCTCTTCGCACAGATATTTTTTTATTTCCACAGGAAGGTTTTTTCAATTTATTCATTGGAACTGAGATAAAATAGAATGATTTTAGGAGCAGCAGAACTAACAAAGCTGAGTTTCCTGCAGATTTTGATCCTGTCTCCTCTTCACATCTTCCTGTAATACTCTTCTTTCCCTTGTCTTTCTTTGCCTCTTGCTTGCAATACGCTGTTTCCCACTATGACTTTCCTTGGTATCTTCACTTATCCCCGTGTCTCCTGTTGTCCCACAGGGCAACCTGTGCTTCCTTTGAGCTTCCTTCAGCATGCCCTACGTGACAGTCTACACTGGCCATGGGATTGCAGATTCTCACTATGTCCAGGGCCTGAATTCTCTCTTCCACCAGCCGGAGCAATGACTTGGTTCTCACCATCCTCTCCTCAGCCGCCAGCTGTCACAAAACAAGGATGCAAGGATGCAAGTCCTGGAGCCCTGTGCCACATGTGGTTGGAGTTAGCCATTTGCTTAAAAAAAAAAAGTCAGGACAGACTGCAAGGTAGACAGGCGGTTAACCCGTATTAAACATACCACCTAGATATTCTGTCTACTCCTAGAGAGTATTTTTACCTTGTAACTAAAATGTGTGCGCACAGGAACCTCTTTCCATGGCACTAGTACAAGTGCTAATTGTCAAAATTCAGATTATCTGTTCTTGACCTATATATGACATCCTTCTCCTATTGCTTCCATCCTTTCGCCAGCATGACTCAGGTACAGTGCTGCCGCAGCCAGTTGGAGAAACAGTACTGTTCAGATGGGATTGAATTTGCCAACGTGCATGAGGAGTGTGACTCACATATTGGTGAAAATTCCACCTGTGAAGCTGAATACTTCAAGGTGAGACCTCAGAGCTATTCCTGTTCCTCTTTAAGAAATAGTGTTGATTGTCTGGGCCTGGAGCATCTCCCTTACGAGGAGAGGCTGAGGGACTTGGGTCTTTTTAGTCTGGAGAAGAGAAGGCTGAGGGGGGATCTGATCAACACCTATAAATACTTAAAGGATGGGTGTCAGGAGATTGGGGCCAGTCTTTTTTCAGTGGTGCTCAGTGACAAGAGGAAATTGGCACAAACTTGAATATAAGAAGCTCTGCCTAAACATGAGGAGGAACTTCTTTCCTGTGAGGGTGGCAGAGCCCTGGAACAGGCTGCCCAGGGAGGTGGTGGAGTCTCCTTCTCTGGAAACATTCAAACCCACCTGGACAAGTTCCTGTGCAACCTGCTCTGGGTGGACCTGCTCTGGCAGGGGGTTGGACTGGATGATCTCCAGAGGTCCCTTCCAACCCCATGTGATTCTGTCATTCTGTCTAGATTGGTGTTAAGGGTTGACGCTGAAGGTCACTGTACTCAGTTTGATGCACACAGACAGCTTTTTTGCCCACCTGCACCTCCTGTCTGTGTTAAGGCTCTCCATTTTGTGCTTCTTTGAGAGAAACAGTTCCTTGCTGAGTGAAGCAGACTGTCTCATTTTATTTTAGCAGAGGCAGAGGGTAGAATGCAAAAGGGTGGAAGTCTTGAATGGGTAATTGGCTAGGGAACTACTTTGGCATGAAGAGAAGACATCAACGCTGTTGGAAGAGATGGGTGGGAAACTCAGATGTGTTTCAGAGTTGAGCTTTCATTAGAGCTTCGTGGCCTAGAGTCAAACTCCGTGGTTTTCAGTATGGGTGGTCCAAAGGCGTAGGGCTGAAGTTAATCCTCTTAGTATACTTATAATTCCAGCTTGTGTACACGTCCTTAGTTAATACAGCTTTGATTTACAATTGAATGGAGACATCTCTAAGCTTGTGATAATAGCAATTGATACTAGAATAAAAATGCCTGTCGTTGGCATCTTTGGTTATTCTGTGCCCTGCCCTACACCTTTATTACTGACTTTGTCTCCCATTTCTTAAAAGGGAGCATATTCATACCACCACAGCACAGAGTGTTTTTGGAAGAAAGTTCCACTAGTAAGACCATGACCTTGACCTTGACCATGACCCAGGCACAAACAGCTCTGGTCCTACTGTAGATTTCTTTCACTGGTGATGAAAATAGATGTGTTTTTCATAATAGTGTTTTTAACTCTTCCCATTGCTCAAAGATGCTGAGTGTTTCGGTTCATTCAGTTAAAAAAACCCACAAACTATACAGAAGGCAGCAGACAACGTCTGACTCACAGTTTTCATATCTTCAAAATGCTGGCTCGATCGTGTTCCTGGCAGTAGGATGGTGCTGATGTCAGGGCTGTGAAGTAATCCACGTTCTTGCTGTGAGTAAAAGAAAGGTAACACATGACAATGAGGTTGGCATTGTTGGGTTGTCATAAACTTTTCTGCATGTGCAGTGTGATTTTGTCCCATGGTGGAACGTGTTTGACAGAGGGGACATATTTCACCTGTTGACCATGTCCAGGGTGTGCCCTGCTCCTAGCGTGCGGATCCCTCTCTGCAGCCTGTAGCATTAGAAGCCTTTCCACCCCAATCTGGATGTATCATGGAAAAATATTTAGCCCCCTGTGGCAATACTTTGAAGGGCTATGAACAGATGAACAAGGACTGTGCTGGTGAGCACGCTGCAGGTTCAAGTGCTTGCTACCAGAGATAGTGCTGCTGTTATAAACCTATTTGAAACACATGCCATGGGACAGCTTTTAAACAGAATGCAACTGCTCAAGGAAACCCACTTTCTCATCAATTGACTGATGCTTCCCTATGTGGACTTGTCAGTATGAGGAAGAAAAGGAATTAATGACGGTGTTTTTTAAAACGGCCAGATTTCTTCAAAGATAGCAAGTTTCCATGGTGACCACTGTATTATTAAACAAAGTGGACTGGGCCTTGATCTCTGGCCCTAAGAATAAATGGCTCAGCACAGCTCTTGTCACGCAACTGACATCTTTCCCCTTCAAAACACAGTGCATGAGGGCTGTTGGGAGCACTCGTTGGCCTGTGCTAACCCCAGAATATGCTTCAGCATTGTCTGAGGGATGTTAGTTGCCATTAGAGCTTGCTAATATTTAAACATTACAGACGGTTGTGGGACAATGCCTGAGCCCACATTCTGTCCCTGTTTAATTTACTGGTATAAACATAGTCAGTGTTATTTAATCTTTGTGAACCTCTTCTGCCTCTCCGCTCCCTAGTAGGAACATCCTACACTTAATAACTACTGAGATAGCTGTAAGAGTATCTTTGTAGATAATCTCTTTCATTCATGATGGACATAGACGATTTATGATTTAATATCTGTGAACAATTATAATTTCTTTTGTTGTATACTTTTTTAATCTGATGACCGTGAGACGTACAATTTATCTGGCAATTTTGCCCTGCTGTGGTGAACTTTTACATTCACACCAACCCCAGCTCACATGGGCTTGAATCTCATTTTGCCTAAGTTGGTTCATTTTAGTTTAGCTTAGGTAGCATGGGAATTCTTTTGGATTCTCTTTTTCTCCTTCAAGGAAGCAGAAAGAGTGATTTAGTAATTCAATTAGTAGGATTAATCGCAGCACTTCGCAGCAAATGAGGCAGCTAATCTTTCTTCTGAATCCAAAACTTGCGATTGGAAAGAAGATAAAAAGACCATATTTTCAAAACACTTGCCTTAGCTTTTACACTTAAAGGCCGTAGGCATAGGCAATAATGGGCATAATTTTACTCCTCCATTTTCTTGGAAGCACAGCTTCTTTTTGCTTTGAAAAAAGGAATGCAAAATTAATCATTAATCTTTAAAATGTTAATCAAAAGACAGTAATCGATTTCCAGATTTGTTGCTGATACAGGAGAAATAGAAATGGCGTCATGAACTTTCTACCACAACAGCCCTGTAGAAAGGAGCAAAGCTTGTAGAAATTTGACCTTCCTTAAGGTGCTTGGACACTTTCCTCCAAATTTATCATAGGTACTTTCGTTTCCAAAGATGGAGATACGGTCTTATCTCCCCAGTTTTGTCAAGAATACTTTGGTTTTGTATGCTAGGTGAGCATGAAGTTTTGTTGCTTTGGACTGCTGCTTTTTTCTCAGATCTTCAAAAGTTCTGAAAAACTCTGCGGAGTTATTAGTATAACGGAGTATAACGTATAATGTTATTCGTATAATGGCGTTCTCCTGCAGAAACTGGCGAATCATGGCATAGAGAAGTGTACCCTTCACTGGGTAAAAAACTGGCTGGATGGCCGTGCCCAGCGCGTTGTGATTAATGGGGCGAAATCCAGTTGGCGGCCAGTCACCAGTGGTGTCCCTCAGGGTTGAGTTTTGGGGCCAGTCTTGTTTAATATCTTTATTGGTGATCTAGATAAGGGGATTGAGTGCACCCTCAGTAAGCTTGCAGATGACACCAAAGTAGGTGGGAGTGTTGATCTGCTTGAGGGTCGGAAGGCTTTACAGAGGGACCTGGACAGACTGGATCAACGGGCCAAGGCCAATGGGATGAGGTTTAATAAGGCCAAGTGCCGGGGTCCTGCATTTCGTTCACAACAACCCCAGGCAACCTACAGGCTTGGGGAAGAGTGGCTGGAAAGCTGCCCGGCAGAAAAGGACCTAGGAGTGTTGGTGGACAGCCCGCTGAACATGAGCCAGCAGTGTGCCCAGGTGGCCAAGAAGGCCAANAACAAGTGATATGAGGAGAGGCTGAGGGAACTGGGCATGTTTAGTTTGGAGGAGAGGAGGCTGAGGGGAGACCTCATTGCCCTCTACAACTCCCTGAAAGGAGGGTGTAGAGAGGTGGGGGTTGGCCTCTTCTCCCAAGGGAATAATGAGCAGACCAGAGGAAATGGCCTGAAGTTGCAGCAGGGGAGGTTTAGATTAGATATTAGGAAGAATTACTTTACTGAGAGGCTGGTCAGGCACTGGAAGAGCCTGCCCAGGGAGGTGGTGGAGTCACCATCCCTGGAGGTATTTAAGAAACGTGTAGACATGGCTCTTCAGGGCATGCTCTAGTGCCCAAGATTATTGGTTTGGGGATGGGTGTGATGTGGTGGGGTGTTGTGTTTTGTTTGTTTTTTGTTTTTGTTTTTGTGGTTGGACTCTCTGATCTCAGAGGTCCCTTCCAACCATGGTGATTCTGTGATTCTGTAATTTTTTCAGTCAGTTTTTTATAGCTTCAGCTAGCTAGTCTGGATTTCAGCAAGTGAGAGACCTCTTGTGGACAGATACACAAAAGCGATGTTAATACATGGTTCGCCTTTCCAGATCTGGTAACTTAAATGATGACATAAATAATGAAGAACTGTTATAAAATTTAACTAATTAAGAGAGCTTGTTGATTAAAGGTATTTCAGGTGCTTCCTAATCACACCAAAAATAAATCTTCAAACTTCACACATGTAATGATTTATTCCTTTATTCCTTACATCTTTATTCCTTTCTGTGAGAAGGCAAGGTATAAGAGCAGTCAGGGGATCATAGGACTTCAAGTAGGACACAGCTTTCTATCCAGACACAAAGATGAAGGCATGGCTTTGAAGCTGCATGGGCTTTTGCTAATAACAGGGGAGAGGCAAAGGAAAAAATGTTTGAGATTATTATCGGGATCACTTAAGAAGAAAAGGCTTCCAGGCAGGGAAAGTGTAATAACAACGCAATCATTAGATTGTACCATCCATGAGGTTCTAGCAAATGGGTGAATGGTCATCGCAGCATGCCTCCGGGCAGCTGGCAACCTTTGGAAAATGGCTGCAAACACATCAAGAACCGAACTAATACAGAGTCTAGACTGCACTCCTGACTGAAGGATCAAAGTCTTTCAGAATAGGGTAACCCTGAAAAAATTAGCATGAAAAACGGAAATGTTGAGATTAATCTTACCCAGGTTATTGATAGTTATCGTGACATACTGCTTTATGTCTGAGAATACCAGGGTGCTCCGTGAACATGAGTTAAACTAGCCTTGTCACTGCTGTGATTACCATTCCACAGTGGGAGAACTGAAAGAAAAGGTGACTTTCCAAGTTCACAGGTGAGATACGTGGAGATGTATGCAGGTCTACAGGGTCCAGGGTGTCCTCTGAGCACAAGGCCATTCATCAGCTTCTCCACCTTCTTTCTTTAGTTGAAAGGGAAGTGCTAGCCTTTAGGACTGCCAATGTGGAATCTTCCAGAGTCAATATTAAAAGCTGCTTACCATAAACATCAGTTAAGAAAACATTTGACGCTTTCCATCTCTGGATCATTTTGGCTATAGTTTAGCAAAATAAATTATTATCAAGATGTTAAGTCAAGATGCATCATGCACAGTTAGAATGAATGCAGGTAGGGACAAATGGTTCGATGCATTCAATTATGTTAATGAAGATACAGTTTCTTACAGACGTTGCACAACTTAGCAAGCTCTGTACTTGAAGATTCACATTAGGTGGAGACAGAGGTCTTTGAAGTTGTGGCTCAACCTGGAAGAAATAAAGAACGTGAAGTTATTCAACACTTGAAGAATGGCAAGGTTGATGATCACTCTTTATAAAAAAATCCAGAGAAACTCTGTAACTCCCAATTTGAGCATTGTGTGACAAGGCAACAAAATAGATTGAGTCAATTCGTATGCCTAACAGTAGAAGCCAGTGAGGATTTCCAGAAATACATAATGACAAAAATTGGCAAGGATCAGCTGCATTCAGTAACCTAAACAAGATTTGGTTATCAAAAATACGCAAGCTTAAACAATGAACCTTCAGCTCAGTTTTCATTTCTGTCTAGTGGTTTATGATTGTGAGAATTGGAAATCTAACAGAATTATAGACAGATGTTAAAAACTTGGAGAAAGATGCCTCGGGAAAATGTTAGACGTGTTAGAATAAATATTCAGAAATGTTGCAATTCTTGGAAGAGATCACCAAGTATTTATTTCTAAAGTCATCCAGAAAAGCCAGAAATGATGGAAATATCCCAGACATTATAGTGATGAAATCAGAACATCTGCCATTGGATGGAAGTAGTTGGAGAACGGAGTAAAAAAAGTTGGTAGCGAGGAACCGTCCCACCAAACAGCAGTTAATAGGGGAAAATATGTTTCTTAACATTATGGTGGGCATGAAAACAACAGCCCAGCACTGGCCAGGAGGGAAGGAAGAGTTCCTGCCATACGGCATTCTGCAGCAGGGAAAGGATTTAGTTGTGTATTTAAAGACGAAGTACAAAATAACATACTTACATACTTCAAAATGCTATAAAGTGAAAAAAGATTGAAGAAACAAGGAGAAAGGATTTTATTATTTTACTTTCATGCTGCTCTAGGTTTAAAAGGATCTTTCATTGCAGTACAGAGAGAGAAACATAAATAATACCTTACAAAGGAAAGCTTAGAATATAGACAGGGTATGCATCTCCGAATAGTGAAAGAAATTTAATGGTTGCCTTCTGTTCAATAAGCGTGATGCTTAAAGCACCAAATTACAGAAATTTAGTTCAATGTTATTTTATATTCCACTGCTCTGTTTAATGGCACAGGCTATTTTCTTCAAGCGAAAAAGAGCCTGGAAGAGTAATAAAATGAACAATAAAAGCTTAAATCTGCTTTTACATGACAGTAGCAACTGGCAGAAAGCAGTTCCAGAGAACCAAACATCTTTGCCGCTTTCTAACAGCAAGGAAGGAAAACTGAATTTTCCTTCCTTTTGAACGGTGTCCCCTAAATTTAAAATTAAATGGAAAACTCCACAGGATTAACTTCTCTTGTGTTGACTTCTGTGGTGTGTTCCGGGGCTGTAGTTCAGCAGGTCTGGAAGAGGCAGATCATGTTTCATTGCTGGAAGCCGTGTCCATGATGCTTTTAAATAATGTTTGACTTTGTGGTCTGTTTTTCGGAGCAGGATAGTTTCTCCTTATGACCTGTTAACACTAACCTTGGATGAATCATGTTTATTCGCTTGTTTGTCTGTTAGCTCAGGTATTTTTTGCTGGGAAGTTCAGTAGGCAGTTCCTTATCAACTGAGTCATGCGTTTAATTGATTGTGTCTCAGTTTAACTGAACTGGACCCAAAAGGGAAGCAGAGGTGTTAAGAGTTTCCACTGTTCACTGGTGTTTGAAACTGGGCTATGCACGCAGGGAGCCATGAAATTCCATACACGTATGTGGACTGTTCTGGTCCTCCACATCCCCCTGCACACACATTCACACAATATCTGTGAGAACTGGATCCAGGTTCTGTGCTTGGCTCTATGTAGGTCAGATGCAGAGCTCACTGAATGCAACTACAGATTAAAATGTCTTTAAAAACCAGTTCTTAAGGAGTTTGCAGAAAATTTTCCATCAGTTTGCCAAGGTGAGATAACAGTATTCACGCTGCTGACAAAATTTGCATTGAAGTGTTCAGGGCTAGGATTTTACCTGGTTTTAATTATTTTTTTTTAACAGGTATGTTGTTACTGTTGTTTGCTGGGAAAGACCGCCCAAATTCAAGGACAGAGTTGTGAACCCAGCCCGAAGATAGGATACCAGTGTGGAATTGTCTTCAGAGATTGTTGTGTAAAGGGTTACAAAGGCATTGATGTGTCCATCAGCGATGATGCTCCTAAAAAGGAACAAGGTATTTTATGTTGCCAATTATAAAAGAGCAAGACAAAAAAATTATATGGGGTAGAAGGAATGCTTGAACTTTAAATTATTTCTTTTGGAATTCTTCTAACTTGATATCTCCTCTGAGTAACTTAATGATGCACGTTTTCTTGGCTAGTGATAGCCGATAGATATGATGTATACCACAGAAGGCTAAAAGAGCTGGAAAGTGGTCGCTCAGTTCCTGGTGTCAGGACTTAACTATAAGACAGATTATTTTGGCCTCTAATGATCTGGTCTTGGAAACTGAGTACAAGCTATTAATTTTTCATAGCATTTTTCCCACTGATTAATTTTTAATTAAAAAGAAAATCAACAAGTGATTCTTTTAATTGGATTTAAAAAACAGATGGCCTTTGCCAGCTCTGCAGAATTCAAATGTTGCCTTTTGTGTGAGAGGCAAATGCTCACAAACTGGGGACATTTGAAATGTGTGGATTGTCTGGGACAACTGAAGATTTCACAGAAACATGATATCTGCATTTCTTTTGAAATTATCAGAAGAGAAGGGCATCTAAATAGCAGCGGCTCCTGACACTCGTCTCCATACGTAGCCCACAGAGCTGAAGCGAATGAGTGTGGATGTGCTGACTCTCACAGACCTGGGTTTGGCTTTGTTTTTTTTTTTTTTTTCCACTTTTTCACTTAGCAGACATACGTGAAACTGCAGAAAAATCATGCTGTATGGTGTTGCGCTGAAAACATGCAGTCTGGCTTGCAGATCACCAGTGACAGATTTTGGTAGACATCATCCTAATCAATCACGTAAACTCAAACCCAAACCCCACCGCAAAAGCTTGCATTGGTCTGCTTGAGCCAGTGTGTTACCAGAGTTGTTTCAGGTCTTTAAACCTGGCTTTTGTCAGTGCACACCCTTATCAAGCAATGCTTAAAAATATCGTGCCAGTTTCTTTGTGTACCGTGTCTCAGCAGGGAAATTCCCCTTGTCCATTAGCACTGGGTGAAGTGACTGGACTGGTAAGTATCTTGTACATAGACCACTCTGCTAATAACAAAAATTTGCAGACTCAGTGTACCTGCATGACAAGAGAAATCTAGCAACACCTGAAAATCCAGAATTGTGAGCACAGCATACAGTATTTCCCCACTTACCCTCGTGGGCGAGTGGCACACATAATAACCATTATGCATTGCAAAGGTGGGTCCGTGTCAACAAGATGGGCAGGACAATGTTCTCATCATTAAACTAAGAAACAAGAAGCTGGTTGAACACATGTCAAATATCACTATCAACAATAAAAATTGCCAGTAGAAAGGCACGGTAAGCAACGTGAACAGACACCTTTGTTAGTTGTGAAGGGGAGATCAGTCTCCTTTTTGTGAGGCAGCTTCTTGGACTAGCACCTTGTGTTTGTGTTCCGCGATAGCAAGGCATGCAAGGCGTTTTGCTGCAGTGAGTAAGGCAAGCTGACTCCCTCTATGTTGCTTTCTTACATAAAGAGTAATCTCTGGAACTGTGTCCCCAGAGACCTCTAAAAAAACCAGATTTGGGCAAAATTATTTCATTAGCTGCTGTGTGACTAAAATGTACCCTTAGGACTCAATGTACCAACCCAGCCTTGTGCCACTGCACAAAAACTTGCTTTCGCATCTGTGATGTATTATTTGCTTGTAAGTGACCACTGGTTGAACAGGCTGATGGACGGCCACTGGAATAAGACTAAGCTTCCTACCCAATCACCAGAGTATTTTGAGATTGTGCTTTCATACAGTTCACTACCAGCCTACCACTTTGTCTGCATTCAAAGTGGTGGGATTGGAGGAAGTCCATTAGCTAGTCTTTTGGACAAGCAGTGGCTTCAGGCGGTGGATGTATTCAGCCCTTCTGTGTCCTCTGTGTGGAGAGAAGGAACTCTCAGGAGATATGCACTTAGCAGAAGTATGATCAAATCTCTGCGAGTTAAGGTATATGAAGTACATTTGAAAGAATGCCATAAATAGGTGCCCAAAAGTTGGGTGTGGAGTTCTTTTTGGAATGAAGTCTAAATAAGTAACTGAGGTTAATCTGATTTTCATTAAAACTGTGAGTACCCCAAGCTACTATAAAGTCAGTGGAAGCCAAGCATGCCTCAACAACATGTCTTACGAAAATGAGGTTAAGCTCTGGTTAAAAGCCTAATGCTAAGAGCCTGGATTTGAAGATCTCGGCCCATATGTAGTCTATGATCACAGCGTGACTTTCATTTTGAATCAGTCAGACGGAAAATGCCCCATGGCCATGTGCATTTGAATGCCAAATTTTAGCATGAAATAACTGTAAAATATGTAAATAATGCTCTTTAATTTTGTCCTGGTTTATCCAAAACCCTGGTCTGAGTCCTGTCCCAAGCAGGCAGCTTATTACTGTGAGAAGAAAGGTGCTTTCTCCTCTAATACCTATCTCTTCTCTTTCTAGTTGAAATTTCAAAGGAGGAACTAGACCAAGAAGATCCTTATCTGCATGATGGCTGCAGAGGTAAGTCAGGTGACTAGTCTTATTAGCCAGCTCTTTTGTGATTGCCTCCAATAAACGTGAAGCAAACTTAGATCTAGAGATTAGCCAAAACCTTTTGCCTAGGCTAGTTATGGATAAAAATAACAGAATGAAGATCTTTTCTAAGAAATAATAGACCATTATGTGGTGCCTCAGTAGTTCTTAAATACAAGGGAAGCATTGTCTCCCATAGCAGAGTTTGTCTTACCCAACTGAAGCTTAGACTATACATTTAACTTTTATTTAATTTCTAGTGGGTAATAACTCAGAGGTGTTACCCATTGAACCCATGGAGTACTCTGCATTCTTCAGAAGATGGGGATCCTATATTAAATATGTGCATTCTTTCATTCTCCTCTTGGGATGATCAGGGTGATTGAATACCAACTGCAACTTGTTTCCTTTTGAGATGTATCATGTGAAAAAAAGAAAGAAAGGGGGCTATTGTCCTCATTAGTCAGGCTATTCTGCCTCCTGGGAAGAATGTGTTACTGGAATATTGTTCTGCTAAGTAGCCTGATTTATTGCTTGTCACATGTGATTTACAAGTCTATAAACTTAAAACAGCAGTGATTTATTATTTTCTACAAGCAATTCATAACTAAGTAATGTATTTAGGATAAAATCAATTTAATAGACTTATATTCCAGTTGAGAGATGATTTACTGTGCTGTGTGTTGTATAGCTATTACACTCTAGAGAGGATGGAAATGTCTGCTAGGTCATTAGCTAGTCAAAGCCAACACTGGCTCTCCTTGTCTCCAGCTGCTAATTACAAGAGATGACATAGAAAAATGTGTTACATATATTCCTAGTATTATTTCTTTATGTAATCAGTTGTTGCATTTGTCAGTTAATCAGCTGCCTGCAAGAGATGGATTGGTATGACTAATTACAAATTAGAGTTTCTGTCTACAGTATATTTTCTGAATAAACTTGGCATGGTAGAATTACTTGTGATTTTCCGATCTTCACCAGGGGAAACTCGAATTTCCTAGGCAGTGGAACTTCCAGCAGTTTGTTATGCAGCACCTTCATGGTGTATGAGGAAATTAATTCTGTTACTCCGTCGCTTCCACAGTAGGTTTTCCTGTGGCTGACAGAAGCTCACAGTATTAGCAGAGGGTCAGGAAGCGGTACCTGTCCATCTCAACCACGAGACTACTGTTCCTTCTAATGTCATTCCCTTTGCCAGTATTGTGTACAGAGCTAAGTTTCTGTGGTGTATTAATGGATCTGTCCTCATTAGAAGTTGTTGCACTTTAAAAAGTTACTTTAATTCACTCAGAAGTTTAGAATGTTACGGCTGGATTTGCCCACGTTGATTGTGCTTGTTTCAAATTTTTTTAAATACCTATCCTGCTATTCTGAAAAACAGAAGACAACAGGTTCTATTTGTACTAATACAAATCCTCTTACAACAAATAGTTGGAAGCTTATAACCTTTTCTCTATTTTGAGAACATTAAGTGTTTTTAATATTAATTTAATTTTAATAGGATCAGAAAAAGTAGATTTTCTTAATGATGAGCCAAATTTTGTGTAAATTTCTTGTAGTATCCTCTCTTTATGTTTGCCAGAATAACCCCACCTCTTTTTCACATCCTTTGTGACTCCCTAGCTCCTTAGTTACCCCAGTAGTAAGTCTTGGTTCCTTTAGGTTCTCTGTCACCCTCAATACCCTCTTCTCACTTTCGTGTTTCCTGCCTGCTAAGTAGGAAAAGACCACATGCTACAGCTCATTCAGGAGTGCGGTCCTAATAATGATGGGCTAAAAATAAAGCCTAATGCAGCTAATAGCGAAAACGTTTCATTAACTTACGGTGAGGCATCTTATCTTCCTTATTTCACAGTAATCACCATACAAAGTTTTAACTTCCCAGCCAAAACCCGAGGAGGCATCTGAGCTCATCAGCATTTTCCCTTCAACTTCTAACAATAAAGGGCTATGAGCGACTCCTTAATTTAATTCCTTCTTGTATTCATTTTTAGAGCTAATAGAATCCAGTGATTCCAAACACTTCTTTTAGTGTTTAGCCCTTTCCTTCTTTTGTATGTGTGTATGTAGTTATCTGCTTTTCTAAATAAATCAGCCAGCATCCTGTAAATTAATGGTTTGTTTAAGTTTCTGTGAAGAGCCTCTTTATTATATAAGACCTGTTAAAATATCCAATTAGGTGGTGGACCTTGCTCTCAGCAGTGCAGAGACACAGGATCCAGTTACGTCTGCTCCTGCTTCGTTGGGTATCAGCTTCAACCAGATGGTGTCAACTGTGAAGGTAAAAGAAATAAAACCATTGCCTTGGTTGCTAACATCCTTGTTTTAAAAGAGCAAGAATAGATAAAAAAAGATCCAGACAGAAGAGATAAGAATAAACTTATGCCAGCTGGTGAAAGAGTTGATTTAAATGGAGTCTTGGAATAAGAGTTGTGGGAAGATGGAGTTGAGAAAGAATCAGTAGAAGAGATGGAGGATTTAGAGTGGAGAAGAGGCAGAATTTCTTGAATTCATTGTTGTGAATAATACCAAAATAAAATACCTGTTCTCTTTTATAATAGTAGATAGTAATTGATAAGGCAGATGAAGTAGGGTAGGATTCTTCAGCTTGCTAAGGACATAACTGACAGAAAGCATGAAATTTCTGGATATTGTGAGTGGCACGGGAATAGTCATGGGAAGGAATTGTTAAGTTTCTCCCCGAAGAACGAAAGGGACGTAAAATGAAATGGGCTGGGATAGAGCTCATTGGTCTTGGCTTCAGACATGTGCAGTGTAGACATTTGCTTCTGAGCTAGCCAGCCTAGGCTCCTTTTGTTGCTAATTGAGAGGAAAAAGCACTTCAGGGCACAGTTCACCGTGCCTTTTCTGCATAGCTGTTCTAGGATTAAAAGTGCTTCTCAACAGGAGTGTCTTTCTCTGTCACTGACAGAAAAGGGAGTCTAGGTAGGTAGCTCAGATACAAACTTCAAATATAAAATAGACATTGATAATTGGACAGATTAACCTAGTGTGAAATAAAAGGGAAAAGCTTCTACATTTGATACACATGGATGCCAAATTTTCTTATGTATTAAAAGAGAAAATGAAAAGAATCACAAAAGAAATGTCCATTGGTAGCTATAAAGTAGAAAGTTGCTACTTGTGGCTCAGGGACTCCCGAAGCCATGTGTTGGTGGGAGGCAGAAGCAAGGGAAGGATTTCTGAAAGTTTCCCTCATTCATAGAATCATCTGCTGCTGGTCTCAGTCAGATGATACTGGCCTTTCGCTGTCACTCAGTACAACATCCTCCTCTTTCTTCAATACCATGAATCAGCAGTCATAAGTTCGGTTACCAATGGGGTCAAAATGTCTTTACTGGCTCACACTCTGACGACAGAGATGAGTAGCCACGTTGTGGGTGTGTGAGTGTGAGGTCAAATCCACACCGTTCTTTGTATCCTAATCCTAAAAGTAATGACTGGTTGGGGGTGTGCTCAAAGCTAGCCTTTGACCTCATCTCTTCCTCGTGATTTCATGTTTCTTATTTACTCTTTTTCTTTTTTTTTTCCCCCCAAATAATTTTGCATACTCTAGATATTAATGAGTGTATCACTGGGACACACAGCTGTGGGATTGGACAAACCTGCGTCAATACGTTAGGATCCTTTCGCTGTCAGCGGGACACGAGCTGTGGAACTGGTTATGAGCTAACAGATGACAGTCGTTGCAAAGGTACATCCTGTGCAGAGAAACTGAAATCTTCTGGACTTAAGTGAAAAAATAAGTACATCGTCATGTCATGGTTTTTTAATTTTGAGAAATACACATGTAAACTGTAGTTGCACAGGGATACACAGACAGTGCTAGCTCTTCTGAGACTGTAGTTTCCCACCTGCCACCTTGCAGATACCAGATCAGACTGTCTGTGGACTACTACAAAGACTACCAGGAGAGAGAACTACATTTATTTTACACTGGTGATTTGTGTTGTGTGGTAGAAGCTGGTCTGGGGACTGAAACAGTTGATTTTGAAGGCCCAGCACTCACAATATACACATTTTTCTGGTGTTTACTTCTGGCTAGCTCTAGTCTGGTTCTGTGAATTGGTTGCTCATTAGTGAGTAGAGTATCTGAAGTCCTGCTCCTGGAGCATGTCTAATGGTTTAGTTTCACCTGAAAGAATCAAGTTTGCACACTTTGAAGTGTGAAACGAGGTGTTTCAGGTGGGGCGACCAAGTGATTCAATTTGAAAACACTAAGGGAGATGCATCATTTAAATAAGGTAAGCCTTTATCCTCAGGAGATTTAAATTTGTTACAAGGGAATTAATTTCTTAATCACAATATTCTTAAGGATTTAAAAATGAAGAAGAGTTAAAAGCACTGTTCTTGACCAGCTATGTTTGAACACAAGGGTAATAGTGGTTTTTTTTTACTAAAGAAATTAATAATTTCAACTTGCATCTAGCTCAAAGTATGGTGTTACCTGCACCTATAACTTCACCTGACATGCTACCTTCACAGAGATATAAATTAGCAGCAAACTCCATTTGATGTGGAATGAGTTTCCACTATGAGAAAGTCTGTTCCCTCAGAGCTTAGAGCTGTTTATAAACAGAGTAATTTCACTCCATTAAGTAAATTAACTTAACCAAAATTCTGGATAAGGTTTTATTTTAGGAACTGATATTGATTGAATAAAAAAGCTGATGAACAAACTCCAACGCAAAACTTGCAGAACATACAGACAATGTTTTTAAAGTATCATGGTCTAACTTTGATTCCCTTAAAGTAAAATTTCTGCTGATTTGAATGACGTGGGATTTAGGCCAACAAATAGCTTACCAGCAAGTATTAACAATCCTCTTGGAGAAAAAGGAATACAGACAGTAAATTATGCATGCCATTAATGTTAGAAATTTCATATCTGGATAAGATATGTTAATAAGGTCAATTAATAATGTTTTATGTTAATAGTGATGAAAATAGAAAATTAATAATCTTCATGTATGATTTTTAAATGCCAAATAAAATGACTGTGTTGTGCAACATGTAGAATCCTGCTGAACCTAATTCAGTATTAATCCGTCCTAAACTTAAAATGGGCTCCACAATTATTATTTAAGTCTCACAAAGCTCTGCATCTACTGTTGTGTCAGCTGCATAAATTGGAAAGCTGCATAAATTGGAAAGCTGAGGCATTCTATTACTAGAAAGTTTCTGTATTTTAATAGCTTTAGGAGATTCCATCCCATTGGAAGGTGGCAAAACCTAAATTTTAGTTGCTAGTATGCTTTTATGTGGACAGGGTTACATTCATGAATGAAGCCTCATTAGCCCTTATCTGCTTTATCTGAACCATAATTTATTCACAAATACTTATTGTCTATTCTGAACTGGAATGAAATATTAAAGTGAGCAGAAATCATATTTATGTGCATTTTAAAGCACAATAATGCAAGGATATTGCAAGCCTTAATGTGGATGAGAATCAAGGCCAATTAATTCACTTATGAAAGAAATGAACTGTGTCTGCATTGGATCTAAGGTTAAAATTAAAATTGGAGTTGGACATATAATTAAATCTTTCTGACTTCAAAGCTGAGCCCATGTACAGGCACACTGCTGAATCAAGGCTGAACATGATGCTTCAAGTGCTCTATAATTCTGAATCATTTAGTTGTGAGAACTGAACTTATAAAGCATAATAAACATACACGCCCCTATATATAATGTTAATAATGAAATAATAAAAAGAAAAAAATTTATTCTACTTGTTTTTACTGAGATTCTGTTTGAGGTAGTGAGTCAGGTTGATCCTGGGTCACTGCATTGAATTGTATGAAGGTATGCTGAGGATTAACGTGTCTGGCATTTTTAACTATGCCTTATGTGTTAGATGTGATGTAAAAGCTTCTGTCAAATTCCCACTAACATTTTATTTTTATTTTTTTTGTGTGATGTACCAGATATCGACGAATGTGAGACTGGTACTCACAACTGCCCCCCAGATTTTATCTGTCAGAACACTCCAGGATCTTTCCGTTGCCGACCCAAGCTACAGTGCATGAATGGGTTTATACAAGATGCACTAGGCAACTGTATTGGTAAGACATATCCTTATCTCGGTGAATACTTAAGTGTTGCCTTTGAAATAAGTTGTAGTTTCACTGGGTGAGTTCTGAGCTTCTCGAGTCATTCTTTGTGCCGTGCATGCGTTGCTCTGCTGTGTGTTTTTTCTGCTCCTTTAAAGGCAGGTTTGGTCCCACAGGTAAGATTTACAGACGAAAACCATTTAAATAAAAGACTTAAATGCGTGATCTCTATTTTTAATGAGATTTGGTTACCTAAGGCACTTCGTTGCATTTGAACATTTCCCCTAAGTCTTTGGGCATTTTATCTGAAAGAAAATCAGAAAAAAAAAAAAAAGAAA
>VXAK01022372.1:50681-83940 GCA_013399435.1 Arenaria interpres
AAAAAAAAAAAAAAAAAGTGATATGCTTTATCTCCCTCTATCCAAAAGGTTTTAGCTAAAGATTAGTATAAAAAGCTGTAATTTATGACATCCTCTGTAACACACTTTGTTGATATTAGTACATGAGGGTTTACAGGTATGTAGGTCTTTCCAGACTTGTCCCCCCATTAGTCATAGCCTATCAAGAATCTTTCTACGTATGAGAATGATGGGCCAGTTATAACACACTGTGGAGAAGAGTTTTATTTTAAAGGCTGATTACAATCTGTCGGGCTAATGCCTTGTTCCCGAGACTCCTAGAAAACAGAATTATAACCTTTATTATTTATATGATATCTAACATATCTTGATATGTTAGAATTACTGGTTTCCAGCAGACTCCAAATGGAATTGTCTAACGTGACCTACAAATCTATCACCTATTCCCTTGAGTAGTGTTTTCAAGTCTCAACTTAACATTGAATTTCCCCATCGGCGTAGCGTGTCTTGGACTTGTGGAACTGGCTGAGCGGCAGCAGCTGCCAAGTCTAGCTCATTGTCAACCCCTCGTTCTCCTGACCATATCATACCCTGTAGTGCTGAAATCTGACACTGGAAACACTTGAGACTGAAAACAAAATTGCAGCCTTTAAAATGAAGGGGGCCAGTGCTTGCACACAACAAACCCTTTGAAGACGTATATCTGCCATAGGTAGCGTCAGGTCCGTGGCAGCTAGTAGGTAGCTTGCCTTCACTGACATTAGTAAAGCCCCATCAATTTGCAGTGGCAGTAGTTATGTCCCCTAAAATGTGTTTGCTCAAAATATTTGCCAAAACAATTTCACAGACTGATTTTACACACTGGAAACAAAATGCTGCCATATGTGGTATTGAAGGAAAAATGTATGAAAACTTTTCTGTCTTTCCAGTGTCTCTGTAAGTTGAAATTTTTACAATCTAGGAGTTGGGATAGGCCTGCCTGAAGTGTTTAACGTTATACTGTGTCACAGAATCATAAAATGATGTGGGGTTGGAAGGGACCTCTGGAGATCATCCAGTCCAACCCCCTGCCAAAGCAGGTCGACCCAGAGCAGGTTGCACAGGAACGTGTCCAGGTGGGGTTTGAATGTCTCCAGAGAAGGAGACTCCACCCCCTCCCTGGGCAGCCTCTTCCAGGGCTCTGCCACCCTCAAAGTAAAGAAGTTCCTCCTCATGTTTAGGTGGGACTTCTTATGTTCAACTTTGTGCCCATTTCCTCTTGTCCTATCCCTGGGCACCACTGAAAAAAGACCGGCCCCATCCTCCTGACACCCCCCCTTTATAAGCTTATATGTCCTCCTCCCCACCCTCAAGCAGCCAACATTTTGCAAGCTGGATGCTGTACTTAATATTGTAACAACTGGAAAGCAGTAGCTCTTCAACAGTTAACAGTACCACTGTGAAAAATGGTGATAATATCCCAGTGAAACAGTTGGGAAAATTTTAGCAGAGAAATACAGATGTGAAGCTGGATTTTGCTGAAGGTTATGGGATGCAAGCTTACACACTCAAACAGTGCTGCTCCTGCAGACTGTCAGGTCCTAGTTACATTGACATTTCCAGGTAGCAAAAGCTGCCTCAGTACCTCCGCTGATTCCCAACTCTGAAACTCCTTTCCCCAAAACTAATTGCACATGATAACCTTGCATAAAAGCGGGTTCCTTACCTTCTTGACTAGATACGCTGTACTAGATCATGCTCTAAGCCAATTTAGTCTCATCTCATTACATTTTCTGAGATTTTACTTGACAGTGGGTTCTTACAAGCAAAGGATATCTTTGTCACAAAGTGATATGATGTCCAGTTTGTAAAAAATCAGACATATGTTTGGTGGATGGTAGAGGGCTGCATAGTCTTGTGAATATATAATTCTCATTCTTAGGTGTTTACATGGACAACTTACTATAAGACAAGCTAAGGTATTCATGGCGAATACCTGTGAGAAGTATTTTATCTCTCTGTAAAAATGGGGTCAGCTACTACCTCTATGAGCATGTACTAGCAAATAGTTTGTTCACTGTGAGCCACAACCTACAGACTGCAGCATAACTGGTTGAGCTGGGGAACTGAATTGTTGATCGTCTCTTTGTAGGTTTAAGGGAGACTTTCAAAGGCTTTTAAACAAGTGCAAATTGTATACCTGATTTCCTCTGCTTTTCAGTGGGATCTGGGCCTCTCATACCTCTCCCGATCTTCACCCTGAAAGCATTATATCCATGAAGCTAAATGGCACAAATAGTTGTATTCTCCCATGGGCAGAACTTTTCAAACTCTGAAAGATGATGACACAATGTAATCCTCTGAAGGATTACAGAAAAAAAGCATTTTACCTAAAACACCTTCAGAGAGCAGATGGTTACACTGACTTCTTGTGTCCTTGTAGATATCAACGAATGCCTGAGCACCAACACGCCATGCCCAGCTGGACAGATATGTATTAACACTGATGGCTCGTATACCTGCCAGCGAATCTCACCCAGCTGTGGTCGAGGTTATCATCTCAATGAAGATGGAACAAGATGCGTAGGTAAGTAACAGTTTGAAAGAAAAAACAGTTTGAAGAAAATAAATCGCATCTATTGTTTATGTATACCAATTTCTTGCACTTTGTCCAAGTTTTTCTCATTCTCACAGTCGATTCTCGATGCTGCTCTTTCCCTCATGGCAGTCCCAACAAGTGAAGAATGACAAGTATCTACTCTCTGTCCTTCATATAACTCATGAAACTCTGTATTCTGAAAAGAGGAGAAATTATAATCAGCCCCCAAAAATAGCATTGTCTATGACTATATGATTGTGTTGGAATAATATTGTGTGGTCTCAAATCTCCCCAATACAGAGGTATAACACAAGGCCTGCTTAATATCCCACAGAAGCTATTCCAGTAGCGTTGAAAGGCATATATGCCTTTGGCTGGCTTTTAACGAAGGTGGCTTTTGCAAAGAGAGGTGTTTTTGCATGTGTTTTTGATTTTCGTAAATGGCTTATCAAAGCACTATTGACTGTGGGTCTACGGCGTCTGGCTCTAGCTGAAGATCTAATCCACGAGTATTGGGTGTGCATAATAAAACAATTTTGCACTTGATTTCCTCCAGGCACTCTTATTTCCTGATTCCTTTTTTCTCCCAAGTCCATCAATATTAACAGGACACCCAAGATTACATGTTTCAGTAAGAATAGCTTGGATTTGTGTCTCTGATCTTACGGAAGCCGAGAGCTAGATCAAGATCTTGCTTCCTGTTTCAAAACACTTTCTAACTACTAGGGGTCACAGAACCACGCAAACATGTTGCTCTTCTCTCAAGTTGAATACTTTCAATCATTTCTCTCCTTTTTCTCTCCATTTTTTAGATGTGGATGAGTGCTCATCCTCCAGTCAGCCTTGTGGAGAAGGACATGTTTGTATAAATGCCCCAGGCAATTACCGCTGTGAGTGCAAATCTGGCTATTCTTTTGATGTCATCAGTAGAACTTGTATCGGTAAGTTGCACCTATTGACTTAAGTACACGCAGCCGTGGCATTTTAAAAAATGAGCCTGTGTAAATAATGTTATTGCTCTCTGCATAACCTCTTTCATCTGAATGTAAAATTGACTACTATGTTATTTGTATAAATCTAATACCATATTAAAGAGCTGCTGGTACTTCAAAGGAAGCTGTATTAGTATTGTCAACATGTTATCTGTTATCCTGTTAAAAGGTAAGATTATGAGAGTGTGTGTAATTGTTTTCTGTGATATTTTTATATGCACCTACAGCAAAACATTCTTTTGGAAGATCAAAGTAACTTTCTTCTTTATAGATCTGATTCAATTATGCACGGGGTGCTTCTAAATGAGCATTTTGACCAAGTCCTTCCCTCTCTGGTACAAAAATAAAAACCAAACTTTTATGACCACATTCTTGTCCAGCCGACTACTGCAGTGTAGCCAGCCATACATAGACCTCTGTATATATTTATCATTGCAGACATCAATGAATGCAGACGCTATCCTGGCCGCCTTTGTGCTCACAAGTGTGAGAATACTCCTGGATCCTATTACTGCACATGTACCATGGGATTCAAACTTTCAACTGATGGCAGGTCGTGTGAAGGTATGGCTGTCATATAGCAATACAGCTTCTAGCTGTTTTAGCTATTTCTGTTTGATTTTAGCTTGTAAGACTGTAATGACACGGAAGCTTCGGACACCATACACGACGACCAATATGATCAGGTAGATGCCACTTGATTGCACAGATAGCTCAGCTTTTATAGACAGTTCCCAGGTGATGCTTTTACAGTGGACTATTATTAGCAGGTGATAACTAGTTACATGTTCCCATAGTTGGCTATAATGAGCTGTTTACACACACACAGTCTTTTCTAATTTTTTCTATTCTACTCAAGGTCCTACTTATTCAGAAGACAGCTACTCCTTTGCTGCCAGCTGCGTTAGTTTACCAATTACAGCTTGACCGTTCAGTGACCCTGAGGCCTGCACTGTTGTCAAGGGCCTGGACTATTGTCAGAGGCCTGTTGTCAACAGCGGCCCAGAGCTTGGGGTGCTCACAGGATGACCATTAATTTCTAAGAATTCTCCCACAAGACTGCACTGGAATAGCACGAGAAATCAATCCGGTGTGGTCTCTCTGATTGCATGAATGCTGTTACGATTAGTCGAGACCGTGGTAGTCCACAGTTCCAATATACTGCCCTTTGGTGAGATGACACAGAAGTGTATGGGTCTGCATCTACTGTATTTTGAAGGGCGATTCAGCCAGATCAAATTCAAGACCTTCAATACCAGCCTTGCTGGTATCCAGATATAAAAATGCAAGTGTGGTCCTAAAGACTTTCTCCAAGTCACACACCTTGAAGGACAATGGGAAATAATAGCACAATGCAGATTAACCTGTACTGCCAGACCTTATTGAGAGTAACACGCCCAAGGCCCCCCTATTTCACAGAATCATAGAATATTCATGGTTGGCAGGGACCTTTGAGATCATCAAGTCCAACCACAACAACAAAAAAAAAAAGGCAGAAAACACACCCACACCACACCCACCCACAGACAGACACAAACCGACAATCTTGGACACTAAAGCATGCCCTGAAGTGCCACATCTACACATTTCTTAAATACCTCCAGGGATGGTGACTCCACCACCTCCATGGGCAGGCTGTCCCAGTGCCTGACCACCCTCTCAGTAAAGTAATTCTTCCTAATATCTAATCTAAACCTCCCCTGCCCCAACTTCAGACCATTTCCTCTGCTCCTGTCATTATTCCCTTGAGAGAAGAAATTTCCAGCTTACTCAGTGACGTGCTTACCATCGTTTTTTTTTTTTAAAAAAAAAAGTCTTTCAAACTTTTGCCTTAGTCCTGTAATAGGAGTGATGAATATAGCAAGAAATTTGGGGTTCAGGTATATAATTTTGCATTTCAGATTTAAATGAGTGTGAGAGCAGCCCCTGTAGTCAAGAGTGTGCCAATGTGTATGGCTCCTATCAGTGTTACTGCCGCCGTGGCTTTCAACTTAGTGATGTAGATGGGATTTCATGTGAAGGTAAGCATTATCAATTTGCAGATGGAGTATGAGTGAGTATTTCTTATTCTCACCGTTACATGCATGACCGGTTCCATGTACCTCTGTTTCCTTTTAACATTTGATTCTCCTTGGCATTTTCCTGTGAAACTATGAAACTGTATTTAATGAAGGTCTCCCACCTATGTCCTAGCCTAGAAATAGCTCTGCTTGTGTGGTGTCAGTTTTGCTGTGTACACCAAATACAATTGTATACAATTGTTGCTTGGCATACTTTTGTAACTTGCCAGAAATGTTTTGGGGTTTTTTTCTGAGGAACTAACAAAATTTCTAGTCTTCAGCAAGTGAAAATACAAACATGTTTATACGTTACATATGTAATATATAATACTGCTTGGTAGTATTTTATATATCTTCTTTTTGTGGTTGGTTCTGAACTGATGTATAAGTAGGTTATCCTCAAATACAAGGAGGATGTGGGTGTGACCTTGTGGACAAGATCCTGAATTTGGACATAGGTCTTGAGGACTTATAGGCAGAACACCTCATCTCAGTTTCCTTTTTGTAAGAACAGGTATAAAACTATTCCTCTCCCTCCGTTTTATAAAGTATTATGATACGCATCACTGTAAAGTGCTTGCTCTTATCCAGTTACTTGGTCTCTTGGGCCCTTATATTGCTTTTCATTTTCGTCACACCTCCATTTTTTCCTGCCACCCTTTGTTGACTAGAGCCACCCTTATCTGATGGACTTTTTTCTTGCCCAGCAATTAGAATCATGAAATTGTGTTAGAAGCTCACGGTGGGAACACCGTACATGTACACTTGGTTGAATGTCATGAACACATAGTAAATCAGGGGTGTTTTCTTCTTGCAGATATTGATGAATGCGCTTTACCTACTGGAGGGCATATCTGTTCCTTTCGATGTATTAACATTCCTGGGAGCTTTCAATGTACTTGTCCCTCCACTGGTTACAGGTTGGCACCCAACGCCCGCAACTGCCAAGGTGAGTTCAATAACTGCAGGGAGACCTGAATGGATTGGGGACGTGTAAAAAAGCTCTAGTGAATTCTTACGTTTAAAAATACGCCTTCCTACAACAATGTAAGTAAAGCAGTAAACATCAGTTTGATATTTGGAGAAACCAGTATTTTATTATAAATGTACCTGAAATTTCTCTTATAAACTATAGAATGCAGTAGAGAATATTTTTATAACATTATTAAAGAATTCTACCAAATTCTGAAGATGAAGATTCCCACTCTGAAGTGGTATGAGTTAGTTTGGCCACTAAAAGGAAATATCATGATATATACATTTCACCAAATATTTAGGTCTTGTCCACTTAGTGGCACTGCTGCTCTTCCTTTTCCAATTCTTGACTGTTGTTTGGGTTAGTTTTCTTCTTTTTTTGTTCTCCTACCCTCCCCTTCCAATCCTGTAATAATGTTTAATTGCATCTCATGTTCTGCAGTACCTAATATGAAACTTTCGTCCTCTGGCACCTGCAAGTAGAGGAAAGGCATGTGTTTAATCCACTCACCTTTTTTCCATTTGGCAGATATTGATGAGTGTGTTGCAGAAAGCCACAACTGTTCTTTCAATGAGACCTGCTTTAACATCCAGGGGGGCTTTCGCTGTCTGTCTTTGGAATGTCCGGAAAATTACCGCAAGTCGGGAGATACGTAAGTACTTTCTTTTTCAAGGTTAAACGGTTTTTTGGTGACATGATCTCCTTTATGTCATGCCACTGCTGACTGAATACGTAACGGTTTCTGGCAAACATGTACTTTCTTGGTAGGCCTACCCTATATTTTGCACACACAGGCCTAGTCCCTTTCTCATGCTCCTGTTCCAGTCTAAGAAAAAAAAAAATTCCCTTAAAAAATGCCATGTGTCAGTGGTTTGCATTGTAATGATCTCTAGAGCCACAAGCTGATGTTCTCTCTCAAGCTACCTTGCAGGCAGCCTGTTAGGAGGGTTACATTCAACTTCAAAATTCTGAGTTTTACTTCCTTTCACACGTAGTCTTTCCTTACTATTACACTCCAATGGAAGAGTTATTTTTAGCTCTTTCTCTGTTGCAAGGCATTGCAAGAATGTCTTACTTCTAAGAATTTCTTCCCCAATTCCACCTCTGTTAAAAAGGCTGGGACTCCTAGCAAGGTTGTTACATTAGCTGCTGCCCGTAGTTGTGTCTCAGCCGGGCTCAGAGAAAGTCTGTGCGTTCTGGTGTTGTAAATATGGTATGGGAGAGGAGCATCTGGCAGTTCATTTATACCCATCAGATGGTGCTAGCAAAGTGGGAAGTTGTTGCAAAATTTCAGCTGCGTAGCTAGAGTTTATGGCTGATGCAGATGACTGCGTTTCTTCCCGCCCTGGGGCTGTATGGCCACCCAGTCCTCCAGGGATTCTTCCAAAGGCTGCTCCATGGTCCCCCACCGTGTGCCCCATACCCAGGTAGGTTTATGCTCCACCAACTGGGGAGGAAAGCTGATAAATCACGTTTGTCATCAGCCTGGTATTGCTTTTCACAGCCATTTTTCATATGCCCTTCATCTTTTAGATAAAATTGAGTACTCTGTGCCTCCTCCATAGAATGAAGCTAATGCTGATCATCAGAGGGACTTTGTGGGGATTAGTTCGTCGGCATTTAAACCTTAAACTGTGAAATGCCATGGAAGTGGCACAGCAGATGAATTTGATCCAAATGAGGTAGAGGGATTTCATGGTATAAAACCAGATATTTATAAACATGCTTGTATTCTGAGAATCACAGAATCTTCCAGGTTGGAAGGGACCTTAAAGATCATGTTGTTCAACCGTCAACCTAATTTTGACAAATATAAACACCCACACAACGAACAAAAAGCAACACCATCACTAAACCATATCTCCCAGCACCACATCAACCCGTCTTTTGAACACCTCCAGGGATGGTGCCTCAACCACCTCCCTGGGCAGCCCATTCCAATGGCTGGTCACCCTTTCGGTGAAAAAATTCTTCCTAATATCCAGCCTGAACCTGCCCTGGTACAACTTGAAGCCATTTCCTCTAGTCCTGTCGCCTGGGACTTGGGAGAAGAGGCCAATTCCTGCCTCTCTACACCCTCCTTTCAGGGAGTTGGAGAGAGCAATAAGGTCTCCCCTCAGCCTCCTCTTCTCCGGGGTGAATAACCCCAGCTCCCTCAGCCTCTCCTCACAAGACTTGTGCTCCAGACCCCTCACCAGCTTTGTTGCCCTTCTCTGGACCCGCTCCAGCACCTCNGGGGGTTGGTGTGACCCAAGTGGAGGACCCGGCACTTGGCCTTATTAAACCTCATCCCATTGGTCTCGGCCCATCCATCCAACCTGTCCAGATCTCTCTGCAGAGCCTCTCTACCCTCCAGCAGGTTGACACTGCCACCCAACTTAGTGTCGTCTGCGAACTTACTGAGGGTGCACTCGATCCCCTTGTCCAGATCATTGATAAAGATGTTAAAGAGAACTGGCCCCAGTACCGAGCCCTGTGGGACACCACTCGTGACCAGCCGACAACTGGATTTAACTCCATTCCCCACCACTCTCTGGGCCTGGCCCTCCAGCCAGTTTTTAACCCGTCGGAGGGTATTCCCATCCAAGCCATGGGCAGCCAGTTTCTCCAGGAGGATACTCTGGGAGACTGTATCAAAGGCTTTGCTAAAGTCCAGATAAACAACATCCACAGCCTTTCCTTCATGCAGCAAGCGAGAAGTGTCAATAATAATTAAATTTTAAATTGTATTTGTCACATCAGTAAACAAGCAGTGACTTGTGATGCAGGTGTTCTCTTTATTTCTAATATTGTGGGTTCAATTGTATCCTAAAATCCAAAAAAGTCATTTGCAATGGGACACTAAGCACAATTAGCCAATTTCTACTCTTATGGACATCCCTGACTTGCAAAGTTCGGTTTATAAAATACGCATCACACACACACACATTCCGATGCGTATTCTTTCTTATCTGTATTTTTATGCATGTGTTGAAATTAATGGCTATTTGAGATGCAAGGGATCTTCGGGGGATGCCGTAGAATGTCTGAATTGTCTTTCTGTGTCTGAGTTGTTGGGGCCCTGCAATGGCTTACTCTGCCCAACTTGAACAGACTCATAGGGAGAGATTCTTCTGATGTGCTAGGGCTATAATTAGGCTATGAGTCAGACACAAATCCTGTAGCTGCTCAGTGAAGTTCTAATTATTTTAATTCCTTGAGTTATTATCTTGTTGGATTTATTAGGTTTTCCCCTCTCAACAGCTACATACAGTTACTAAATTTACTGTTGAAAATGTGTTTACATAAAACAGAGAATATGAGTTCATTGTCTTTATTGCAAAAAGTCCAAGTTAGTTCAGTAGGGAGTTACGTACTCTCATACTTAGCCAGTATACAAGTATTACACCAGTATGCCAGAATCAGGGCTTATGTGCTGGGTTACCTTCTCACCATTGGGGAACAGTTTCATAAGACAACTCTTTAGCAGCCTTTTTACATCCAAACTAATTTACATATTCTTGAATCATTTCTTTTTGGCATATACAGCCCAACATAGCTGATAGCTAGCATATCTTCATTAGCTTTTTCATGATAATGACATTAAATCACTTTTTCACCCAGCCTTGTGCCAGGACTCTAAAATCAAAACAGTTGGCTTCTCATAACATCGTATCTATTACAGATACCATTTTCCTCTCCTTTTTATTCAGAACACATTCCAGTTTCACCAACTTGGCACATCATAAGAAAGACAACACATATTCCATTCTCATCAAGTTGGCACCTCATGCGATTTTTTTACCCTGTTCTCCAATACTTTCTTTGGAACAGCTATAATTTAATAGCCCCCAGTCCTGCAAATCCACGTTTGTTCATTTTTATTTTTCCTTAAAATCCTTATGTGCAGATAACAGCCCTCAGTGACCCAGAAGCTTCCTTACCCAATACCTTTGAAGCAGAGATTTTTGCATGGCTGTTGCAGTGGTGATTGTCATCAGGTGAAGTAATCGCAGGATCATGCCATGCTACAGGCTGAAAGCTCAAGATGCTGCATAGATACTCTGAGCTTCAGGAGCAAACAGCCTGTGTAATCTTCCCCAAAGACCAGCAAAGTGCCTGGCATGGTCCAGTCCTTAATGGTGACAATTTTACTGAAGGTCTTACCTCTTTTGCTTAAATTCTGCATTTTTAAAAACTTGATCAGCCTATAGGTTTGGGATTTTTCCAAGGATAGTTAAGATCTACTGCTACTCACAATAGGACTTAACTTGCTGTACTGCCTTGCCAAACGCTTTTTGTTTTCAAATTGCATAACAATTAAATTCTCTTTATGTGACACTGAAGTCAAACATTTGTAATATTTAAGCCAAGAAAAATAGTAGAAAAGATAAAGAAGCGATTATGGCAGTGTGTCAGAAATCAGTGCTGCATTGAGCCAGACTGGGAAATATTTTTATATTCTAGACATGTCTGTGTATTACTGAGTTTGCCTGTTGCTTCTCATTATAAGAATGACAATCTTGCCAAAACATAACCAACGGCTGAAATTTTCCATGCCAGGTGCCTTACTTGGGCTCAGGTTTTGGCAAATTTCAGCCAAAGCAGTTCACACATTTCCAAGTGTGTTTTTAAGACGTTTTGATGAATTTTTTTTTCTTTTTTTTCTGTCATGTTTTGCAGTGGAGATCTGAAATTTGTTAGGAGATTACTTTTGCACTTTTTGTCATCCTTTCCAAAAACCTCTGAAACTTCTGAAATGATGAAGTTTGTAAGACTGCATTTAGCCTTTTTTCATGAACTGTAGGAAATGAGGACCTTGATGGATGATTTTAATCCACCCCTGTATGCCAAAAGAATCAGGTCTACCTGGAGTATTTCTGAGAGTTGTTTAACTTTTTCTTCAAGTCCTTAAATAAGGATTTCATAGCATCAGTGGCAATCTGTCTTCGTGTTTGACTATCTTCCTCAGTGCAATTTAATTCTTCTTATCAGTACAGAGGTCTGTCTTTTCTAGCAACAAACATTCCTGACCTGAGCAGACCTGAGCTGCTTCTGGCTCTTTAAAGCAGTCTAAAATGTGCAGGTACCAACTCCACAGCCTGTTTGAGCCTGCCCCCGTATACGGCCACAGGAAAGAAGCCCCATCTTCCCCATGGTGTCAGCTCCAGTTTGTCCTGGGCCAGGTTCTTTCGGCCCTGACAACCCCAGAGCCTGCTCCTTCTGTGATTTCAAGGACCACCCAGACGCCATGGGCAAGAATGCTGTTTCTAGCATGGGTTAGGGAAATTTGTATTCATTATCTAAAATGGAATTGTTCTAGTTTTGCTAGTGTTCTTTTCCTATATGAGTAACCAGGGTTTGGTGCATGAAATTCGAACTGGAAGTAATTATCTGAAATCAGTGTTTCAGCCACATAAGTAAACCTAAGAGAACAGAGTAGTAAGTGAACTAAAATAATCAAGTACAAATTCAGGAATAAGCATTTAGCAGCAGTACGTGCTTATTTTTCTAGCCCATGTGCCTAATTTTAGAGGTTTGCAAGGATGTCTGTAAAACTGCTTCACTGCAAAGCCAAGAGCGTTAGGTTTCTCTAGTAGCATCTCACTGCTTCCTCAGCACTTCCCTTCTCCCACCGGGTACCCCATGCTCTCTCCCACAGCAATACGGCGTGGTGGCAGGATGCAGTAGCCATACAGCCATCTCATCCCTCCTGAGATGCCACCAAGCTGGAGCAGCACCCGGAGTCTTGGGCTGCTCGCTCACTAGCAGTAGATTGTTGGATTCCCTTGCCGTATGATTTTCTGCTGCCCACTGAAGGGAAGCATTTAAATAAGGTCTAGAGAGCACACTGGGATTTAAAAGCTCATTGCTTATTGCCTTTGTGGTGCTTGACCCCAGAATGAACTCTGGTTCTTGAAAGCAATAATATTTGCTATCTCTCCTTTGTGGTTATTTGATGGAACAATTAGTGCATATTAACTAAACCTATAGTGAAGTGTGCAGTGTGAAGTGTGCGCCACCAAAGAATAAGATAAAAGATGATGAATTTTGAATAATTCTAGTTGCTAGCCGCAGGCACACCTGTCTCCACAAATAACTTTCTGAATCAGCAGAATGTCCTTTTTCAAATCTTAGGAAGCTGGGAGCTTTGGCTTTTTGTTCTCTTTAAAAATTCTGGCTATTATTAAAAAAAAGTGTTTTACTTTTATAAAAGAATAAATCAGGCCATCATTATGAGCATGTGAGTGCTCATGAGTATGTGCATGCTTCCAGAAAGATTTACATGAAGAAAAAATTTCCAGCTAAGAAATTAACTGTCTTGACTTGCTTCAGGATTTCGGCAAAACCAAGTAGCCTCATGATTTCAACAAAACCAAGTAATTCTCTTTAGCGGAGTTATTGATGACATTTCAGAAAAGAATGCAGAATTCACTATAGCTGAAAATATTCCAAGAGTATCCACACCTAATTAGCCGGCCATCATGTGAAGACTTGTGTGTGCTCTTTACGCACATGAATAAAATTAAAAATGCATTTAAGCAAGAATTACTTTGTACTTTCATTTGCAAGTGGTATTAAAAGAAAATATAGAACGCATTAACTGAAGAACTGAGGGTGCTTTTAACTACTGTTTTTGAAAATGCTTATTTTGCATATAATGAGAAGTTCCTGGAATTCAGGTCACCACCATGCACTGGCAACGAAGTGGGGCTTGCTTATAAGCCAGAGTTCTGTTGATACCAGATACTCCTGATAGGAGCTCAATTTTATTTGTAAAAGTAAAATACATGAAATGGGCACTTAGATTTCCTTGAGGGATTAAGAATCAAACCGTGCTTTCATGCTGGAGCATTTCTTAGCAAAGAAACAAATAAATAGTTTAGGTTCCAAAACCTCAGCCCATGGACTGAATATTGCTTTTGAGTGGAAAGACTCTTGTACGTAATGTAATTGTTTCCTAGTTGTGCATGAGGCAAGTTTGGAGCTAAATGCACGACCTTATCATTCCTAAATTTTGCGAAGTCGACGTCCAGCTGAGATCGTCATATCTATCTCTACTTCCACCTGTCTGAGAGGATGTTTGGATACCAACTTGAATGTGGTGATTTGGGCATATCTTTAATCTGAAATTCTTACCAGCTTTCCTTGTATGCAATCTTTGAAATACTTCTCAAACCCACTAGGTATCATGACGTGTCAGATCTTCATTAATGTGCTGGTAAACTACAGCATTCTTTAGTAGCAGTGACTTTAATGCTCATACCTGTCTGTGCCGTATTTTACTGGACAAACTTCACTTTTCTCAGTAACAGAGAGAGAGGAGCTTGCTCCCTCCGTGCAGATCATGATTTCTAGCACTCATGTTGATTGTTCACTTTCAGCCTGTATGAATGATCTCTTCCTACTTCTCTGGATTTGGTGCTGTAATACAGTGCCTAGTGACAAGGGAAGGAAACAGCAGAAGGCAACTTTCTCACTCACCAGCATCAATCCTGTGTCTCAAGGATGCGTTACAGTGGACTGAATGTGTAGGGTACATGGTGGAGACACCAGGTCATTGGATCTTGTGTTCAGTGCTTGCCTAGAAGGGGGTTTGTCTGACTCAGGTTGGTTCTCCTGGTAGCACAGAGAACTCCTGTGCCACATCAGGAGGAAGAAGGTTTGTGTTCAAAGCAAATAAACCTTAACATACAGGCAGTATTGGAAATAAGCTTTACATTCCTCTGTATGCTGTCAGATGATGAACATACGTAGTGCAGTATCTAGAGTGCCTCTTCTCTCTCAGAAGGACCAGCTCCTTGTACATTTTTGTTTTTCAGAGTACTTTGCTCAGTCTTAAAATCCACCCAGACTTCCCAAGTAGGACACAGTCAACTCACTAACTCTCTTCCTTTATGTAATAAGTGTCTGATCAACAAAAGAATAAAATTGGGGGGAAATAAAAACAACAAAAGAATAAAACTTCGTTCTCCCTAGGAAGAGCTTAGCTGATCTAAATGCAAATAAACTCTCACCCACAACTGAGGTGCCAGACTCAATCCATCTATGCGTGCAAAGAAAGGGCAGCACTTCTGAAAACTGGAACGCTTCTCCAAAAGCACCAGCTGCAGAGAAGTTCATACTTAATTAATGTCCATTTGAATATGACTGAGGTGCCAGGCTGAAGAATGGATACAGTATGCAAGTCAACATAACTTTTCCCAACCCCAGTGCCCTTGCTCTCCTATCACGCTTGCTAAATGTACGCTAATCTTCCTCTTGTCTTGTGTTCTCACTTTTCTTGCAGTCGCTGTGAGCGCTTGCCTTGTAATGAAAATAAGGAGTGCCAGAGCCTGCCTCTGAGAATAACCTACTATCACCTCTCTTTTCCTACCAACATTCAAGTACCCACCGACATTTTCCGCATGGGCCCTTCCAATGCTGTCCCTGGGGATAAAATTCTGCTGTCCATCATCAGCGGGAACCAGGAGGGTTTTTTCACCACAAAAAAAGTGAACAACCACAGTGGCATTGTGGTCATGCAGCGGCAAATCACAGAGCCCAGAGACCTTCTTCTGACAATTCAAATGCAACTTTCCCGCCATGGAGCTGTCAACACATTTGTTGCCAAACTTTTTATCTTTGTCTCTGCACAGCTTTGATCCCTAACTTACAGGCATCATTGGCTACTTTTTGTCTTCTAAGAGTAGCTTTTTTTTCCTCAATTTCAATAAAGTTTTAGTTGATCTGTTGCATGCTGCACTTGCATTTTATTTGCCATCATCATTACAGTTCTCCACTTTCCCCTGTTACTGAATGTCTCAATTTGGGGAGATCCTTATGTACTCTGCATCATTATCAAAAGCAGAAATTGGTGTCCAAGAGCTTATTACCTGAATATACCAAAGACTGAAAGCTGTAAACTTCGCACAGTAGTGGAGTTGGTCTCATTTGATGATCCACAGCTGCATATGTTTAGGTCTAGATTTTCAAAACAAAGGAGGTACCTAATTTGAGCTGTCTCAACTGAAACATCTTTAAAGAGCTTAATCACTTACGGGGCAAATACTGGGCATTTTCTGAAAATCTATTAAAAGGGCACAACTGAGGCCCTTAGGACCTAGCAGCCCTGAAAAGTCAGCCACAATTCAAATATCCAAATCTTTCTTCCTTTACTTCTATTATTTTCTTCCTTTACTTTTACGCAATCAAGGACAACGTAGACAATACAACTGGAATTTCTGTGGAATTGTTCTGTTTTGTGAGCTGGAAAAGGACTTCTTTTACTCTTCAGTCCTTGTATTGATAAGTATTGAAGAGGTATGATCTAAAAATTAATGTTCTTTTAGACCATCCTGAGCTCAGATATCTCTGCTGCCCGGTACACAGGCATAATAATCAGTCCATAGATGAATGAAGAATAACCTATCTGAATGCAGACATGAAAACCATGCTTCACTATGTCAATACAGACAGCACAGGCAAGGCACAAGGTTAGAAACTGGGAACCTGCTAAACCAAGATCACAAGCCTTAATCACCTGAACACAAGGAATTACTCTGTTAGCTGTAAGCTGCGGGCTTTTAAGCTATTCAGCCAAGGACTAGATTGGGGCATGATCGCAGCACTCTGCCAGAGTATTACATGTTCCCTAAGGCAAAGTTTATCCCAGCTGGCTGACAGGAGTTCAAGTCTCACGAGGAATGCCAATGTTTAATAAGTCTGTTGACACATACTTAGAAAGCTGCCAGAAGTTGCCAGTGGGGATAGAGTCCCAGCTTTAAATACTGAAGGCACAAGCCTGTGCTACTTGAGCTAATGGGGTTTCTTACTGCCACAGAAGATGCTTGTATATAAATGCCTTCTGGCTACCAGTTCATTATGCAGCCATAATTAAGTAGCATAAAGATTCAAAAATAAATTTCATTTTTGCAAGCGTTACATATATTTGTTTGTCAGGAAAAGAAGGGAGCGTGAGAAGTTGGCCCTCAGCATTGTAAATTGCTACCATATTAATTACATTCAGCAAGTAATTCAAGAACACGGAGCTTAGATTCTCCTCTATGAGAAGCGTTAATGCTGTAGTGTAGCCTGAACTTTAAGAACACGTATGTAATTACGTAGCGTCATTTATGCGCGTGGTTCTTTCCAAATGAAAATGCAATCATGGCTCCTGGTCCAAAGAACTTACTAATTGAATCCAACAGAGAATATGAAAAGGAATGACACCAGGACCCAAGAAGAAAGAATAAAATATATTCGGGAAAGGATTATTTGCAAAATAATCAGAGCAACTGAGCTGTTTCTTAACTTTTTTTATCTTTTAAATGAAAAAAGCCTGGAGGTACCAGCTCCAAAGCTGTAATTTTTGTTAGGGGAGGAAAACTTGAAGGAAGGATTTGAATAAAGGAAGTTCTCAGGGCTTAGGAAAAAACTTTTTTCAGTTGCAGTCCCCACTATAGGAGGGCATAAGCCAAAAGGAAAACGTCAGTTAATCAGAAGATCAAATGCAAAAATGACGTGTAAGAGTAAAATTAAGAATTATTTTGAGATCAGAGCACATCATTAATAGCAAATACCAGGATTTGAAATAGATGCTAGTTGTCAAAGAAATTTCTCTAGAAGATGTCTAAAGATGTGCCATAGAAGCAATGAGAGAACAAAGTGTTACCAGCTGCACTTTGGATATGCTGAAGCAATTAGCGGGGATACAAAAAGAAGGGAGATCAGAGAATGAATATTTAGGCAGGGCAAAATGAAAGCACAAACTCAAGTTTACCAGTATGGACAGAGCACGGAAAAAAAAAAAAAGAAAAAAGTTGTGGGATTTATAGGAGGAGAGAGAAATGATGCACAGAAATAGAGCTGACAAACGTTTATCTGGTTTATCTGTCACACGTATAGTTACAAGCTGAATGGATCTAGAAACCAGTTTTAGCTAGGAACTAACACAAATCACTTGTGATCATTCTGATCCGCCATTTCTGTATGTAGGGTACCTAATGCATGTCAGAATCCTTTACTCCAGTGAATCAGAAGTGAGGATTATGAATGTAAATCTTACTTAGGACTTCATCTTAAACAAATGAATGGCTTTATTGGATGAGAATTTCAGAAATGTTTGTATTTGCCAAGTTTTGTTCCCGCTGAAGTTGGGAGGAAAGCTCCCTTTTCTTCCCAGGAAGGAACAAAGGCAAACCAATACTGATCACTTCAGACACTCCCACCACAATTTGCATACAAATTCTATTATCTAAATACAGCTATGAAAACTTAAGATGCTGTATGTATTGTATCAGTACTTCATTAGTAAGAATGTCCAAAAATGAGTTATGCAAGCTCCTGTTTGTTGGTGTCCCTAAAACCTTTAGATGCTCTCGTCATTATTCATGTGTTATATAAGGCAAAGAAAAAAAACTTTTAAAGGACTTTTTCAGAATTTGTAAACAAGTTATTGGAAGTAAAACCAGTCTCGCTTCATTGTTGTGACCCCAGCTTAGCAGGATCCCGAGGAAAGGTGCAGTGTTTGTTTGTATGGCTGTATAGATGTAAATGTCTACTAAACTCCTCTGTACACAATAAGGAAAAAAAAAAAAGGGAGAGAGGGAAACAAACACGAATGATGTACATTATGCCTCAGTTATGTTTGTTATGTATTTTGAAACAGACTGTTTTACGCTGGAATTAGACTATGTAATTTACCTGATCCTCGTTGCACAGACGTGAGGGTCAGCTAGCTGGAAGTCCTTTCTTAATTTGGCAGCTGAGGTTTAAAATAAAGGGATGTAATCTGTTATTCTAGGTCAGACTATTATGCCTGTATATCCAGAATTAATTTGTTCGAAAATGACCAGCATAAGGCGTTTCAGCAGAAAGCCCTATTCTGTTCCCTGTGAGATGTCTAGGAAATGATGAGATTTTGTACCTAGAAATGATGAGATTTTGTACCTAGATAACGGTGCGAAGTAAAAGGTCGCTCCTGGCCTGTATCTCCTGGCCATTGGAGTGGGAATAAAAAGCCATACTCGGCTGGTGTAAATTAACCCAGCTTCATTGCCTTCCTGTGGACTATGCCAGTTCACATCTGTTGAAGCATGATTTCCTTAATGTTGATTCATGTTTTCTCTTTTATCTTTATTTTAGCTTCATACAATAGCAGCGTGTTTGGCTTTGTTTTCTTTGATGAGCGAATGTGGGTAGCATATAATAAGAAGTTACTGATGTATTTATTATTAATAGAGTCATAAAGTCCCTTTGAACATCTGAAAAAGGATGGCTTGTAGGTGTGGACTTGGGTAACACATTTGGAAAGGAGCAAGAACCATTTGTTTCTAGAAGTATCTGACAAAGTAAAGCTTCCATTTTTGTTTCCCTTTTACTCAGTGAATTTTTCTTCCTTTTAATCTTTTAATTCCCCCCCTCTGACATTGCAGTCTTTTCTTTTTTCCGCATAGAAATATGAAGAAATGGGCAGGTCAAAGTTGAGATCATTTGGGGGGCTTAGTCACATTGTAAGTCCCAGCACAGCCCTTTCATCTCTCATGAACACAGACTGGGTATTGTGTGAAGTTCTTGAACTGTAAGTGACTTTAAATTCACTCTAGTGGACAAGGGTGAGAAGAAGTCATTTAACTTTTAATAGACTTTCAAGGACGAATAAGCAGCTGGTTGAGATGGAATATGAAATGACCCTTACCATTTCCCCAAACTCAGAATTCAATCTTTGAGGTTTTAAATAATGTGGTTAGCTTTTTTCCTCCCCCAGTTTCCATTCCTCTCTGTTTTCTCAGTTTAGATGGACAGGGGGGCTGTTAAAAAGAGACTTAAGAGAGGCATTTCTGGCACTTGCTGCACTGAATATCTTGAAAGTAAGTTGTCCCTTCAGATATTTCCTGCCAGGTTTCCAGAATGGAAACAATTGTTTCTGCTTTATATGACTGATACCACATGGAGTACAAAAAGGCTTGTGCAAGTAAGTATAGCTCCATTGAAATCGGTGAGCCCACAGCAGTGCACTGCATCTCAGGATCTGGGCCAAACAGTCCTTTCTTTAGTCCTGTTTGTACTTGGAAAGCAACTTTACGTGTCATCTTATGCGTTACAATTCTATTTTTTACATGCCTGGCTTGAAGAACTGAGTTTGAGGGGGTTTTGATTGCAGCTTTTAGCCAAGCCAAATTTTTCAGTGGTCCAGCTGCTCTGATGATCTGTCTTTATCTATGTTTTTGAGGTGAAGAATGAACATTTACATCAATTATAGTTTCTAGCTCCCCAGGTTGGAAAACACAAAGTAATTAATTTTCGGGATATATATATATGCATCTCTCTCTCGTTTCTCTTAGTGTCAGACTTGAAAAGACAGATACGATCCGTTGCATTAAGTCTTGTCGACCAAATGATGTCAACTGTGTATTGGATCCAGTCCACACAATTTCCCACACTGTCATTTCACTGCCCACGTTCAGAGAATTTACAAGACCTGAAGGTAAGTGGTTTGTTCCTTGTTCCGTTTAATAGACTACAACATATAAAACCTCCACCGGAAATCCTTGCCTAAAGCCAGACTAGCCACCAGTACAGTAAAATGTTTGCACAGTTCCAAATTATAGTGTAGTGTTCATTTAATTAAAACCTTCAATATCCAGGAGTTTTAATTTTATGGGGCAAAGAAAGTCATTCTGAGCTCTAACTCATACAGCTTCCCAGTCTAAGGAAATACTGAGTCTGAATTCCCATTTACCACATTTACTCACATAATAGCCATGTGCCACATGACTTATTTCTTTCCTTTTTTGCAGATTTTGCCATAGGAAGTAGGTGCTTGTTATATCCCTCTCATCTATATATGGGCTGTTGTTTGCTAGTGACAGATGGCTCATTCCAAAAATATGGCCTTTATCTACATGCAGACATTAATCACAAAATACATTATATTGAGTATCTAGTACTGTGATTTGCCTATTTTTGACCTGTGAAAAAAGAAGTACTGTTTTTTAAAATGTAGAATAAAGGAAGGGACATTCCAAGGACTGGCCAGGAAGCTTTTAAGCTAAGATTTTCAAAAAGTGTCCAAGTGAGTGGCTGTCCCATCATCCAAAGTGAGTTTTCCAGCCCCAGATGCTGCACTCCCATGGGCACTCGTGTGTTTCTTTAGTTCCTTCAGCCTCTGCAGTACCTGCCAGTTTCTAATCCTGCAGTTTCATAAGGATCGCACTCACTTTGCTTGGTTCACGTATAAACTTACAGATCAAGAGCCAATTTTTGCTTCTTGGCATTTGTATTAGTTTTCTGGCAGCTGCACTGGAGATTGCCTGCACATCCAGAGGTGGGATGGCTGCCTTCAGCTCTGCTTCTCTGAAGGAGAATAAGTGGCCACTCCACAACTTACTGTGTGGCACAGACACAGAGAGAGAAGAAGGGGAAAGAGGAAAGGAAAACTATTTTGGAGGGGTTTTTAAAGATCTTAAATCTTGGGTTCTGAGGTACCTAGAGTCTCGGCCTTCTCACCTCAGAAAGTTGTCCTAAATGAAAGCCAAAGCTGATTTTTCACTTCTGCACCAGGCCATACAAGTAGGGCAAGGGACATCCCAAGTCTTGTTCATATAGGAACAATTTAACCACCAGTAACTTAAACACGTAGAGCTGCTGGAGATTGCGTCAGGCCTGTTTCAGGCCTTGGCTGGCCCTACTTCACAGGGAGCGGAGGAATGCCCCATAGCCACTTCTCTTCAGCTTCACCAGGTGTACTGGCAGCAGAGCTAAGGATTTGGCCCAGGATGCTTCCCAAACCATTCCCTCATTAGTCCATCCTCATGATTTAATAAAGAGAGATGAGACCTAGTAATCTGAGAGTACTACCGAAGCCCAGAAGACGTTCCTAAACTGTAATTCAGTGCATGGCCTTGGGTGAATTCTTACAGGCCCATGGTTTAGTTTCATCATCCACGGAGCAAGGGTAATATTGAGAATAATAGTACTTACCTCCCTCACAAGAGGCTTGAAAAATAGAAAAATAGTCTCACTTTTTTTTTTTTTTTTTTTTTTTTTTTTAACCTAACACCCTCTCTCCAGTACTTAAAAGGACTCTGCAATTTGTAATGGCAATACTTTGTGTACCTGCCTAAGGGAATCAGAGTTCTGGGGTTTACCTGCTTGATGCCCCTCCACTGCCCACCCTGTGGATCCTCAGTGTGATCCTCTAGGTACCTGCTGGAAGTCCAGCTGGTTTCTAAGACTGGTCTTCCTGAACTCTCAAAGTCATAGTGTTTGGCTTCAGGGCTTCTTGGATGGTGCAGGAAGAGAAAATAAATCTAAATCCTCCATTCCCCCAGATATTCTTTCTTTCCATTTTAAAGGACAAACTGGGGTTAGGGTGGTATCCTTCTCCAGCTTTGAGGACAAGTAATTTTGGATCAAATGCTGTCAGGTTCTTCAGTGATGTTTTCAAACACTTCTCAGTACATTCTGTCATACTTTTTGTTTGCAGAGATTATTTTTCTCCGTGCCATCACACCTACATATCCGGCCAACCAGGCAGATATCATATTTGACATAACAGAAGGAAATTTAAGAGATTCCTTTGATATCATCAAGCGTTACATGGATGGTATGACAGTGGGTGAGTAGAATGTTTTCTATTCACTTTCTTCTCTCAATAATACTGTAGAACAAGGTCAGAGAAATTAACTCAAGTAATTAATTCCCACCTTGGTTTTCAAGCCTGTATTGATTTAATATTCTCCAGTCCAACATGTGTAATATGAACTAATATCACAAATAATTTTTAGTCAGAATACCAGAGGCCTAAACTTTAATTTGAGAATTATTTCAACTTTTTTCAGAACTGGGTCTAATTACAAATGTAAATGGCTTAGCTTTAAAATAATGAGGCTTGCCCATTATAATCAACCCAAATATAAAATATGTAGCACGTCACCATAGAGACTAAATTTAATTAACTGTTCTTTCTTGTTTAAACAACATCGCACCAATTTTTGGATAATAATCAAATTTTTAAAGCAGCACTAAAGGACTGAATGTACTAAAACTGTTACCTTTTTTAATATTTAATGACAGGCTGGTTCAGATTTAAATAAATAGCTCTGTTGAGAGTACAAGGGACCTGCCAAATGCTGTGGTTTAGAAGAAACTTCATAATGGAACATATAGATGTGACTCACAGTCTCAACTTGGCAGGGAGGAGACGTGGAAGGAGATATACCTGGGTATATGGATTATGTGCTAGACCTGCATCTCCTCATACAGCAGGGAGGGGCTGCAACACAACCTGGGGTCGTACTTTCTGGAAGGTTTCTTTCTAAGCAGGGCCCTTGTGGGGGATATCATGCAGACTGTATCCAGTATGTAATGTGTATAGTGTCTCAAGTGTGTATATATATATATGCGCATACAGATACAAATTTCCAGTGTACAGCTCTCAGTCAGGGACCCAGCATACCCAAGAGTAGTTGGCAAATTATGTGAAGGTTGCAGAGCAGGAGCAGATCCCAGCTGACGTGCTGCTCTGCCCAATGTGAGTTGCTGGTGCAGTGGTAGAGGAATATGCTGTGATTCTCATGCTTAGAAAATACATATGCCAGGTATTAAAAAGTAGTATTTGATTGCTCTTTATTAATGTTTATTTATGAAAACAAAGGACCGCCGTTCCCAGTGAACATTTGGGCTTCAGTATGTGAATATGTAGGTTCTGCTCAGGTTTATGCATGTGCTTCTGGGTTTCCTAGCAGGGCTTGTCTGGAAAAGAAAAATCGCTGCTGTGCTTCTTCCACACTGATGGTTTGTGAAAAAGTCATTTTTTAGCATCATCTGTAGGTGGCACTGTTGCATTTCAGAAGCATGATAGTACAGTGTCAGCTGTGCAAAGGTTTTATGAACTGTAGATAAAAATCATAAGTCATTAGGTTTATATTTCTTTCTTTATCAAACAGAAGTATACATGTGAATGCTGAGAAAGAGGGAGAGTCTGTTGAAGGAGGATGATAAGATTACAGATTTCAGGTATCGGGTTGATTCTTTAGAAGAGTATAAGTGTTATCAGATCCCACAGTAGTTACAGTGGTTTGCTTTTCGTGCTGTGTACTTCTTTCTGTCTGAAATAAGAAAGAAGGATGTGTTTAGAAATTTGACTGGCCAAGTTATTTGCCTGAGGGAAGTGTTTCCATTTTGAATAATAGGACTGCGTGTCAGTGGTATTTTACTCGGTAAACTGGATATCTGCCTCACAACGTTAAGAGAGAAAGGACATTCTTACACACCAAATCGAGAGGATATGATATATGCCTAAGTACATTTCCAGCTCTGCAAAAGAATTGGGCAACTCTTTCTTCACCTCAGTTCCCCCATGTGCAACATGGAGATGATAAAACATGCCTACTACTGTCTTAATTAATTCTCGTATCTAAGAGTCTTAATTAATTCCTCTATGTTAGAGTACTTTGAGATTAATGGATGGAAGCTGCAAAGTAAACTGCCTGCAGCAGAATTGGAAAAGGAAAAACAAAACAAAACAAAACCCCAGCTGATATTACCTAGAGGGAAGAGGCTCAGGACAGCATGTTGTATGTGTGAAATTAGGATTGCAAATAATTCTGCCAGCAGCAGTTCTGCTGCTCTCATCATAGTATCATTTTTCTTGTTATTAATAATCATCGTGTTAGGTGTTCCCATAAAAGTGCTGGGAAGTTTTCAAGACAAATAAATAAGATGGGATCCTAGTCCACAGGAGTTCACAAAGTGAGTCCTTCTTGTAAAGAAAGGGGAAGCGCTTGTGTAAGGGAGGAAAAAGACAGAGGTCATAGATAACATTGAAAAGTTGTGGATGCCCCGTCCCTGGAAGTTTTGAAGGCCAGGTTGGACGGGGCTCTGAGAAACCTAGTCTGGTGGGAGGTGTCCCTCCCTGTGTCAGGGGGGTTGAACTAGATGATCTTTAAGGTCTCTTCCAACCTAAACCATTCTACGATTCTGAGATTTATTGGTTATCAGAAAAATGTATTTGTTATCCCATTAAGTTATAGGAGAACTGTGGGAATGTAACATGGTGACTTCAGCAGAGCAACTAGCCCCATAACCAGTGTCCAACATATGGGCCAGTAACAGACAGGTGTACAGGAATCATTCTCCAAATAGAATGTTCCAACTTGCTGCAATCATCAGTTTATACGCTTCTGGGAAAGCACACCTGGACCATCATGCTTGATGACCACTGATGGACATATGCCTCTTTAATCTGTGTGGTCTTCTTTCTTGAAGAGATTCAAAGAAAGGAGGGAGCACTGGGAAAGGGAGAAAGGACAGATGGATGAAGATACTCTTTCAGGAAGTCCTTCATTAGTAAAACTGGTTTTGGCTAGATTGTCACAAACAAGAAGCAAGATAATGCTTAAGAAGGACCTGAATCTAAACTGTGTTTGTGTGAATGCAAAGGAACCCAGCATACCCAAAAAGTGTAACAGCTCTCAAAAGTGTAACACTAAAAAAATGCTAAAAGGTACAGATTTCTTTTGTTAAAGGTTTAGAGAGTGGGAGGAGCTGTTAGAGATGGCATTACAGAAGGAAAGTGAGGATTTCAATACTGGCAGAGAATTGTGGACTGAAGAGAGTCACATCATTGACTTTAGCCATTATACCTTTAAGTAGACACTGAGACATCAAGTAGCAGATGTTACTGAAGCTGAGAAATATGTTGGATTGGATGGAGAGTGGCTGATCAGGCTGAAATAGCAGCTGAGGTTATAGGAGGAGATTGGAGTGCATAGGAGCAGGTTGTGAGGAAGGAAAAAGAAGACACTAGAAACAGAGGAAAGAGCTGGCCTAGGGAATGTTAGAAAAAGAAAGAACACAGTCTCCCAAAGGAGATGTAGGAGAAGCAGCCACAAAGGTAGGAGAAGAAAGAGACAAGGACAGTATTGCAAAATCAAGGAAAGAAAATGTATCAAATGGGAATCAATGATCAGCACTATCAGACACGGAGGAACCAAAAGAAATACGAACAGACTCCAAAACTAGCTATGCTGCTCTACAGAAAGTATCTTCCAGTGGAAGAGAAGGAACAAAAGCCAGCCTGCTGGAGTGGCAGTGCGGAGACTGAAGTGTGAGTGCAAGCTGAAGAAAAAGAACTGCATAAAAAGTTGCCTCCAATTTTTCTGCCCTATTGTACTAAAAAGAGGTGCAAACCCCTGTTCTTCCCTGGTTCAAGAAGTGCTGTAGACTCTCTGTTGCCTGGTGTGGATACAGGCCGAGGTGGCACTGAATCCAAAAGATACTGTTAACAACTGCACATCACTTATTACCATGGGCAGGAGAAAAACAGAAGTGCAGAGCTATCCAGGTTTTTTTTTTAAAGCTTTTATAGACTTTTCACTGCATTCCTCCTTTAACCAGCTGTCAGTGAAAAATGAAGAATGCATTTTCAACCTGTACAAAAATGTTCTATCAATGCCTAAGGTATTATCAGATACTATAAAACATTTTCCCCCCTCAGCTATACATTCATTTCCTTGGGTGACTGTAATACCACCTTGTAGTCTGGTAAACTTCAGGAAGGTTTTAAAATTTCTTAATGCAGGTGAAGTAGTTGTGATAGGCTGAAATCTCCCATATCACATTTGATACTAACCTGAGCATATATTCTTGCCTATTAAGCAGAATGGTACTATTCTTAGCAAAAACAGCCAAAGCAAATACAATTAGAAAATTTCACTTGTACCTGTAGAGATTCTCGGGGGTGTTGAGCTGGTGCTTGAATATACTGATATCAATGGCTGCTTTTAATTTTACAGGTATGTACTACTGCTCTCCATTGTTATTTGCAAGGATTTCACTGCTATCTCTGTCATGAATTTCCAGCTTCTTTCACATGTCTTCATGATGTTACCTTTGAACCATTACAGAAAGTGTCTCAACTACTGATAGCACAACACTGGATTTATTAGGAGTCCCCTATGGTATCATGATTGTTTACTGTGTTCCAGAGGCTGGGGAGAGAGCTTTAAAAAATTATCAGAAGGTAAACAAAAAACAGATGCCATAAGAAAGTGTGCTTGTGGGATCCCGTATTGGTTGGGGGCAGGAGAAGGAGACTGGAGGTTTATTTGACTTTTGGAGGAACCTGTCCTTAGCACGGGGGTGGTAGTTCTGCATCTCATAAGAAGTTTGGCTGTTCTCTGTGGGGTCCACCACGCAGCTGGTTGTATTGTCTGACATTAAATTCAGAGTCACTGGATTGCAAAAGATTTGGTTCTGAACTTTGTCCCAGGACCCACTTTGCAGTGCTGGGCAAGTACCTTCACATTCCTCTCTGCTTCTCCCTTATCCTCTGTTGCTCTAGACTCTTTATCTTTGGGCCAAAGGCTGGCTGGCTCTTACCGTGCATTTGTTACAGTGTTTAGCTTAATGAGATCCCTGGACTGATTTGGGCTTCCTGGCACAGCCCTAATGCTAAAAGTAGCAGTTCTCCTACAATTGCTTTTCTGTGGGGAAATGGAGTCTAGGTGTAGGCATCCAGGAGAGCTCTGCTGTTCACAGGGGCGAGGATTTCAGCACATATGTTCTCATCTCCCCTTGTGGATACTCATACTAGAAAGTAAGCAACAATAGCCACCTTTTGTCATGACTATAATGTCATTAGCATGAAACGACAATGGTGTCTGGCGGTACAAAACCGATGCTGCCCAGTCATTCGCAGTGAGCACACAGAGCAGGGACATAATTCAGCAGATTTTTCGACAGGCTTTTGCAGCCTTACATTAAAAAAGACACAGTCCCTTTCAGTACCTTTGTTCTGGTTTACTCTAGGCTTGCCCCGTTCACAAGAGGAGCCCCTCAGCGAAGAAGAATATTTTGTGAGTTTTTCTCTATGCCAGGTTGCCCTGTCAAAATTAGTAGCTGCGCATTTGAGACGAGGGTGCCCAGAAGCCATTTGGTAAACGGGATCATAGATTTATTGCCTGAACCTGCCCTTTCGGGATGCTGATGACTCCGCTGTTCAGTAGTCAAATCTCTCAACACCCTCCCTCCCCTCCAGAAAAAAAATGTCAGGCTGGAGAGCTCTTCTGGAGGCAAACAAGCAACTTGAGCAGGAGGTGAATTTTCATTTTGTATCTGAGAAATGCTGAAGGTGCTTTTCTGGTGAGAGTGAGTCTCGTGCTTGAGTGGAACAACCTTTCTAATGCCAAATTTCACTCTAGCACATCGCACGTGTCTGGTTAATCAAACGCTTCTCCTTGATCGATGTTCGTCTCACCCCTCTGGTGGGGAGGTGTTACGTATTACTAAAACATTCATACAGACCACCTTTGGTTACAGTTTCCATAAAGCCAGCAGACAAATTAATCACACCGCAACTCTGCTGAAGTTTTGTGAACTGTGGCATGAAGTGTAAAACCTAAACTTGGGAAAGAAATGGAAAGAGTCAGGGAACAGATAAGGGGACCGTTGAAGTTCCTTGGTTCAAATTGTGTAGCACGCGTTTTCTGGTATTAATTTTAAACTGTGGGCTTAGATATTCCATTAATGAGCAAATAATGGCAGGTTTGGAACGCAGTACACTGAGAAACATACTGTAACAATTCCTCTGAAAGATGTCTGTCTGTCTGAATTCAGTCCTCAGAGGTGCTTTGTGCTGGTTTAGAGTAGTCAGAGACCTGCTTTTCTGAGGCTCTCCGAATGTGAAATATTTTGTGCGACTCATTCAGCTGCTTCTGCTGCTGCTCCTGAGTTTATGTGTTGATAGCAGCCTTCTCATTCCTGCAGTAGTGCCTACAAACCCTATAAAACTGGAAACGGAAGAGACTCAAGGCATATCGTAAATCTTTCCCAGTGTGATTCACAGATACATGGCTCGCTTGAAAAACAACCACCTTAACTTTTATTTTTAAAGGGGTCAAATGTGCTGAAGTGACCCCTTATTTCAGCCTTGTTTTGAGAATTTGGACAGGGACTAACACATATTAACATTCAAAAAGCTTCCCTCCTCAAAAGATCTGCTAACAATACCAGCAGAGCTGTCGCCTCCAGGTGATGACTGAGCAGCTATATAAGGGCTTTCATGTCAAATCCTCAGGATTAGGTACTTTTTCTTCCACGGTAAATTGAATCACAGAGCCATGTTGTGCTGTGTGCCATAATGTGGCTCTTTGCCGAGAAATGCTTAAGGTCACAATAATTAATTGCCCAGGTGTCATGGATATGCTACTGTATCTAAGCTTGGCTGAAACTGAATAATGTGGTTGTGGGACAGGTAGGGTAAACTAAACCACTCTCACTAATGGAGAGATTGCGTGTATGTGATATCATGTGATGGACGCTAAACCCCCTCTAAATAAGGTAGCGGGAATAAAATATTAATTAGGAGGCTGATATATGTGATTTTGCACATTTTGGACATTTGCCTTTGAAGTTTTTCCACCTGTTTTTGTAATATGTAAGATTCTTATGCTACTTAAATCGTGTCACGTTCTCAAAGGTGGAACAGGAAGGATTAAAAAATATATGTTGGAAACTATTTTTTAATGAGGCTACTTCAAGTACAGTTATTGCATTTTAGGCATGAGTGATTTCGCAGCATTGTCAACATTAAAACCCATTGCGAGGTTTGGCTGGAAGGCAAACCAGAGATCTAAAAGCACTTCACGTTTGCCAAACCAAGATAAGAGCACATCTCTCTGAAGTTATTTCGTATCCTTAATAAAGATCATAGTATTTGTAAACTAGCCAAACCTCAGGAAAATCAAAGGTTGTTTTTAATTCTTTAATAATACCAAGGCTCCATATGATCCAACATGACAGATAATAGCTTTGAAAATATTTACCATTTGTTTCTGGCCAAAAAATGTATTAATACCATGAGTCCTCTTTATTGCCTCTTTATTTGATGCATTTCAGCAATCAAAGCTTTCTAGAGAAGTCCAAGTGTTAATGAAATTAAACTTTGTTGAGCTGTTGAAGGATAGTATTTATAATAAATTGAATCCCAAATTTCTGATCTGTGGAATAAGGCTAATCAGACAGGTCCTTTTTCATGTTGAAATGTAACTCTGTATTGTAGCTCTTCTTTTTTTCTTCAGAGGTGAAATGGAAGGCAAAAAGAGAAGCAGATTCGAACAGTTTTAGCTAAACTGAAGCTGAGACTTGTACCCTGTGTGAAAATTTCAAGGGCTGGACAGTTTTAAACATAATTGTTTCGGCAGTCTTTAAATGAGAGTTTTGACTTTATGTGGTCTATAAATGATTTCTGTGGTCAACAGATATTGTGACCATGGAAGTAGATCTGAGCTGTTGCTTATGGTCGCAGGTGCAAGCCCTCCTCTTTTTTTCTGAGGGGTGTCTTACCCTACCTCTGATCCCTTTTTACACCTCTCAGAACAGGCTACGGCACCGCTCTGAGCTGCGCTGTTGGGTAGTGGTTATTGAATTGCTCTGGGGGCACAGGCATTTTTGGCTGTTCCTGAGATGACATGCCACAGGGGCGAGCACCGCACCAGCTGGCCTGAGTCGCTGGGAGTCCCATTTATGCCACTGGTGCAATACTCGCTGTTACAGTACTTAAATCACAGTTGCCTTTCTCTTCCCCCATAGGGAGCATTGGCGTTGTATTAAGCAATCTGGAGCTTTGTTGGTGCTCAAAGGGGAAATCCTCTTCTCCTCTCTACCTCTGAACTCCAGCCCTTCTCCTGTAGCCAGCATTAGTGCTTGTGCGGCAAGCTATGTTTTTTGGATTTTTTGCTTTCAGGTGTTAATCCAAGGGAACGGGTGGAGGATATAACAGGACTAAGGGACATGGTGTAGGGGATGACTTTGTAGAGTAGGGTAGTTGGTTGGACTCGATGATCCCAAGGGTCTCTTCCAACCTAGACAATTCTATGATTCTATGATTCTATGACTATTTTTGATCAGCTTAAACCCACAGTGAAATTGCTGAGTGTCATGTAGCTTACGAAAGTGTGATTTTATGTGTCCAAACTTGATTTCTAAAGCATTTTATAAGCGCTTGGTTGTTCAACAGTTGAAAATTAGGCCATTTGCTTAGAATTTGAATGAAGATCTGGAAGGCCCATGTTTGAAAAATACATGGTTTTGAAAATCTTGTTCCCAGGTACTTCAGCAAAGATATATATAGCCAGCTACATTCCTGTGAAGCAGTTCTTCATCAGCATAGAAACCTTGTGAACATCCAACTTTAACGTGATTCTCCAAATCTATTATTTTGTGAAGTGTTCACTATCAAACTTGAATGAAGGTCTAATTCACAATGTTATGAGCGCAATACACTTCAAAGCAAGAGGAAATCTATTTCAGTACTTGTATTTTGATAAATGAGTTTTCTGAATCCTTTAACTGTATTTACGTTTGTCAGGTGTGGCAGCTCAAGGATTAATGATATCTTCAGAGCTATTTTTCTGTATATGATTTGATGCCTGCAGTGATGATTACCAAGAAATATTTCATTTTCCAAAGAGCAGCCACTTATTAATAAAACAGATTATATCAGAAACTGTAGAACACCACATAGCAGGAGCCTGCATTGTTGTTGTCACAAATAATTGAGAGAAGTTTAGATAGCTTTCACCAAAAAAAAAAAAAAAAAGAGAGAGAGAAAATGAACTATTTAGCTTTTGAGAGATGGAAGAGTCTAAGGTGTACATTAGCTTTCTGAAGTCAGCAGACATCTGGTGGTCTGGGAAATGCCTGCAGTTTGACAGCTAGATTGCGCCTTTAGGCACAGTCATGAACTAGAGAGGACTGGAAGAACGTAATGCTTGTGAGACTACCTATGGAGGCACAGCCCCCTGCCGTGAAGGGCAACAGGAAAGCCTTCTAGAAGTACATCAACAGCAAAAGGAAGACTGGGAAAAATGTGGGCCTGCTTATGAATGGGGCAGGAAACCCAGTGAAAAAGACGCAGAGAAAGCTTAAGTATTCAAAGCCTTCATTACGTTATTCTTTCTTGATAAGACTGGCCTTCAGGAAGTCTGGAAGATCTGGAGCAAGAAATACTTACTGGAGTATTACTTTCTGGAGTAATACTTACTGGAGTAATACTTTCTGGAGTAAGAAATACTTACTCTCCACGGAGAAGGATCAGGTTAGGGAACATCTAAACAAACTGGACATACCCGAGTCCATGGGAGCTGGTGGGGTGCCCCTACAAGTGCTGAGGGAACGGCTGATGTCATTGTGAGGCCACTCTCAATTATCTTTGAAAGATTGTGGTGATCGGAAGTTCACGTGGAATGGAAGAAAGCAAACGTCACTCCAACCTTCAAGAAACCCAGAAAGGAAGATCAAGGGAACTACAGGCTGTTCGGCCTCACCTCAATTCTTGCAAAGGTGATGGAGCAAATCCACCTGGAAAACATTTCCAAACATGCAGGGGACACAAAGCTGACTGGGAGTAGTCAGCAAGGATTTATGAAGGGGAAATCACGTCTGATCAACCTGACAGCCTTCTACAAAGAAATGACTGGATTAGTGGATGAGTAAAGAAGAGTGGGTGTTGCTTATCTTGACTTTAATAAGACTTTCAACACCTTAATCATAAGCAACCTGAGGAAATGTACACTAGATAAGTGGACAGTGAAGTGAATTGAAAAACAGCTGAACAGCCAGGCTCAAAGGGTTGTGGTCACCAGCACGGGTAGCAGCCAGTCACTGGTGTATGTGAAGGATCAATACTGGTTCCAATTTCTTCATTAATGACCTGGGTGATGGGACAGAGTGCACCTTAACAGGTTTGAAGAGGAAACCAGAGGGTTGTGCTGCTATTCAGACGGATCTCAACAGGCTGGATTAATGGGTGGACAGGAACCTCATGAAGTTCAGCAAAGCCCTGACCCAGGGGAGCAATCATCATATGTGGCAGTACACACTGGGGTTTTACCGGCTGGAAAGCAGCTCTGCAGAGACAGACGTGGCGTTCCTGGTGGACAACAGGTTGATCATGAGCTAATGAAGTTAACACTAGGCTGCTTTTGGCAGAGTGTTGCCAAGCAGGCTGAAGAAGGTCATCCTTCCCCTCTACACAGCACTGGTGAGGTCGCCACTGGAGCACTGTGTCCAGTTCTAGGCTTCCTGGTACAAGAAAGACATAGACATAGTGAAGAGAGTCCAGAAGAGGGTGACGAAGATGATTAGGGCACTGGAGCATCTGTCATATAAAGAGAGATTGAGAGCTGGGACTGTTCAGCCTGGAGAAGAGGAGGCCAAGGGGGAATCTGATCAATGTAATGGGAGTAAAGATGACAGAGACAGACTCTTCTCAGTGGTGTGGAAAAGACAAGAGTCAATGGGCACAAATTGAAATACAGGACATTCCCATTCCTTTAAACATATGAAAAAACTTCTTTTCTTTGCTGTAGTGGTGGTTTAACACTGGAAACTAGTCTCCGTCCTCAGAGATTCTGTGGTGGGTTTTCTCTGCTGACACCAGGTGCCCACCTTTGACTCCCCCTCCTTGGCTGGACAGGGGGACAAAAATATAACAAATGTCTTGTGGGTCAAGGTAAGGACAGGGTGAGATCACTAACTAATTACCGACATGGGCAAAACAGACTCCACATAGAGAAATTAGTTTAATATATTACCAATCAAATCAGCATAGAGAAATAAAACCAAATCTTAAAACACTTTCCCCCACCCCTCCCTTCTTCCTGGGCTCAACTTCACTTTTTATTTTCTCTACCTCCTCCCCTGAGCA
>VXAK01022374.1:6120-49497 GCA_013399435.1 Arenaria interpres
TTGCCACTACTGTAAAATATTGCTTCTCTCATACTACTGCTCTGTGTTGCCTTTCTTCTGTCAAAGATTTTGTGAATGTTTGCTAGACTGAATTGTCACAGATGTTCCCTTGTCTTTGTGTGCATTTCTTCACTCTGTCCCCACTGCCCTGCCTCTAAAAATAAAGATGTTATAAACTCGACTTTTGTCATCAGGTTTTACTCTTAAATGACTAGATCATTTCTGGACTTCAGACAACTTGATTTGGAAAAAGCAAATTTTTCATCCTTCTAGAAAATCTTCTCTTTGCCAGAGTTTAATTTCCTGTAAATGACCTTGAACTTGCTCGATTTTTCCTTTTTGATACAAGAGTATCAGATTATTCTCTTTCACTTGTGCGAGCTTTGTCTTGAGCTGGGCAAAAGCAGCAGGTACAGGCAAGATGCTTAACCTTGTTCTGCCAGTGTGTCAAAATGTTGGCCTGAGTTATCTTTAACATTGTTATAGTTCTAAATTTATCTTTGGAATAACCTTTAACATGCAGTACTTTATCTCACATCGTTTTGCAAGTGTGTGCATTGACTGCTTACAAGGTATCTGGGGGCTTCTGGAAAGCTTTGTTGTTTAGACCTTTTATGTCCATTTAAATGTGTTCATTCTATGACAAACAGTTTGTCATCTTTTCTCTAGTATGTGCCATACATTCCTGCAAAAATAATAAAAAGAGGAAATATAGATAATATTATTTTTGTATATATATGACACACAAACTCAGAAAAGAACAATAGCAAAAAAAGAACATCCTATTCTTAGGAGCGTGAAAGTCTTACAGTTATCTATCTACCATTAATTTTCAAGACTCCAAAATAATACAGTATTTTGTAAACATGACATGATTGGGTATTCATATTGCTGTTTCAGTGTAACAGTGTAGTCACACTTAACGTTCCTGAAACTTAAAAGGTTTACCAATATCTGAGCAAGCTAGTTTAAAGCTTCTTCAGCTGTATGTGCAGTACAGCTGTTGCTGCATTGTAAATCCTTTGCCATTCCATTACAGAATTCTTGAATTTGTAAAAAAAAAAGTCAGGAAATTACAAATTTGTGACTCGCAAGCTTAAAAATTACCTGTGTGTGTTACACTGGTTGAGGCTTTGGGAATCTGCTCCGCACAGCGTGAAAATGTTCACTTTCCTAATGGTGTAGCTTTCTCACTGACATTTCCTGCACAAGACACTTGCATATGCATTCTCATCCAATGTGTTTGCTTTATTCATCTGTTTGGCAACATCTGAGCCTCTCCACCATCTTCCCTGACCCTTCCCCAGCCATCAGTGTTTTTGTTTTTTACTAAAAACTAGATGATACAGTCTAATGTCATTTGCAAGGAAGCTTTCCAGAATTTGTAGTCATCAATATTCTGTCCAAAAAAAAAGCCTACTGAAGTATATGCTTTATAAATTTATGAAACCAACCACTTCCAAATTGTTATTGTTACTGATGTTGAATGATACCGGGGTGGGAGAAGAGAGGAGTGGGTGTAAAATGTATTTGTATACATATACATTATCTCTGTATGTGTCCCCCGACACATACATGTGTGTATACTTTTTTTTTAGTGATGCCATAATCTCAGGTGATCTAGTGGCTTTCATGGCTTCTGGGTGGTATTCTGGATATAAAATAATAGATCTGGGGTTTATTCTGGTTAATAAATCCTCCTTTTCCACATGAAAAAAAATGATACTTGCAGCTCCAAACAAAGTTCAGATTTGATCTCTGATTTTTAAGCTTTCAGTGCCAGACTTTTAGACCAAGAAGTTTTGCCATGGGCTTCAGTTTGTGGGGTTGAGATTCTTACCTGAAGTAAACCATCTATTTGAGGTGCTTCACTAATTTCTGACATTTTCTTGCCTTCGTTTATGGTAACTCTATAACTGCCAGGGTTTTTACTTTAAGCAAAACCAAGAGCTAACTTGGAGAATTCATGTTTCTTTATTTATCTTCTGAAGAAAAATTCAGACATTTCAGTAACTCCTCCATTAGACAAAACTCCTTACTTGTGTAATTGTGAGCAGTTCAGTAAAGGGAGTAGTATACTGGCAGTTAAAGAAGATTTCCAAGCCAGGCTGCCTGCTGAAATTAGGGTTGCTGAAAAATAACAAACAAGTATGAGGAACTGTCTCCCCAAAAGAGCTGTCTGCAATACAAATCTCTCTATGGCAGCATGAATGCAGCATGCTTCATATTTATTCTTTTATTTAATATTAAAGCACATCAGCTTGCTGGCCTCATGCATGTTTGCTGCTGCACCTCATTGTACCTGCGGGAAGTTGGATACCTTTCCTGCCCAGGGGCAATAAATGCTAGTGATAAATCACAGAATTTTTGTTTATACCTATGCCTTTTCCAAATGTCTCAGACCAGAATAACCGATGTGATCTCCGTTTTGTGTCCTAAACATGCAAAAGGCACACAAAGATAAAATAACTAAGAACAACACATTTTGCCTCTGGTTGCTGCTTGAGGGTGAGCTCTCTGAGTGGGGGCTCTTCTCTAGGGCTCGTCTTACTTGCTAGTAAAAGAGATGCTGCGTAACAGATTCTAGTGTAACCCTTTGCTTTCAAGAGCTGGGAGCTTTATGCAAAATACCAAGATACTTGCAGTTACATTGAGTTCAGTATTGAGTAACTATACCATACAGATTTTTTTCTGATAATCCTAATTTTTTCCTGTACAGTCCATTGTCTGAAAATCATCTTTCGGGATGCCTAAAATATCCCAGTGTTTCATTTCATCGATCAAAATGTTCTGCTCTATTTTTACTCAGTACAGAATCCTGGTGTTGAAGCTTCCTGCTATAATGCTATATATGTTCACTCTCTTCACATAATGAGCATGTGTTTTGAAGCAGTTGCTTTTCAAGGTCAATGCTTTTTCAGACAACTATACTGCAATATGAGTCATAGGAGTTAATGACATAAACCAGTCGGTATAAAATCACTGGCTTTTGGGTAACCAGCAATTGAAAATGAGCAGAGTTCTCAGCCCCTCATTTTTATTCTCTGTCTGGTCGCTAAAGTCATAAAGAGAAAATGATGATACAGAATTTCACTCCTCTCTCTGCTCATCTGCCATAGGGAGCAGTTTTCTTGTCCAGGTTCACTGGGCCAAAGAAAAGAATTTACACGAGTGAATCTCTGTCTAAAAATCTGGCGAAAATGGTCCCAAGCTCTATTTTGAAGATTAAGTTCACCTTTAAAAATGCAGCATCTCCATTTTGGGATAGACTTTGGAACAGAAAAGCCATAGCCAGACATCGAAAAATTTTAAAGGAGAATGTAGAGTAACCACATGGGGAACTTCCTTATGATCTGATGCTGGTTCCTCAGCAGATAGCATAGTCGCTGGGTTGGTAAGTTGTACCTGGGCTGTGGTTTGGTGTACGTTTGGATGCACAGTAGCTCCTTTGAGGAAAGGCTCGGAAGATTCTTAGCCCCATTCACGGGACTTTCAGAGTACAAGCAAGATACTTGGGGAGCGTGGTTTCCTTCAAGTTTTTTAACAAATTAAGTGAAAGTCATCTAGTAAAATAATTTGGTAGGTGTTACGTCCGGGTTAAGCCTGATGAGTTCACCGAATCTGTAAAGCTGTCAGCAGTCTTTACCTTGGGCTTTCCCCTTGGTGCTTTAAGTGATTAATACAAGACTGCCACTGCTGTTGGGATACAGGGGATACATTGATGTTGGAATACAGGGATATGACAGGAACAGGAATCCTTAGCAATCCAGTATACTTAAAATATGTCTTATAAATCTAATTATTACATTAAACTAAAGATTTTTCTTTCCTGTAGCATTGTAATTTTCACATTAAATCTATGTTGTTGTGCACCTGAACACGTTCCCTAGATCTAAGTTTCAAAAATCTAAGTTAGGAAAATTTCCACCATCCTCTCTGCCTATAAATCTTTTTCTAAGCTCATTCTCTTAATTGAGAATTGCACTTTATTACAGCATTTAAACACTGCATGTGTTTCTATTTAGGACCAGGTAGCATTTCAAGCTTGAGGTGGTTTTCTGTTCCTGCAGTTGAGGAATTGATGAAAGCACCTATCAAGTAAAGATACCAGTCAATAAGGAGGATGACTCCAGTGATTCCTACCCCAGTTGTGTTTCACATTTGCTTGGGAAAAAATATCAGCTTGGCATGTAGTAGCAGCTGAATCACCAGCTGATAGCATAGCATTTAAAGCCAGAATTAGAAGCCAAAGATAAGTATAGCAGACAGCGAAGTGTTGCTACATTACAGCTACTCCAAGAAAAGCTGCTCCTGTTCATCATACAGAATCCTTAGAACTGTGGCTTTCCTTCATGTTTTCATCTAGACAATGGAATAATTTCATTTTTGTTTTCGTACAACTTAAGACTGAGAAAGGACTATTGAATCGCCCAGTATGATTTTTCTGTATGTTTGTTGCCCTGATATGTCAACCATTCTCTGGGCTCCAGGCTCAGTAACATAACCGACTAATGTGTATCTCGCAGAAAAGCGTGTGGTCCTGATTTGAAATGTCAAAGATGGGAAATCCACTTTCATTAAGGAATTTGTTCTGGCAGTTAATGATTTCAATTGCTAAAATCAGTGCCTTATTTCTAATAAGACGTCTCTGGCTTCGTCATCCACCTACTTGTTCTTGTTAAGTCTTTGCCCTTTACTTTAAAGACCCTTCTAGTAGTCTGTAATTTATTCCTGGATAAGTACTTGTGCGCCACAATCAAGGAAACAAAATGTTGGGGCTGGTTTGGCTGTTTAACATACTGAAGAGATAGAAATCTCTGACTCTTTTAATGTAGGACATTCTTTCTCTGCACTTATTTCTTTGACACTTTCCTGCATCATTTCCAATTGTCAAACTATTCTAAAGGCCACTAGAACTACGTTGTTATGTCTCACCAATGTCCTACATAAACCATTTTTTTATCCCATATCAGTACTTTACATACCTAGTTTACTGTGTATAATTAAAGTAACATGTTATTTGTCAGCTGTAGTTAATTCAGCTGTGTAGACAAGTTACAAGGTGGAAATTCGGTCTTCAGGCAAGTCACCTATTCCACTTTCGGGTCATCTTCTTTTGCGAGTACTGTCTCACCCGAGCATAACAAACTAACTGAAGTTTTTAAGTTCAAATGGACAACAGTAGATCCCCAGATTCCCTGGTGATAAATTTGGAACCATGTCAGCAAAGGTCAGGAAGTTGATTGAAATCGGTTCTCTCTGGTGAACTTTGCAACTCCTGGCTCTCCAGCGAGCAGTGGATAAACTGGACCTATGCTTTTATGCCTCATCACCATTTGTATGTTCTCTCGTATATGATTTTCATTTTTCTAAAAGACTTTGTGTGTGATATTTTGGATTGAATATTAAATCCTGGCTTAAAGAAAACCACACTAAAGACACGCATGCTTTCCTTTTCCCTAAATAACTATTCACTGGTTTGAGCTAATCATTTTACCCTAACACTGTGTTTCTCCTATCCCATTTAATAAGACTATTTGTCTAGCATTTGTATAGTAACCCTTGAACCAATGAATGCTAAAACGTTAAGAATCTTTTTGCTTTAATCAATAATTTGCATTATTTGGCATAAGATGTCATTATGACACAGAATTTACATAATATCAAAACAAAATCTCTCTTACAATACCTTATTTCATGTTTAGGAAAAGTCCTGAAAATCTTAACAGTCATTCAGAACAGCTCAAGGAGAAAGAAAAGCAAGGTTTTTTCAGGGCAATAAAAAAGAAAAAGAAGAAATCTCAAACTGTAAGTATACAGTATTTCTAAAACAAAATGTTTATTAGTTTTGACTTATACCTTTTTAATATGCTAGGTTAGTACAGTACCTTTGTATTATTTGTGATCATGCCTGCATGTATCTATTTGTTCTTTTATTTTCTCTCTTCACTATATGAAAGTCAAATTCTTTCCCTGCTCAAGGTTTATTTATGTGCCTTCTCAAATATTTCTTCACCTACTAGTCCTGTGCATCTTTGTTTTCATTCAGATGCTTTAAGAGCCAGTTTTGGTGCAAGTTTTAAGCTGATGTTGCAGCAAATTCTTTTGCAGGATATTGAGATACCATTCCAAGAAGAGCAAATGCATTATTGTGTGTCCTCAGAGCTTGAATAATTTCAGACACCTGTGAGGAGGAGATCAAACTGTTATAAATGAGAATTCTTTCCAGTTTTTTTTCACGGCAGTGTCTTGCTAAGAGCCTCTGTCTTCTTGCTACACCCTGTGGGAATAAGGATGATGTGTCCTAACCATTCTTAACATTATATGTTTTACTGGGGGAGTGGATTGTGGCTTTTATTTTTGTTATTTACTATAAAACTTTGGTGCCTTTTATACATTTTTACATTTTCATCTAGTTTATGGGAGGGAGAAATGACTTTATTTTATCTGAGGGTAGGGGTATATTAACATTTCACAAAGTTTTAGAATTAAAATCTCCCTAAGAACTGAAGTAGCCTCAACATCATCTCATCTTATGTGTGTACAGGTGTCTGGTTCAGACACTGTTTTTTGTTCTTCGTCTGTTAGTTGAGGACATCCACCTAAAAAACATTGGGACATTCATTAGCATCTTCCAGCACAAACAAAAGTGATTACCTCCATTTCAGCACCAAGTCTGACTTCAGTACTAAAAGCTGTTAACAGCAATCTAATACTAGCTCTTCAACTACACAAATAATGTTTTCTCTGAATTCATATTCAAAATCTAACAGATAGATTGTGACTGCCCAAGTTTTTTTCTGAGGCTTGTAATTCTTATAGAGTCCTCAAAGTATGAAAATCCACTTACTCTGACACAGACTTCCTGCGGCAAATAACAAACTACACCTGAGAACTGTCACAGCACTGAGAAGCGCATCATAGCCAGCTGCTATTTAGTTCTGATATCCTTTAGCAAGTCTCATTTTCCTAGTGATCGTCATAAGAGTCATAAAAGATACCTGAAATTGGATTGAAGACATCTTCTTAATAATGTAATTCTCAGAATATCTAATAGCCCAGAACTGATCCCAATTCCTGACACTTCCTCCTGCAGAGTTGTTCCTATTAATCATTCTCCCTAGAGGTCTCCAGGGGCAGTTCCTCATGGGATAATAATCATTACTGCCTGCTATGGAAATTCTTTGTGATATTGTTTTTGCAGAGCTGTTCTTATCCGTTCTTCTTTTCATCTTGCTTGAAGTCTTTCAATAACGTAGCAAAAGGTTTTGATGATTGCTAGAGTCACATTTTTTTCTGTCATCTGCCGCCAAGCAGTTTGATATCCATGAGGGTTGCGCACAGTATCAATAGGCACTGTCTTCAGAGGAGCCTGAGTTTTGCAGGTATTGGCACGTACTGCAAGCTGTGGGTCTGAAGAAGTTATCTGTTTTGGAATAAACAGTTGCAGGTGACCATTTCTGCTAGCACTGCTTTGATGCCTTTTTAGTTTACTGAACTTCACACAGGAAATTCTTTTGACTGTAAAGTTCCTAAACAAGCTGTGCTAATTTGTGACTCTGTCCTTCATTAACTTGGATGGAATCTAGCAACTGAGAAAGCTGTTTGAAAACCCTCCCTGTTGGTAGTGCATCTATCATTGTCTTTAGTTATATAATCATTATATTATATTATAAATTTTTCTTTCAGTGGGCAGAATAATGGTAGACGCAGGACATGTGTCATATGCTCGTTTGTACCTGAGCAGGGGAGATGTAGACCCATTCATAATCTTAATGCTAGATAGTTCTGATTGTTGTTTGTGCATCCATTGGTATGCTCTTTGGTTGTATTACAAAAATTAAAACAGCCAGTACCCTTGCAGTTATACGTGAAGTTGTTGAAGGCATATTTTTGTCAGAACTGAAATAATTTACCTTGGAGCCCTCGCTTTTTTTACAAGTTAAAAATAGAATACTTTTATTTCTTCTAGAAGTAGCTATCAACTGTGCATCCTGGAACCAATTGCTATTAGTGTATCTTTGATATTTTATTTATATAAAAATAAGAAATGTCATACCCCTGTAGATCATTGTCATAAGTAACAAATGATTGCCAGAATTGCGGGATTTGATCCACAACTCGGTAATGTCAACAAGACCTACCAGTTGTTTCCAAAGGGCTTTAAAACACACTCTGCATTCTTAATGAACAGCGGTATAAGAATAGGTGATCTCTTTTACATGCTTTGTATGCATTGAGTTCCTTGAATTTGTTCCATATGCTTTTTTCGTTCAATCACTATTGTATTTCCCCAAAGCAAATTATAGGATTGATACCATATATTGTTGGAATTGAAAAAAAAAAAAAGGAAAAGAATTAATATAGTAAGGAACAGATCTCTTGAATTGAAATACTATGCATTTAGTTTTTGTATCTTATATTGCAGACAGACTCAACCAACGGGGAGAATCCAAGCATCAAGAAATCCCTCTTTCCTCTTTTTAATTCAAAGAATAATTTAAAGCATAGTTCTTCTTTGAAAAAGCTTCCTGTAGTCACCCTACCCATGGTATTAATTTTTAAGTACAGTAGCACTGTAAAATGCTCCAGTAAACTTGTTTTACTGACTACAGCAGCATGTGTTTTATTTTCATGGGATCACTTTCTCTTCATGCCAGTTAAGTATCTTGGGCCAGTTCAATAAATTTAAGCAAAATTGGCAGTTCTGTTGAAATAGATTGTGCCTAAAAAAAAATGTTTTTAGTATTTGATATACTGAAAATGTAACATATGTAGTTCCAGAGAGAATGAGCTCTGGGACTAACACTAAAGGAGGAAAATAGCTGTGAAATCATGTATGTTTAAAATTAAACTGTTTCATTCTGTTTCAATCAGGAAAAAAATTAACCTGGTTTCTTTTGTAGCTGTATGGAAAATACGGGGTTTTTTATGCAAACTGCTCCTTTATATATAAATGTAGTTAATCAAATATTTACAACAGATTATCTGAAAACTAAATTTTAGCTCATGCCTCTGCTGTATTTTTGTTTGTCCTGATTGTTCATGATAAAAGACAGCTTGCATTAAAAATAGGTGAAATTTTAACTGTCCTTTTTTATACTTATATGTAGAGTTTTATCTCAAGAATTCTCAGTTTTAAGTTACCCTTCTGCCATAAATATTGTTGGATTTTCAGCTTGTTTTGGGGGGGAGGTTGGGGATTTTCTTAATTTTTGCTCTAGTTTGGGATATTTGTGGAGGAGCAGAAAGACTAGGAAAGGAAAAGGTTTCATTTTGCGATGGCAAAATCAGCCAGACATCGGTTTAGAGAGATTTTGGTCTGCTTCACTCAAGAACAAATTTATAGAACTGATCCATGGTCTTAACTGCAGTATGGAATGCTTTTAAAATGAAGATGAGGCTCAACAATTTTTTTAATTTTTTTTTTTAATTTTTTGAAGCCTTGTTTAACTGCTCTCTCTTACAGCAAATAACACTAACAGCATGCGAATGCTTTAAGGGCTAAGGGTATAGCAAATCTGCATGATATCCACAGCCACTTGCTCTTACTCTGGGGAAAAATATGGAAAGGTCACTGCAATTCTGCTGCAGTAATGGGCTTTACTTGCATTCTGTAATTAACTGGGGGAAATGATTTACAGCTGTTCTTAAGAATATATTAGGAAACCAATATTTAATATTTTGTTGCAGATGCCTAGCACTGATGGTCAGGATCTCTTGGCATTACAGAAAGCCATTCATTCTTCTAATCACCAGAGCAGCAGGCAGAAGGATTGGCATCCTGAGAAGATGACAGAAATCCAGCCGCATGTAAGTGGCATTATCAATTCCCTGTATTTTAACATCACTAAGGTATCTTGACAGCTTTTTCTCTGGTGAACACAAAAATTGCATTTGACGTTATTTCCCAACCTCCCATTCTCCACTCATTGAGTGTAAAAAATCATGTGCCTGCAGTCCTGCAGAATTCTTTGAAAATGTAGACATGAATGACAAGGAAAAGAAGAGAGACTAAATGTCCCTGTGTCAATCTTTGAGCCTTTCAAAATATTATGTTTTTGTATTAGAGGCAAGCAACATTTCGGTGCATGTCTATGGTAGCTATGCAGCACCGTAGGAAAGCCCTCAAGTTAGCTCTGCATGGAAAGGTACATCCTGAAGACGTACTGCTACTTGACACAGTTTGATGCCTGATGGGTCCACCAGAGTGTCATGACCATGTTATGGTGTGGCTGTGCCTCAGCTGGCACAGACTGTGGTTTAAGCAGGCTACGTTATTGGAGCGTATCACTGCAGTAACATAGCTTTATTTTCTCCAGTTCTAAAACCAGCTTGGGGGGCAGGCTTTGGGAGGGAGCTTCAGTGCCGTGCTCTGTTGCCATTACAACATCAGAAGCTGAAGAACAGGGTTGGTTGCAGCCCCAGTGTTTGAAGAAGCAAGTTGCTCTGTAAGCTGAGGAGTTTAATGAGGCTATATTTATACTACTATGTGTACTCAGGCTTCCCCAGCTCTTGCTACCCGTGTCTTCGTTTTCCTTTGACCTGCTCACCAGTTAAAGAAGCTGTGAGGGACTAGAGCAGCTTATCACCCAGCTGCTGGCAAACAAAATATCCCACTGCTGAGTTCTACCAGTCCTTCTTTCAGTGCAGATGGTTACTCAAGACTCTTGCTAACCCCCAGTTGATGTTCACACAATTTTTAGGAACTTTGTATTTCTGATATCTGTGCTTCAGAAAATGTGGCAGAAGTTTTAAAGTTAATAGCAGGAGTGGTGACAGGGGGACAGCTAGTGCAATTGTCTGTGCCTTTTCATAGGAAACAAGGTTAAAAGTATTGATGTGAACTTTTTGTATACTCATAGCTTGGAATTAAATATTCCAAATAAATACAAACTAAAAGTGAAGAAGTCCTGTGAAGTTCAAGATGTTCAGTTTAGGATACGACAGTTTGATTATAGGAAGTCTGGTATGATGGAGAGCAGAAGGTCAAGCGCTTTTCCCCGTGTCTTTCAGAGCCAGCCATTAAAATCTCTTCGAAAGCTCTTACACCTCTCCTCTTCAAATCACCCTGTCCCTGCCGAGCCTCGCTTCCAGCCCTTACCAAGTCAGCCAGCCAAAGCTTCTTTTTCTGAAGTGCGAATTCACCCCATGAGTCAAAGCTCCGGCAGCGGCGGCAGCAACGTGCGGCAGGAGCCCCAGCCGAAGAGCAGGCCAACGCTGCAGATAGCCAGCCAGCTGGAGCCTACCTGGCACGTCGCCCCGGTGAACCGGAGCGCCAGCGACGGGCCTCCCTACTCGGACCAGCTGCCTTCCAAGAGCGGACAGAACGGGCACACGTACAACCGAACAAACCGATCGCGAATGCCAAATCTGAACGATTTAAAAGAGACAGCCTTGTAATTGCACTCCAGGCGATAGGCCAGTTCGGGTGGAGATCAGCGTAGGGGAGTGAGTGGTGGTGGTTCTGGTGATGGTAAGACCGCATTTTCAGCTTTATAAAGGTGTGCAATATGTACATGTGGAGCCACGCTGTTTGGCACCACAGTGAGAGTCAGGGATTATACGGTATAACCAGTTGAACGATGAATTACCCGTCATCAGAAATGTTGCTGGATGCCAGGCAGAGTGTGCCGGTCAGGGAGAAAAACGCGTTGCCGTTTTCTCTCACTTACATTCCAGCTTAGTGCACATCTCTGTCTGAAAGCGGGGAGACTTCTGGTATGTATTGGCACTTATAAGGGTGAAAACATTCATGTCTAGACCTATGCCCTTACTACATTTTTTGCTGCCTAGTTAAAACAGTGGGGTTTATGTGATAAAAGTGTATCCCGGTTAAGGGTTTAAAGTTAAACTGTATGTCTTAAATTTGTTTTTTAAACTTCCATATTTGATAGGATTTGTAATATTTATTTATGATGACCTAATATCGTACTGTTATAATCATATCTTTTATGTTATAATGTAAAGTTATTTTGAGCTGTTTGAAACATTGTGAACCAGTGCAACAGCTACAGTAGTTTCTATAAAAAACTAACAGTGACATTTATATATTGCATCAGGAGTATTTTATTCTATATATAAATATATATATAAATGGAAAATAACTGTCTGTTTTTTAAATATACTCATTTAAAAGAAAAGTATTGTTATGACACTATCTGCCATATTTTTATACATTTGTGATATAAAGTGCAGTATTATACTTCTAATAAAAGGAAGTTGAATGTGGATATAAACGTGACTGTAACAGTATGAATCTTGCTCAGCTATGAGAGCCCGGTATTATAGGCATTATTGGTAACAAACAAAAGACAACATTCAATTCCAAGCTTTATTATGGGCTATTTTGTTGGAAGTATTGGCTACATGTAAGAGACTGCAGAACTGTACAGTAATGTAAATGTGGTACGTTCTCCCCTGTGTTCTTAGCTTTCCTAGTAATATTGATGGGATTTCTGCATCAAGAGCACAGAGCCCCAGTACCAAATTTTTGTTTCTTCTAAAGAGATAAAGTGCCCCATGACTACAAGCTTAAAGCAGGTGCTCTTCCACTTAATAGCAGGGGTGAAAACCAAAGAAACATAGCATGAATTGCAAGTGAAATGCCAAACCTACGCATAGCATGGCACTGCAGATCATGGTATAAGCTTTTATGCATATGTGTATTTTACATCTTGTTTAGCAATCTATTAACTAATAAGATAAACACTGTATTTAAATTTAAACTACTCTTGCACTTTTTATTATATTTCAGGATGTGTTTAAAGCTACAAATCTGGTATTTGGATATTGAGGGAGAAGGTTGCCATGCAACTTAATTTCTCCGTAGGTCTTACTATCCAAATATTCCCGTACACAGTTCAGTTACCAGTCTCAGCAAAATACTAGATCTTGGGTTCCAGTCTCCTGTACAAGATTGTTAAAACTGCCTTTACGTTGGTGAATGTCGAGTGTAGCAAATACACAACCCGATTCCTCTGTTGCTACCAGTAACGTAAATCAAAGGTGAGCCAGTAGGAGTCAAAAGTTATGCCAGTCTAAAGTTTGTGCAATAAGAGAGTCAGGCCTGTAGTGTCAGAACAATACAATCTTTCCTTTTTAAACACATTAGTTCAACTCTCTCATTACTCTGCAGCATAGTTAGTTTTCTAGATGCTGTCTTCATAAGACACTTGTACTTGCAAATACGTTGTCTTTTCCAAAAAGAGATTAACCTGAATGTAAATTTGATGATTTAGCCATATATGTAGTTAACAGAAGCAGCAGCCAGGCAGCAAAAGCTGAACTTCCGACTTGGATAACAATGCAAACTGGGCGTGCTGTCGAGCGCCTCTTGAGTCATACCAAAGTTCTAACAACGGCAAATTTGGCACCACTACTCTAAAAGCATTTGTCAGAAAGTCCATTATGGAAGGATGTTGCATCAGGTTTGTCCAGGGCAAAAAGTTAATTGTCAAAATTGTCAATTGCCTGCAAGAAACGTGCATGTGATTTTCTATAGATATATATGATATAGGATATCTAGATATATATGATATATACTGTGTTGATATGTCATATATATAGCATATATAAATAGAGCAGACGTGAAATGGTATCCAGTTTTTGATGAGTTCAGTGGGCATCCAGGAAAGACATTGTGATATTTACTAGTCATCACTGTCAGAGTTTAGCAGCATATTTTAGCAATGTCTTTTGGGTTCACCAGTTGGTCACAACTAGGTTAGTCCCCTTCTCTGCTTTGAAATGGGCTGATGCCACTGAAATCCCTCACAAAAGTAGTGTCCGAGAGTGGGGCTCTAAGCAGTACGATTTGAATGTCTCCAGGGGAGCGTTCAGACTAGACTCTTCTGTACTTAGTGGATATGTATCCTTTTGCCTCTGCAAGACTTTTAGCTTGCTGGTAAGAGCTTCATGCTGGGGATGATGATGCTGGGCTGCCTGTGGCTGTTGCGATTTCTAGCAAGGAAAAATGTTTCCAAAGGATTTTCTTTCTCAGTACCCATTAAGTTAAATCAGGGTAATCTCTGACTGTACATATAGCTGTTTAAAGTAGTTAGCAAAGCTTCAAGGGTGACCCAAGGAATGTTCAAGTATTTGGTGGCCCATATTTACAGAAAATTGTTTCTACTTCATACTGCATTTTCTTCTCACATTCAACAAACCGTAGTAGATTTCAGTTGAATACTAAATTGTGTTGAACGTATGTAGTATTTTCTTCCTTCTGTTGGAAAGAACTTCCAGCAGCTTGGCCAGCTGGTGCTGGGAAAAATTGTGTATTTTTAACCTGGTCTAACTTCCCAATATTTATAATATTGCTAATGTAATTTTGCCAAGGCTTCTAAAGGAGTCTTATTATAGTGACTGAGATTTGCTGACTCAATAAAGGGGAAGAGAATTACAGAGCAAACAATTTTGTAAGTGTGAGCTTTCCTCTTCACTGGTCTGTGAGTCTTGTGCTACATGTTCTATAGAGTTACTTAGTATAAAGTATGGTAGTTAAACTGCATTTTATTCTTTGGCAATCTGTTTTGCCTTATGGCGTCGTTAATGATGTGAATAGAAAAGAAATTAAGTTTCAGAAATGAATTATAGTCATTTTGCAGAATTTAAGCTGCCTAAACTTGTCTGTGTTTTCAGTATAGCTCTTGAGCTGTTGTTAAAAGAAGCACCTTAAGCTCATCTTAACTGAAATTGTATATGTGTTTAAGCTGTCCTTTAGATCGGCCATGTAAATGTATTAACCTGAAACAACAACTTTTTTTTCAACTGACCTGACCACAGAGAACAGTCCCTTAGAGTTATTTTAACACTTTTTGTTCCATTCATCGCAGTCCAAGATTCATTGCCCCTCTGAGAGGTTGCCAGCACGGAGCACCAGGCAGAAGTCTTGGCAGGAAGTCAGCGATCCCAAATTCAGTCTTTTCTTCCTAAAATATTCCCCATCCCACAGGGCTTGGGACTGACACCAAGCTTTCATTTCTGATACCAAGTCAGACCCACCTAAATGTGTGGGTCCTGACACCACTCTGTTTACAGATACTCCTTTAGATAAATATTAAAGCAGGCTTCAAACTTCTGAACTTACAGGACACCCTCAGGTCGTCCTTAGGCTTGTCACCTTTCTCTGCTACACCAACTTGTTTCTGGGAGCAAAGCTGGAGTGATTCTTCAAGAAGCAGCGTCCTGTGATAGGCTTTTGGCCATTCCTTGTCATTGCGGTTAGGTCCCTTAACGGATGAATCTTACTGGTATAAAAAGCTACATCCCTACTTCATTTCCTTTTTTCTTCAGAAGCTGCTGTTGCCATTAGCTGAGTAGAATCCTGTGTTCACCCAGAAAAAGCTAAGACTTCTTAACAATTCAGTGCTGTAGACCTCCCTTAAAGGAATGGGAGCACGGATTAAATAGTTCTGAAAGCGCTGTTGTGATCTGTTCAGCTAAGGCAAAACCCAGGCACTTTTGAGGGGAGCCAAGCTCTAGAAGCGTTTGGGGTTTTTATTTATGTTTCAGCTTTTTGTTGCCTTATAATCATTTGGTAGTGAGACATGCTTCAAAAATAACTGCATGTAATTTATTCTGTATGTGTTGACCACTGTGTAGAGCTGGGCGAATATTTGAATCCCAGCTGCACATACAGTATGAAAAGGATAGCCATATAAAATATACTGCAAATTGTGGGGTGGCAGAGAATGTTTTTTTTTGTTTTTGGGGTTTTTTTCCATTCCTGCTAACATACATAATACATCTGTTAATGGGATTATTTTATGAACTGTGCATCTGGGCTGTTGTTCTTGTAAGTAGGCCCGCCATTCAAAACAGGATGGGAGCGTCACAGAGGACGATTGGAAAGGTGAAGTGCCCTATTTAACTGTTTTTAAATGACCTTCAAATCAGGACACTATTTAAGAACAGGTGCCTTTCCCTACACAGCTCTCTAAAGGTGTCATGTTGTTAACCATTCATTAACTAGGTTTGTAGTGAATGAGGAGAAAAGCCATTTAACTTCTGGCCTTTGTTAAATACAATACAGCCTGGCAGTTCTAGATGTTGACTCGTTTTCCAAAAGGTCAAACAGCAGCAGTGCATCAATGCTCAGGCTCATCAGGCAAGTGAAGGCTTGTGCACATCACTTGGTTCAGGTGTTACACTGAAACAAGATTTTTCATTCTGCAATCTTGAAGCAAATTTCATGAAAATTAAGCAAAGCAAATCTTATAGGACATCCTCTTTCAATTGGAAGACAAAAGCTGTGGTAGGTCATCTGTTCTCTCAGTGGACTGTCGTAACAGCTACCGCGTGAGGCAGCGCAGGTAAATCTGATTGATTAGGTCTGAATTTTACGTGCTTCAAGTTCTGCTTGGATGCTTATTTGTTACCTTGTGTACAGCCAATTGTTTGGTGCAAAAGTTGGCTTTATTCGACAAACTAAGTGGAAGGTGCATGAGAAGTGTGAGAGGAGCAGCCCTGATATGTTTTGATGCTTTCGTTCCCCATGAATCAGATCACTTCTCAGGCTCTTTTAGAACGCAGCCAGGAAAAAGTGACTCTTAAGATGTGGGTGGGCCAAGGGTCTGAACATGGAATTTGTGACTTAGGCTAAGAGTGACTCTACACATCTCTTGTCTTCTCTGCAAGTCAATCTACCTCCTCTCTCTTGCAGAAGAATGTGGTCAAGGTTTGGTTTGTTTGTTCTGAGTTTATTATTAACTCCAAATTTTTAAGAGACATATAAAAAGATTCTTCCTCTAGGTACTGTTAGCAACCAAGTAATAAAATCTTGATGGGCCTTCATCTGATATACTTCTGAAACCTCCAAGCCATCTGAGCTCTCCTAAAGTCCCAATGCCATCCTTTGCACTGCTTTGCAGTCTTCCCTTGCCCTTCCCCTTGTGGTTCTCAAATATTGCAGTTGCCTTGTTCTTTGTTGTTTCTCTAGTGCAGATTATCAGGGAGTTAGAGGCCTTATCTACTACTCCACCCTGTTTGCTGTTTTATTCAAACAGCTATCCTTAGACTTGCTCAGGATTTTCTTCACTTTAATTTTCCATTTCATCTGGGTGAGATACCTTACCTCGTTGTGCCCCCACCAAGACACGCCGCGTACCAGGCGCTTTGTTCCACCAGGTCTCTGTGTTCACAGGGCATTGTTTCTCTGGATCCGTCCTGAGTTCTGAGAAATGCAAGGTGGCATCTTCATTGTACAGGCGTAGAAATGCATTGTGAAGTGGCTGCTTTCCTAGAGCTTTCCATTAGCAACGTCAAAGCATGTTCATAGCACAAGATGGAAGCCGCTATTCAAGTTTCCTATAGGATGTGAACCTCTTGGTGTAAACTCTTGACATGTAAATCCAATGGCAGAGCTTTTAACTGTTTAGCAACAAGGCAAAACTTTAAGCGTAGGTAACTGTCTCGATTTTCCTTTTCTTCTTTTTTTTTTTTTTTTTTTGCTAGTGCACATCTTAGACTTGTAGTACTGAAGGATAGGTCTAAGCAAAAGGAGTAACATCCATATACATTCGGGTTATATGGAACAATAAGCTAAAATCTTCCATGAAACCATAATTTTGTTGGAAACTCTATGCAGGCATTTTAAAATCTGGTTAATCTGCTAAAGACTTCCAGGACTGCTTAGATCTCCACTGTGAAATGCTGAATTCTGAATTTATGTCATATGGGAGAAGGAAGGAAGGACGAGGTTGAGAAAAATGTGATCTTTTTCACAATCTGCCAGTACAGACTATTCCAAAAATAACAGGCTGGGGAGGTAGCTTTCAAAACTTCTAAATTTATGAGTAAGATTCCCCGATGTTTTTTAACAGCTACTAGAAATCTAAAGCGCACAAACTTTTAAATCTACCATGCTTTCTGTTGTGGAAGGGATGTGATGTGGTGTTAACCTTTTTAATCCTGGAATACAAATTGATTTTAAAATGTGTTGAATATTTAAGGATGACTTCATGCAAGTTAATAAACCATTTGTAAAGTGTTTGTATACAACCCTTTGTATCATGTTGTTGGTACACCTTACCAAATTTTTTTTGGGCATGTATTCCATTCTTAACTTCTCTACAATTTCTATTGTTGCTGTAAATATTCTAAAAGAGAAAACAAATAATCCTGTGGTAACCTTAATTATCAGCATGGAAATGGTTAATTTTTACTGAGCACAATGTATTTTTGAATGGGCCTTCCAAAATATGTCTTTAATAAAAATGCAGATTTTGCACTAGAACACTGGCATTGGTCAATGGATCTTTTTATTTCTGATACGTCTCCTCCAGAGCTGCCCCATACGTCAGCGTGGCTCCCAGACAAGCAGGATGGGCCAGAACCACACGAGGGCTCCTCTGCCCAACAGGTTGTGGCCAGGTCCTTGCTCACTCACCATCTGAGAAGCCAGTTTGTATCTGTCCACAAGCCTAATGTTCCCACAGCAGCATGGACAAATTGTCTCTGAAGCACCTTGTTGCCCACCATTCCTGTCATCTCATTGCAGGCACTGGGGGATTTTCTCCCTGTCAGGGCAAAAATCTCTTTTGTTCTCTCTTCTGAACAGCATCAACCCACCAATCCCTTCAGCAGGCACTACCTAGAAATTAAAAGACCCTGAAAGTTTCCAGCCCTGAAATTGTCTTTGCTGCAGAAGGGGAGGCACCATTTGGGTACCATGTTGGCATTTCAGCCAGCACATAAGCTGAGGCTCTTCTAGGCAAACATTCAGGTGTCAGCCGTACAGTTTTTGATGGGTTCCTCTTTAATGTGTCCTGGCCATGACTTTTTTTTTTGTTATTGTGTGCAGCTTTAAAAAACTTTTAAATAATTCTCTGCTGGTCCCTCATTCTTCAGGGTAATTGGAAACAAACTGAGGAGCAGGGACCACTTTTCCTTGGCCTCCCTTCTTTTCCTTTCCTCTCCAGCATCAGACTTGCTGGAAAACAGGACTTGCAGTCTGTTCACATGCTTCCAAAACAACCACCTGATGGGTCGTGCCACAGCTACTGTGAGACCAGGCTGTTGCCTGGTGCCTTCACCGAGCTGCTCCCATCACCTCCCAAACTGGCCTGAGCTCGTGGCTTTGGCTTCCCCCAGGACAAGTGGCCCAGCATTTAAACAGTTGCAGGCAGAAATGCATTTGAAATGCCTGTTTCCTTGAGGCTCCCAGCTCTCTGGGGACTTGATTTTACTCCTACAACCTCGCTTTGCTCTTATTCTTTCAATGATCTCATTAAAGGGACCCCCAGGCACTCAGTGCCCTTTTCTGTCCTCCTTGCAGGGCTCCACAAAATGAAGTGGCCACCTCCTTGAAGACCTCAAGAACCTCAACCTCGGTAGCCCCAGTGTAGTCAGCATTGGTCCCCCATGGGATGGGGAGCAGAGTGGGTGCGGGCATTTTTCTCTGACAGCTGTGAAGGGATAATTCCTGCATGTTTCCATTAAGAGAAAGGGGCTGTTGATTTACAAATGGTAAGGCCTGAGGCAATCTCTTATCACATAGTTTAGGTTGGGCAAGTTTGACTTCTCAGCACAGTTCCCCCACTTCTTTCTGGAAGTATCCCGGGGTATAAATTCAGGTCACAAAGTGGAAGGCAGCTCTTGGTCTTGCCTCCTGTTTCAAACCGTGTTTGCAAAGCCATGTGTTGATCTTCCCTACTGCTGTAGGTAAGGACCTGCAGGATTTTCACTCCTAGAAGATGCTTTTTCAGCGCTGCTTTGCATCATCTCCTGCAGCCTCAGTTACTGGCTCAGTTCTGATTAATTGTCAGTGGAGGCATTTGTGCTGGTAAATTAGAATGATATTGATATGCTAGGAGAAGTTAGACTTGATGAGTAAAGTCTTTTTATTTTTGTAATCGTATTTTGGCTGGGTTTATTCTGCTTTCATAGCGCCTTCAGTCGCACTATTGCTCCAACATGCTGCGTTTATGCAGAGGTGGAAGTCAAGTGCAATTCTGAAAGCATTTTAGGACCACTTAATTAATTAAGCCTCTCAGCACCTCTCTTTTTAGAGAAGAGGCAGAGGTTAAGTGAATTTCCAAAGGTCGATTAGCAAGCGAGCTAGGATCAGAACAGAAACTCCCGCTTTAGCAGGAACCATTTAGACATCGCAGATGAAAGCCAGAAGTAGGTCCCTTCCCCGTGCAAGCTGGAGGGGTGAACTGCAGGGAAAGGACAGGGCGAGGCAAGAAGCAAATGAACTGTGAAATTCAGTGTGTGCCAGATAGTTCCACCTTATTTATCGCTGTACATTTCAGACCGGAAAAAGGGTCTAGTGATTTCTTTGAACCTGGGAGGCTGGAATAGTGATAGTACCTTCTACCTAGACCATCTTCCTCCAGGGCTTTATTATAGCCCATGTGTAGGACCAGTCATGTGAAGATACATAATTTAATGTGGTGCCTTGGTGTACAATGGCATGTGGTCCATCCACTCAGACTGTGGATTAAGCTTGCTGCAGGGTGCATTTCCAAAACCAATTTGCAAAACCCTGGACTGTGCCAGGGAGCTCTTCAAAGGCCAGTCACAGCCAAGGCTGGTGGTTACCATCAAGATTAACTCCTTTGGGGTGCTATAGGTAATCATCGGCGGGTGCTATAGATAATCATTGGCTGGTGCCCAGTCTGTCCTTTCACCCGTCCAACCCCATCCCACCATTCCTCCATCACGCAACAAAACCACACCACCAAGCCTCCTCCCTTCCTAGTCACCATCCACCAGGACGTGGAGCAGAGCTACCTGTGCTGCTTTTGAGGAAGGGACAGCAGTGTGATAACACGATGGCAACTGTGGCCAGGGACTGGAAATGCTTCAGCTTTCAGTGTAGGTGTTATTGACACTGGAGCTCTGACTGCTGGAGGACAGCCCTTGTCTCCCTGTTGTTTTATGTGCAGTGCCTCCAGGAGGATAGTGAGGTAGTAACAGCCATTTCAGAAGTTGGGGCCTGGTCTTATCTACATCTCTGTAGGCTTCAGACTGTTGGTGTAGTGGAACAGAAGCTTTCAGATTTGCCAGAACAGCATGTTTTCCTGACAGTTGTTGTCTCTATATACAGGAAAACACAAGGCAGAAACATCTGCCCTCACGAATGAATAAAATGTGACGAATTGCACAGACATCTGAAGGCTTTTCTCACGTTTCTGGTTACATCTCACTTGGTGAGATGTACTACATCTCGTCTCCTGCCTTGCACACCACGCGTTCACCTCTCTGCCCACAGGGGTAAGAAGAGAGCACGAGAGGCAGATGCCCGGCTTTGGTGCCGCTGTCTTTGTGCCTCTCCTCCCTCCACTGGGGCAATTCAGGTGCCGATGCCACGACTCTTTGGGCTGGATGCACAGACTGGTGAAAAATAGGGAAAAAGGCTCTGGTGCCTGCCAAGTTTCTGCTGCAAACGCATGGGAAGCCAAACAGCGACTTCTGCCCCAGGGCCCCCCACAACCCTCCCACGTGGGAGCTGCAGGGTCTGTGGTTCCTTCCTGGGGCATGCTGGGTTCCAGCTCCTGGGGCACAAGCCGTAACACCCGGGCGGTCTCCCTGGGGAGATGGGTACATCATCACAGCTGCCACACACCCCAAATTCCTCAGGCACCCGCTGGGGAACGGCCCGTGGAGATTGAGACAGTCAATGAGAATGAGTCCCCGGGTTCCTGTGCCCAAACACCCACGGGGAGTGATGAGCCCTGGGCTGCCAAGGATGTGACAGGGCAAAACTGGAGAGGACATGGAGGAGGGTTCGGCCATCCAGTGCACCGGGGACTGATGCCTGTCCCGAAACAGCCACAGCGGCTCAGGCCAAGGTGCTCTGACACAAGGGGAAGTGAGTTGATTTGAGAGTGTGAGAGAGCGGCGGGGCCTGTCATACTGGGGACTGGCCAGATCTGCCCCTGACCATGTCTCAGGGATGGTAAAGACTGGCAGTAGAAACATGAGGAAAAGCAGGGTGAGATCTGCCCTGGTGCGAGAACCCTCCTTGGCCCCAGTGGGGCAGAGAGGGGAGCCCAGGCGTGTGGGCACAAACCTGCCCTCCCCAGGAGAGCCCAAGCCCTCCCTTTGGGTGCTATCTGCATTTGCTTTGGCCTCCACAGCCCACCATGACAATGATTTCCCCAAACACCCAGGGAGGGCCAGAAGCACCACATCTTATAGGATCAAAGCCATGGCCATGAACCATCTCAACTTGCCCAATATGTGCCCCGTAAACACCCACCAGCTTCACAGCAGGGTTTAGCTTTATCACCAAGCGTGGTGCAAAGCAGCGTTTTATTCAAGACAGCCCTTCCCTTTGCCGCCGGACATTTTACACCACAGGACCACGGCTGCAGCAGCAGGCGTCAGCCATGAGGTGGGCTGGCTGCGCAGGTGGACATCTACCCCCAGTGCCGGCGCTCAGCCACACTTGCCCAGGCACTCGAGGAGCTCCATGCGGATGGCGATGCGCACGTGCCAGCCCAGCGGGATGAGGCGGATGTAGCGGGCCACGATGGGCGGCCGCAGCAGGTTCTGCACCGAGGATGAGCGGTCCGAGTTGCCATAGAAAACCTGGGGAGAGAGGGGTGTGGGTGGGTGGGTGGTTAGGGGGCTGGAAATCCTGCCCCATGAGCTTGGGATGTTTGTGCAGAGCAGAGGAGGAGGAGGGTCCCTCCCCCCACCCCCAAAATAAAAACTTGAAAAATATCAGGACGCAGGTAATTTTTGTCACACTGCGTGGGTTTTCTGAGTAAGTCCCTTTCCCCCGTCGTTCCTCCACTTTTTCTAGTTAGGCTAGATTTAATCTCGCCCTATTCTCTCTCATTCTCCTTCCTCCAGCAAGGCTCTATGTGTTCAAAGTCAGCATGACTGGCCTTGACCGTTTGAAGTTCACAAGTCAGGCTCCCAGATGCGCCAATATAGACAAAAAAATGTATTTTGGGACCCCTTCCCACAGCTTGGCCACGCTGTCGTGTTTCCCACTGCCATGACCTGTTTTTCGGGGAATACTCAGCATCTCCTCAGGGCTGCAGGAACCCTGCAAAGCCACCAGAGCCTCCCATGCTGAGATGGGGCCATCCCCATAGATGGACACTGAGGATGCCTGCGAGGCAGCAGCTGTGGCAACCCTCAGCCCAGCTGGGCTGCATGGGGGGCACAGGCACCACTGTAGGGTCCCCTCAATGCAATTTTTTGCTTTGGAGCAATCACTAAGAAGTGCAGCATGAAAACAGCTCAGTGGTAGTGACTTAAGGAGTCCAGAATTTTGTCTCAGGATTTTTTCTGTATCGGCATTGTGCCTGGACTTAAGGCAAAAGGAGGAGTCCCCATTTTGCAGTGCCCAGGCACGGCTGAGGTTGTGTGGTCCCAGCCAAGAAAGGGGTTTTATCATGGAGGGGCCACTTCCCCTGCAATGCCAGCTAATGCCTCCATCCTGCTGAGTTCATTCTATATGCCACCATCATCAGCAGCAACAAAACGCATTTTACCCTTCTGTGGGCTGGTCAGCACGGCACTTGCTCTTACCCCGGGGTGGGGGAATATCCTCCTCCATGCCCCTAGACGTGGGGTGAGCACTGGTCCCCATCCACCCTGCTGCTCCCACAGGAACCCCTCTTGGGGCACCTCCCTGCTGAGACCCGATGCTTTCACATCACCAAATGTGCCCCCCTCCTTCCATCAGTGGCCAAAGTACAAAGTCCACCAACCCGGTTGTTCCCGGTCTGATCCTTGTAGTAAACCCAGTTGAGGTTTTCATCGGTGCGGTACTGCACGCTGTACTTGGTCATCCACTCATCAGCATCGCAGCGCCCTTGCGTCAGGATCCCCGAGATCACCTTCACCTCCTTCAGGTCGATCTGCAGCCACTGCCCATTGTCCTGGTACTTGGAGAGCCATGCGCACCTGGGGGGACACCGCCAGCCCCGCCACATCTTCCAGGGCTGCCCTCCCGTCCTGCCCCTCCTGCCCCCAGGCTGCCGGGGGATCCCCAGTCCCCCACACCCACCTGCCCATGAGACCCCTCGGGGAGGCATTTTTGGACTCACCCAAAGCCTTGGCCATTGAGGCGGGCCTTGTTGGCTGTCCATGAGGAGTACCACCCCGTGTACTGCTCAGGGTTGGAGCAGCTTATCTGGTCAGGAGTGACGGCGCCAGACTCGAAGCCCAGGGGCTTGTGGTAGGGGCACTCTGCAGAACAAGGGAAACAACATGTTACCATAAGGCCACGAGTGCCTGGCTTTGTTTCCTGGTTGTATTTTCACGGTCACTGTCAACACCCTCTGTGGTTTTGCTTCTCCCTGTCCTCCCTGTCCCAGGATGCTGGGGATGCTCTTAAACTTGGACCACAACCCCTGCAGTATTTGCTGCCCAGGAGCCATGGGGGGACTTCATTTCTAACTCTTGTGTGAATTTCTGATTCTTCTCTCTCTCAAACTTCCTGAATTTGTGCTGCCTGCAGTATTTTTGGGGGGACGGTTTTATTTAGATGTTGCAGTCCTAATCACTTTCTTACAATCACCTGGAAGCAGATACCAACTGGATCCATTGAACTGTATCCAGCCTTCAGGTTGTCAGCCTTTGCATGGTCCTTGAGAAATGCCTAGCACAGCTTTTGCTGCTGGGCCTTATCTCCTTCCACTTCTCCATTCCCTTTTCTTGATTTATAGCTATGTCTGCACAGAAAAATTGACGAGCCTGCCCTGATCATCCCTCCACAAGCACCCTCAGATCTTCTGAATTTTCTGCTATGGGGACTATCTTTGTTTCTGGAGATGGTCTTGTCTTGTGGAAAACCTGTAGGTGCTCTGTTGCCAGTGAGGTGTGATGCTTGGCCCTGCTGTAGGCTCAGGAATCTCCATCTGAGGTCTTGCGTTCAGATCTTCAGGCTACCAAACCTGACTCCACAGCTGTCTTCTACAATAGCAAGAGAAGTTCAGCAAGACTCTCACTGGCTGCAAAACCACTAGGGCCAGAAATACTCAATCATCATTAAAACTTTCTGTGGTGGGTCCTCACACAGTACTGTGGAAGGCAAGCCTTCAGTGATGCCTGCATGCCACCTGGACCTAGTTGGGGTTTTTTTTGGTTAAGATCATATTTTTACGTGAGCAGGTTATCACTGTGTACCCAGATACACATAAAGAAGGTGCTCACAAGTGTCAGATGGGAATTGCCTGGGCAAACATCTATATCATGGGCAGCTTTTTCCTAATTCTGCAGCCTGTGGAGCACGTGTGGGCTCCCAAGGGTGACTCTGTCACATTTTCCAGTTTAGGGTATTTCATTCCATGGGTTTCAGCAATAAAGGAGCAAGAAAAGCTCTGTGCAGCTTCACACATAGGTAGGACATTTCCTCACTTTAGCCATGCCTGACCAACCAGTGTGATGTCTTGTGTTAAACATGATGCATCCCACATGGGCACTATCAGCAGGTGCCCAGGGTTCAGCGTGACCATAGGCTGCCTGGTGCAACGCTCCAGCACTGTGGTGGCATGGTCGATGCCTCATTAGCAAGCTCCACGAGGTCGATATTGTACGCATCAATATCTCATTAACATATTTTGTTCAGTTGGTACCTCATTAACATGTTTTTCCCCGTGAAAACACATAGCCACCGTCCCACCTTCCTCCAGGCACGGAAACATCCCGCTTTTCCACCACATTAAAAACCCTTCCTCCCCTCGTCCAAGAGGGGGCCAGGCTGGGGTGGCCCCGCATGTTTACTACTCAGCAGGCTTACCTCGAACAACATGTAACTTTACTTTTAGCAACACTAATCCACAGGCCACACAATCGTAATGCAATTAGCAGGTCACCTTCTGGCGTGTCCGGCTGTGCCCTACACAGACAGGGACCTGCGAAAGAGATGCCCGGAGTCCACCTGGCCAAACCAGCTAAGCCATTTAATGCCATTACCGCCAGCCTGGAGAAAACTCGTGTAGCAGGGGTTGTGAGGCCAACTGCTCCCCTCTGGCCATGCCAGAGACAGCTCTGCAACACCTCAGCAGGGCTGCTCTGCAAACCGTCCCCGAGCAGCGGAATCGCCGGGCCATGCTGCTATGGCTGGGCTGGGGGAGGAGAATGCAAAGCCCCCCAGCCTGGGGAGAGAGACAGCTGGGAGACATGGTGACAGCATTCTTCAGTCAAGGAAGACGCCTTCATTACTCAGCTACATAAAGCTAATGCATGAGAGCTCCCCTCACACCTAACATGGCCAGGAAAACTAGAGCTGCTCCTCTCACACATGTATCCCTCAGCGATGGACAGATTAACCAAACCTGACGTCTCTCCTTTCCTTCCTTTCCCTTTCAATGGGCAATGGTTTTAAATGGAAAGAGGGTAGGTTTAGATTGGACATAAGGAAGAGATCTTTTACAATGAGGACAGTGAACCACTGGAGTGGGTTAGCCAGAGAAGCTGTGGATGCCCTGTCACTGGAATTGCTGAAGGTCAGGTTGGGCAGGGCTTTGAGTAACCTGGTCCTTGCCCACAGCAGGGAAGTTGGACTAGATGATCTTCCAAAGGTCTCTTTCAACACAAACCATGCTGTGATTCTGTAATGCCTTGACACAAGCGACAGCAGGGCGATACCAGCCTGTAGCAAGACTTCAGATAGAGAATTGTACGCTGTTAAGGTTAAACAGCAAGAAAACATGCAATAAGAGCAGGCTGGCACCTCAGCCATAGGTGTTGATAGGGAGCCACTATGAGAAGAAGGACTTCCCAAGGGGTTGGTTGGGGATGTCTGCTGGGCCAGCTGTGAGTCAGCATTGCTATGAGGCTCTGCGGTGCATGTGAGTGTGCTGATGCTGCTCCTTGCACATGACACCAGGGCTGCAGGAAGCAGGGGGATCCCACCTGGCAACTTGGAGCGGGCAGTAATCTCCATTTGTCCAAAATGCGTTCCATGCAAAGGGATAGAGTTAGAGGTGGAGGATGTGCGTGTGGAGGGTGGGGAACCTTCCAAGTGGAGAGAGACTCAGGCAAGGATACAAGGACTGCAGGGACCTGCCCATCACAGGTGGGCTTCATGATCATACTGTCACCAAAAGATTTGTGGTGGCCAGTCTTTTGAAAGGGATTGTTGAGCTTGGGCAGGGCCAGCTCAGACTCATGTTTTATATAGTGCATATGGGTTTCTTTCATAAGAGACTAGAGGAAACCCTCGCAACAAGAGATATAAAATGTATTTCTGGAGCTCCTGTAAGTGATTCTTCTGCACCACAGGGGTTGTCTCCAGCAAATGCTTTCATCCTCTTCATACCTGTCCCAGCAGACAGCCCTGTGGAGATACCAGCTGCAGAAACTGGAAGGACAGAACTCGAGAAGCCATGACTTGTTACTGGGGATATTTGGGGCCTCTCTGCCCTGGGGGCAAGATACCACCTATGCATGGCGGATGAATCCCCTCCTTGTAGTTTCTTTGGGCAGGGAAGAAGCCTAAGGGCAATGCTCAAACTGGGTGAGCCCCAGGTGGACGGGGCCTTCACAGGAGCAGGGTGTATGGAGGGAGAGCTCAGGGGAAGCAGATGGCCTGGCAAGGATGACTGGAAAGCCTCTGCGCTTGTCAGCTGCCTCACACCGTGGGAGGGAAGCCTCCAGGTCCAATACAAATGTGGGATAGAAACACCTGGGGGGTTTCCCCTCTCATTTCTGTTTGCATACGCTTGCATGTTCTGCCAGTTTGTGAATACACATTTTTATTTGCTTTCTAGCCTGTCCTGGCTTCCACTCAGAGCTCTTCCAGGGTAACTCATTTAACTTCCTCCTTCTTCAGGGCAGCCATGCCAAACTCTGAGCACTGAGGGGACCGTTTCCCCCATGTATCACCCCCGGGGAACCCGGGGGCAGCAAAACACACCTCAAGTTGTTGCACAGTCTCTTGCAGGAGCTGGGAAGAGGTGGTTGCTAGCAACCACGAGGCAGGTACCACTTTCGGCACCCAGCTCCAGAGTGGGTGAACACCTCTGAACATCTGCATGACAGAGGCCTGAACAAGAGTGCAGCTTCTGTGGGACACATGAGCTACACCTGAGGATCAGCTGGGCACTGATAAAGCCTTGCTGGGATAACATACTGGGGAAAATGTGGCAGTTGCAAAGAATAATGAGGAAAGAGCTTGATCAGAAACCCATAAAACATGCTCTGTGAGGAATAGCTGAAGTTGCTGGGCAGGGGCAGCCTGGAAAAAACTCAAAGGAAACACAACTGTGGTCATACTGTTTAAAAATATGCTGCAAAGAAAGAATAAACTGTTCTCCTTGACCTCTAGGAGATGTCACAGACTAAACTGCAGCAAGTGAGAATCAGCCTACGTGGTACAAAAGGTTTCCTACTGCAAATCCTGTACACAGCAGTCTCTGGGAGCACCAGTGCTAGGGGCTGTAGGGACAGGGCAGGCAAGCGCCCACTGGCACTGGCCAGCCTGGGCCACCCAGGGTGACCTCCCGAGACCCTGGCACAGCCCCCTCTACTGCTGCCCCTCTGCCCAATGGTGCAGGGTGACCTCACACCTCCCAACAGCGCAGCTCCACCAGCCCCACCAGCAGCTGGGTTTGGAACCAGTACTGCTGTAAAATGTCACCTCTGCAATGCAGAGTACAAGGGGGGAAGCTGCTGAATATCACCAGACAAACACGGCTAAAAGCACACTGGCCCATTACCTGGCATACACTCTAAGCTGTTAGTCCCGCTGGACCACACCGAGTTAGGACCTCCTTGGCAATTGCATTTGCAAGCCTTGCTGTGCCACAGCTCCAGTCTCTCATCCTAAAGGGAAAGCAAAAAAAACCCAGTAATAAATCAACATAGTCATCAGCAACAGGTACACGAGGCTAAATCTGAGTCCTGAAGCTTAAACAGATACTCACGCCCACCCGGGCTGCTGCATCTTCTCTGAGCTCCTTTCTTTGTGCCAGCCTGGCACGAAACATAGGATGACTGCCCCGTGGGTTTAGAGGTCAGAGCACATGCCTGGGCCTGGAGTCCCAGGTACCTTCCCTCCTTCCACCCTGAAGCACCAGTGCCGGGCCCCCAGCATTTACCCATCAGCCAAACCAGATGGAGAGACTTACCTCTCCCGGGGAGAGGGCCACCACAGCTGGGGCAGCGGGCATGGAGGGAAGAAGAGAGAGAGAGAGATATCAGAAACAATGATGCTGCAAGCAAACCTCAGGAAATGCAATGAACGCCTACTCCTCAGCTGGGGACAAATAAATCGAGGAAGGATTGACAAATCCACTGCATTTCCCCAAGCTGATTCCCAGGGCAAAGCAAGAGAATGTGAGCAGAAACAGGGCACTGTGTGTGCCCGTGACAGTGTTTCTTTTTGATGCCTTTGGCATCTCTTATTTCTGATCAGATATGCCTGAAACATCCTGAGGAGAAACCCTCTCAGCCCCTGCTTTTTAGCTAACCTTGCCCCTATCCCTTTTTGCCATCTTCCTGCCCCACAGTTTCCCTTTCCTGTTTTGCCCTGAAAATGTGGGAGCTGATGAACCCCATGGGTGAAATCCCAGCCTGGAACCACGGCAAATCCCCGGTGCCTTCCAAGGAGATGGGACACCCTGCAAGGTGCCTGGCCTGAGATCACTTGCTGTGGATGGGATGGAAAAAACTGAAATGTAAATAGGTCTTCCCATTCCATCTTACATACAAGACTTCCTTTTTTTTCTTTCTTAGAGAAAACCAGTTCTTGTGGCTGTGGAGGAAGAGCTGCTATTTTTGTAACATCTGACCTGTTTTATCTCCAGCCTGTCACTGAGCAATGGCTTTTTTTATGAGCCCTTTCCTTGCTGAAAGGGCCCTCTGCTTCCCACTGAGTCCCAAAGCAGACTATGTTAATAGCCTTTGGACTGGCAGAACAGTGCCCAGGCAACTATGAAAACAAAATAATTTAAAAAAAATAGCCTCATGACTGCTGATAACTCATCAACACAAATGAAATATCAAACATCAAGTTTTCAATACCAGTAGGGAATCTGCAAGCCACTAATCTGCAAGCCACTACGCTATTGAGCAGGTAAAAACTTGTATGCAGGAGCCAGGAGAAACCCGCCATCTCCAAACAGAGGTTTTGTGCATAGGAAAAGAGGAGCTTTTCACCAAATGAATTAGACTCTGAATTATTCACTGAAATCTAGTTATGATTTATTCATTCATACACTGTCACTCTGCTGAGCCTAGGAAGCTCCAGCTAATGCTGGGAATTCACATCCCGCATTTCTATAGCAAGTTTCATCTCAAAAGACTCACAAACACTGTGCAATTATAATCAGCTGAAATATAAACTATATACAAAGCTCTGTTTATTACTGAAATGCAACTGCTCCTTGGGTGTTAACACTGAGCCTGAATATATCAAGACTCCAAATGAAAGACCAAAGCAAAGAACAAAATAATAAAGAAATTTAAAAAAACTAAGTAAGTAATTTCTTTAATGCAGAGATGGTGTCCTTTGCTTCAGTGTCCCAGGGCAGCATTTCTGGCATCAGGAACTTACAGCATTCACCCAAGGCACTGGCCCTGGCAGAAGAAAACATTGGTCTACAATTAAAAGATGTGGCTTTTAGTCAGCCCCAAGAAGGAGGCAGGGGGGCACTCAGACCCCATCAAGCTCAGCAGGAAAACGTGGGTGCACATCTCCAGATCTGGCCTCTTGGAAAGCACGGTCTGGGGGCCATGCACAACACTGTGCTCCACCTTTCCCAGCACAGACATTACCCAGCCAAGTCCCCTGACTTCTTGTGCCACAAGAAAACCAAGGCAGAAATACAAGCCCAATGGCCACACGGCACATTGCCACCTCCATGCTGTTCCCCATGGCATGAGGGTGGTTTAAGTTAATGTCATCAGATCAACACGCTACAAACCAAGACATTATCAACTATCCAAACTGTACTGCCTTTGTCAATAAAAGGCATGTTGCACAGCTCCTGCCTGCTGGATGCTCTGCTTGATGCGGATGCTGGAGTGGCACCAGCACCAGGGTCATGGGGGAAGGGTTGGTGGGAGCCTGAGAGCACCAGCTGCAAGGAGTAGCTTCATTACCCTGGGATTTGGGAGCCTGGCTACCCAGCTAGCACAGCCCATCACGCGTCCCCATCGCCCAGGTCTGAGCTCACAGGGCTGCAGCCTCAGCTCCTCCAGTTTGCAGGCGTTCAAGTTTCATTGAGAGATGTGCCCTCCCTACGTGTTTCTTAACCTCTTTATTTTCACCTTTGGGAGACTGATTCTTGTGGAAAAACTTTTGTGGGTTGTTTTGTGTTTTTCTCCCAGCATTTAAATGCACTTTTGTGTGGCAATGACCTGACAAGTAAGTGGAGCCATGCAGAGGTGAAAGCAAAGGTGCCTGCACCTCTCTGCATAAATACTTGCCTTGGCTCCCCTGCAGCACCCAAGAACTTTAAGGGCCACAAAGAAAACCTGGTAAGCAAACTAGCAAATGAATATACTTTGTACAGGAATAGAATAAAATATTTCTCTCTTTGTTTCCAGTGCATACCAGCAGCCCACTTACGTGTGTGTCGGGTACATTTGCCCAGCATGGGGAAAACTGTACTGCAGTGAAGCTTACTCTTGTGCACCATGTGCCTGTGGTGGGGAAAGGGGATGTGAATTACCAGGTTGATGTAGGGATATTGCTTTGGGTCCATGCTGAGCCCTTCAGCACAACTCTTGAGTCCCTGCCAGTGTATTTTAGAGCCAAGACCAAAGTTTGGCACCTCACTGAGAGGTGCAGCTGGAAACCCAATGGCTGTGAGTGAAACAACAGATCAAAAAGGAATAGATTTCAGGTGGGTGGGTCTACAGTAGCACCTACTCAACCACTGGGAATAAAACCTCCTACCCTGGCCACCCTGGTGTTGCTTGAGTGGCTGCACCTGGCCAGTGATGCCTGCTCCTGAACTACAAGAGTTTCAGGGTATTTAGGCTTGTCAGCCAGGGGACATCACTGCAAATCAAGCAAGGTGGTGGATTTCAAGCCCAAAAGCCTTTTTCCCAATGTGATGTGTTATTGGGTCAGCCATGTGACACACAGTGGTGAAAAGGCAGTGCCAGGGCAGAGGCACCGGCATGCCACCCCTCTGGCTGCCCCTGGTGAGCCAGGGGCCTCCCCCCATGTCACCGCATGGCTCGCTGGCTTAAACATCTCAAACGGGAGGTCAGCTTTGCCGTTCTGATCTAAAAGAAGCTAAAGGCTCGCACAGAGGAGCAGCAGGCTTGGCTTGGGGTAGGCACGGCAGCAGATGGGCCAAACGTCCGGAGAGGAAAGGAGAGGAAAAGATGCCCTTGCCTGCAGTCAGCCGGAAAAAGTAGTAATTGATATATTGGTGTGTTTACAGCTGTGACGGGCCCTGTCCTACAAAGATGGTGGAGAGTAAAGCTGGCTGCCAATAGTCTAAAAATGTGATGGGCAGCATGCTTTTATAGCGAGAGTGTTTGCCTTCAAGGAAGGTTACAAAGATAATTGGTAATTGTAGGTCAGACAGAACGAATTGCTGCAATTCGTGGGAGTCGTAAGTCCTGCACAGCCGCCGGGGGCTGTTGTTTTAAAAGTACAAGACTGAAAAAAAAACCAACCCAGCATTAAAAAGGAAAGAGCCCTATTTACAGCCCTCGCAGTGCCCCAGGACATTCAGCAAACCATCAGTTCAGTGAAATAAATTATTATCTGTATGTGTTTGTGAGAGACAGGAAGATACGACATGTGCTTTTCCTGTCTCTCCACCCCTCCACCCTTCAGCGGGGCGCTTCCAACGCACCGCTGTACACAAATGCCACCCCCGAGGGCAGGATTTGGGGACCGAGGCTTGGGCAAGCACCAGGGGATGATTTTGTGCTGGAGCAGCCATCCTGGTGGGGCTGGGCTGGAACACGGACCCCCGGGAAGCCCCTCTTGGCACCCACTTCTGGGCAGGATGGAGGGGAGAGAAACCCCAGGGACTGGCCCAGGTTTGGGGGATAAGGAAAAAAGGCAGCACTGGGATGCTGGGATGGGGAGGACATGGGTTTCCTGATGTGGAGGTGAGATAAAGCAGCAGCCACAGCTCGGGACTAGCTGGGGAAAAGAAGGGGCAAGTGGTAGCAAGAAGGCTCAGTGGCTGGCACTTTAATGACAGGACCATGTCTCAGAAAGTTTGAGGTCATTAAGAAATTGGTCAAACAAGAGAAAGAAAGCAGGAAGGTAAGTGTGGGCAGAAGTAACTGCCAAAGGCTGAGCACATTTTGATAAGGTCAAGTCTGAGAAATCATATTGAATATCCTGACCGTAGAGCCATGACAGCAAATCATCTTTTTTTAGAGTGGCTGGAATTAATGACAGATGTACAAGCATGAGAAAGCACATTATAAAATAAAATTAATTAGAGAAATAAAATATAACACAGAATAAATGTCAATCACTCAATTTACTGGAATAAGTTCACACAAACCTGATCATTGCAGGGAAAATATGTGGAAAATGTTAATGACTTTGTTTATTGACTTTATGATTTAGGTGGCCCAGAAGCTTCAGCTGGAAAATAGATAATTTTGCCTATCATTTCTGCAAGCAAGATCTCAGCTTAACAAAAATCAGAGAGATGAGAAAAATTATTTTCTTTCCACTTCTCCCAGTGGAGCGCACTCCCTCCGTGATGCAGTATGGTGGCTCCTGCTGCACAGATTGTCACTTGTTTCCCTTCTGCACATGTGGGCCATCGGGCAGGGGAAAGGAAAACAGCTTAAAAAAACAGAAAAATGTGACTGGAGCCCCAGAAAAGCTGTCACAGAAACGAAAGGGTTGACTGGAATGAATGGCACTGGTTTTATCACATTTTTCGAAAGGCACAGAATTGCAAGTTCCTGTTTTCCTTGAGTGCCACATCGGGGAGCATCAGGAAGCAGAGTTAGGTGTGGTGGTCTGTAAGCAACAGGGAGGGTTGAGACACTGAAAAAAAGCATTGCGGTACCTCTGTACCCATTGGGTGCTAGTTTGTGGGTTGCTATATTATTAACCTGGGCTATTTTTACATCCCAGCCCTGGAAATCGTGCCAGACGAGCGAGGTGACTCACATCAGGCTCCACCAGCCTCAGTAGCAAGGTGCATTTGGGGAAGCTGCCACATCCCAGGCCACTGTCACCCCAGGCATTTTCCCCATCTCTCCTTGCCCCTGCGCCAGTGGCGATGGCCCCCGGGACCCCAGCTGCAGCCATGGCCAGTCCCCAGGTCCCCTCTGCCAGCACAGCCCCCTCGCCCAGTCGCTTGGTGGTGGCTTTTATTGTTTTTCCCCCAGGGCTTTTTCCACCGCCGAGCTAAGCAGGCTCTGCTGGGACCTGTCGCACAAACAGTGCCCTTATTTCTAAAAAGCGCAGGCTTTAAGTGGTCCTTGGGAGCTGTGCTGGCAGGCAGAGACCTCCAGGGTATATACAGATCTGTGTCCATCAAAAGATTTCTGGGAGCCAGGCTGGCCTGGTGAAAGCAGGGTGTTCATCCAGAGGCTCTCACCACCTAAAGCCACACTGAGCCAAATGCTCACCCTGTTTCCCCCGTAGATGATATTCTGGCCCTGGCACCCCCAGGAGGGCACCACCGCCCCAGCACACGTCAGCCTTCGAGGACTCGTCTCTGCTGGTCGCTGACAGCCACGGCCAGAGCCAGAGACTGAGGGCAAGAGGATCAGCACCTGCAACAGCCTGCAGAGTGGAGAAGGGCTCATACTTCATGCTAAGCTCCTCTCTCGTGCTTTAACACGGCTGCTGTTTTCCTCATTCATTTTGTGGGGATTTTCCATGGTTTCATTATTTCCATTTCCATTTCATTTTTTTATTTGAATGATTTTTATTTCGTTTCCATTTTTATTCACTTGTATCGTGTCTCATTTAATATTTACTGTTATTTATCTTAAAGTGATAAGAAACATATTTAAATAATGAAAATGACACCTATTTAATTCATATTCATTTCTCTTACGCCTGCTGTCTCCATAATGTTTCTACAGAATTTTTTATGTTGTGAAAATATTTGAAAAAAACCATAAACAATTTGGAAAACATCAACCTTTTCCCCTTTTCTTCTTAGGAGATGTATAATTCTCTTTCTTTTTCCAAAGTGTTCCTAGTGTTCCTTTGAAAATTTTTGATAATTTCTGATCTTATTGACATGTTTGTTCCTTCCACCTTAGAGCTACGTGGAACATTGCCTGCATCGCAATTTCAGCAGATGCATCGATTATGCCAAAGGGTGGCACTAAAGATGTTATTTACTGTGATCTGAAGGCAGGTTTGGGCCTTTGGTTCTGGTGTTGTGGGTTTTTTTGTTTGTTGGTTTGTTGTTTTTTTTTCAAAGCTGCAAAAAAACAGAGAGGGGAAGAAAAGAAATCCACTCTTTTAAACTGCTGGGACGTGCTTATTCCCCGATGGGTAGAGAGCACGGGTGGAGCAATGTGGCACAGGCATGTCGCATTCAATGTCTTAAAAGCATATTCGTGTCAATCCAGGGCTCGGGGTGCTCCCCCTCACCATATGGAGGCGGCCCGGCAGCTGCTGTGGCTCTCCTTGCCAGAGCATGCCTGTTCCACCATATGCTGCTGCTGCTGCGGTGGTGTCCCCGGCAAACAGGAGCCCAGCCAAGGCGCGGGGGCTGAGGGTGCTCCTCTAAGCCACTTGCTCTGCCGGAGAAAATAAGCTAAGGAGCTTAGCCCGGCACCGGTGCACGTGGCTCCGAGGACTGACCTAGTGGCACCTTCTCCGCGGTGGGAGAGGCAGGGGTGTGAGGGGGACCTGGGCAAAGGGGCGCTGCTTGCTCTTTACCCAGAAGACACTCGGCCCACGATGCAGAGAAAAACAGTAAACTAAGAAAAACAGTAAATTAGGAAAATGAATTAAATACCGAAAGAGTGATGCCTGGAAAGTGATTCCGCAAGTAATTTTTCACTGCAGGCTCTCCAAAAATATCCTGACGTGTGGGTGTCTATTAAAAGCAAGCTGTGTCTGGGATTCAGAGCAAGGTATGAACTCATTCCAAGGGCTAATTGCAGTTATGCCACCCATTGGGAAAAAAAAAAATGCTGGGTAAAACCAGCCTTCTAAGAAGCTCAGGCACCAGTAACCTTCCCACGTGAAACAAAGGAGGAGAGCAAAGAGAGGAGAACACACAAATATTTGCTGGAAGACTAAAAGGAAGACCTATGAATTAAACAAAGCAGGGTATAGCTAAGCATAACAGGATGAGATGAAGGCATGGCTAGTTGAGGAACACTTTCTTATCCATACAACCTGGTAGACTAAAACTTCTCTGGGTCCAGAGAAGGGCAACAAAGCTAGTGAGGGGTCTGGAGAGTAAGTCTTATGAGGAGAGGCTGAGGGAGCTGGGGTTGTTCGGTCTGGAGAAGAGGAGGCTGAGGGGAGACCTTATCACTCTCTACAACTACCTGAAGCGGGGGTGTAGAGAGGCAGGGGTTGGTCTCATCTCCCAAGTCACAGGCGACAGGACAAGGGGAAATGCCCTCAAGTTGCACCAGGGGAGGTTCAGGCTGGATATTAGGAAACATTTCCTCACCGAAAGGGTTATCAAGCATTGGAATGGGCTGCCCAGGGAAGTGGTTGAGGCACCATCCCTGGAGGTGTTCAAAAGATGGGTTGACATGGTCCTCAGGAATATGGTTTAGTGATTTTTATTTCCTATTTCTTATTTATTTTTTTGTCAGAGTTAGGTTGATGGTTGGACTAGATGATCTTTAAGGTCTCTTCCAACCTAGACGATTCTATGATTCTATGATTAAATTGAAAAAGAGAACGATAGAAAAAAAAGAGACAAAGCAAAACACGGAGAATTCATGTCCATGGGTTAAAAGCTGGACTGTCTGATAAATCTGTCCCACACTCTGACAGATCACAGCCTATTCATACGTTAATGTTGGTAGATACTGCCCAGCACTTAGCATTAGCAACCTCAGCCTTGTTTAAGATAATAACGGCTTTGCCATTGGCATTGATGAAGCCAGAAGTTCAAACACAACCCAGAAAATTATCTCCTCGTTACACAGCTGGGTTAGTTAAAATGGAAGGAGACCATGACCCTGAATTTTCTGGCTTCTTCTAGTTCCTGCTTACCTGCTATTATTGCTACTTTTCTGAAAAGTAAATTTAAGAAAGCCTCAAAATTGAGAAAGTCTCAAAACTGATAAATACTTTTCCCATTTTTTTAACTTATGATTGCTATTTGTTCCTAAAGTGCCATTGGAAGCCTTTTCCAGGACAAAGTACCTGAAAGAGCCTTTAAAAAAGGACAGATCTCCATCAGCAATGTCTTGCTGCTAGAGAAAATGAACAGTTTTTGATTAATCAAGAGTTTTGATTAATGAAGGACCAGTCTTTCATGTTATACTGTACCTCATTTTTCAAATCAGCATTATTATTTACTCACTGGCTCAGCTGCACTACAATTTTCTTTGCAAATTCATATTTTGACAAATTATATGGCAATTTTTTTACACTGCAATTACTTTGTGAAACAGAGTTTTACTACTGAATATTCATAGAGCTGTAAGAACGCTGCTCACTCATGTACATAAATTACACATCTCCTCCACAATTTTGCCTTTCCCCAAATTATTATGCTTCCATGAGAACATAGAGAAGAGCTTCCTTTGTACCCCACAGCCCCTAGCAGAAGAAAGAAGCATGGATGAAACAAGAAATACAAAGAGGGACATCTGAAGGTGCCTCTCTGGAGGCAAAGTGCATACCTTTGTACCAGAAAAGAAGAGACAGCAGGACGCTTCCCATCTTGAACCGCATCTTTTCCTTCCTCTGTCAGGAATAGCTCCTTAGCGTGCTGCTCAGCTTGCTGGGAAGGCATGAGATTAACTTAAGCATTGCCTAAGCACCTTACTCTCCTCCATTCTCATGATTTTATCAAGCGCCATCAAGCCAACCACACAATTATTACTGTCAAGCTCCATCCTAGAGGATATGTCATGCATAACAGTTTTTAAAAGGTAAAATGTACTGAGGTACCGACACTCTGAGTGTGAATCTGATTGTGTATGCAGACATACGTCCAAATAAACAAGGATATACCTACCCAGAAACCACATATACCCTCTATACAAATGCAGAAGATGTCTAATGCTTATAAAATATATGTAGTAATTATTGTCTATTGTACACGGTATGTATTCATTATCTTCCACCCCAATTATTTACCCCTACACTGTCAATGCCTTTCCTAATAATAGCTGTGTATAGAAATCTGCCCTGGCCTTGCTGCTCTTTCAGTCACCTAATTGCAAGGGGCTGAAAACTGCGATTAGTAAATCAAACAGAAATAGCACATTTCAGTTGTTTACTTGCTGAGCTGTAAAAATCTCAAACCAAAAAATTAAACCTCCCTTTGCTAACAGTTCTACCTATAGTATCCTCTCAACCAGTTTACATCAAAGAGAATTATACATTTGATTTTTAAATGACTGAAAGATTCAGGACTACTGACTGCTAGTGATTCCAGTGGATTTTGTACCCATTCCTCCAATCTCTGTTAATTATGTGCAATTAGCAGTGAATTTTTAATGGAGGTTTTTCAAAGCAACTGCTTCAGAAGCAGCTTGCTTTGTTTCAAAAGATCTCAGGTTGTATGTACAATAGAACAGATTAAAGGGAATAGATTAAAGCACTGCACAGATCACACGGGCAGCTGTTGAATTAACCTAGACCTGTCTCTAGTCTTATGGTCTACGTCCATTCAAAAAATGCTGCGCAAACAAGGATGCTGACTTTTCAGAAACAGTCCCTGGGGCAGGATCCATCTAATCTGCCTTTGGATACCACAAATTTGGGATGCATTGTAAATTGGATGTCAGGTACGGCATCCCTCTACAGTCTCATCTCCAGCGTTGATGCACGCCAGCCTCGCTAGGGCATGCGAGATGGACGGGACGAGCCCCTGCCAAGGGGGCTCACCACTCTGCTCAGACTCAAGCAGTTTAACCTCCTCAACCCAATACTTCTCCCACTTTAATCTACCCTCAGGAAGAGGGGGTGTTATTGCAGGCAGACCCCTGCATGGGCACAGCCATCCTGCTTCATGGACCTGGGCCAGCTCACCCCCAGTAACTTGGGAGCACCAACGCATGGTGGGGTGAGCAAGCAGGGTGGCTTGTCCCAGGCACCAGGAAGGGGGTCATTTTCCTAAGGGCAGGAGGACGCTCCTGATTTTTTCTCAGAGGCCTCACACTCATATGCAGTGCCCCCCTCAGAGCAGCGAGGCCCACCAGAAGGTCCAGCCAGGGGGTGAACAAGCATCAACCTCATTGAGGGTACCAGGGTTGCCCCTGGGCATCTGCTGCGGTGTGGCACCTCCAGACTCTACACAGTATCTGGGCAAGGCTCTCTCTCTTCCTCTCTTTGCTGTCTGGTCTAAAATGGGCTGCTACAGAGACAGAGAATTCCAGAGCTGCTGAATATACTCAGATTCCCTATCTGCATTAATGAGTGCTTGATATCTAAATCCCATGGGCTTGAAAATCCCAGCTTAAAAATCCCTTCATCGACATATCTCTTGGAAAACCAGGGCTTCAGCCTCTCGCCTTATGGTCTCATAAGCACAGGTTACAAGGAGGCAGAGCTGCCCACCCAGAGAGAAATCACATACCATAATTTAAAAAAAAGTGAAGCCAAATTCTCCCCCATCACCCCAAGCAGTTTAAAATCAGCTCAGTTTATGGTCAGCTCCACCTTCAAATAGGTCTTGATTTTGTGTAATAGCTCAGGGATCATGTTAAGAAATAGCACAGCTATTATCAAAGAACATTTTATCCAAAAGGACACTCTCAAGACTGGTAGCTCCCCAGTTATAAAATTCCCCACCCCCACCAGAAACAAGGGCAGCTTTTGCTTAAAAATGTGCCTGTAGCATTCAGAAACCAAAAATGGTTGACAAGAAGAGTAGAAGAGCCTTAAAATTGAAGTTTCCGTGTAAATACTGTGCAGTTCAGACCCTCTGTTTGTAATGTTGTTGATGGTCCTTCATCTTAACTGTAAACAGCAAAACCCTGCTGCTACTGCAGAGAGCATTGCTAAATGAATCACGTAGTTAATTCATAGCAAGCATACAAATACTTTCAGGTACAAAAGACAGAAAAGATTTTAAAGCCAGTACACAATCCATCACCAGAAAGAGCTAAATTTTCCCTTTATAAAACAACAACAAAAAAATTTAGAAGGATAAAAATTAGCCTGGCATTGATTATGGAACAAACCTGTGCCTGATACAAACAGTTTAAAGCAGGACAGTTTGATGACATCCACAGCGTTACGTAAAACAGGGGCAGAAACTGGTCAGGCAGGTTTGCTCGTTTGGCCACACATCTCCTCCAGGTCCAGCTCATATCCCATTGGCCTAGAGATGTTTTTGTATGCTTTTACAGCCCTCAGATATTTTGGTGTGTTTTCTTCCCCCAGATGATGGGCAATAACACAAAGGCCACCATGCACCATGAGGATGCTTTTACTGCATGAAGCTGAGAGTACAGCTTGTGTTTTCAGGGGCGTGATGCGAGATGCATGAGTACACAAACGTGCGAAGCCCCTGTGATGGCAGGAGAGGGATCTAAGCCGAGTGGAGGCTGTTTGACACCATGCCCAGGGGTGCTCCCTGGCATGTGTCCTTCTTCAGCTGGGTTAGCTGGCTTGAACCACAATTTTACCAGGAGTTTGTTAAGAATAAAACAGCATGGATGACCAGAGGCAGCGCTGCAGTCCATACCTTGGCCTTGCTTTGTTAGCAGACACAAACATAGCTGGCCACCATTTCAGGAGCCCTATACCAGCATCTTATGCAGACTTACTGCTTTCTGCTTGTAGCTTTCTCCTTATGAGAAATGAATTTGCTTCTGAGCACAGCAGAGCTGTGCATCCATGAGCTCTCAAAATACACCCATGGGCACGGAGGCTTCCCTGGTGTTTGCCCATCCTGCAGTGTGTGCAAGCGTGTGCCCTCAGTGGGGAAGCAGGATGTAAAAGTGCTCACGTGCAAGAGGGAAGTGCAATTCCACATAGTGATTTCGTGTTCCTCCCGCAGTCGGAGTGCCAGACAGCCAAATTGGAGCAGTGCACACGCATTCATGCGTCTGGGAGCTGAACACACACGACGTGCAATGTCTGAGCACAAATGCGTGACTGGCGCGCTTTGGTTTTCGCAGTTAGGGAATGTACACATTTATACATGTACGTGTGAACCACAGGCATCTCTCAGAAGTAGGATACAGACGTGCCGAGGGAGCAAGACTGCCAACACTCCAAGAGCTTCAGTCAAATCCCCTTGAAATGGGTGGATCTGTGATGGTCTACACATGCTGAAGATCTGTTTCTTGAAATAAAATGTTCTCTCAAGGAGTTTGAAGTGTTAGCTTAAGTCCTCTTCTGAAAAGAAGCCTTTTTCCTAAATGCAACAAAACACAATGCAGCTAGTTGCCTGGTGCTGGCCATCAGGATCAGACCTATAAGACATATACCTGGGAGGGCTGTGGCTGTCATTGTCAGGGCAGGCACCGTGGGATCACCACTGAGATTAGACGGGAAGTACCTACACTGAAGGCTTGCGTACACTACATTAGGAGAAGTCTGGCTACAGCTGATTCAGCTTTGAGCCTGCATCCTTGAAGGAGGCCGACTGTGGAGGGTAGTTTACCTGAGAAGTGGAATACATCACTTTGGCTTCACCTCCCGTAGGCTGCACATACACACCACTAACCAAGCTAAGTGGAGGAAAGCCAGACCTGCGTACGTCTGCACTTTCAGGCTGCAGGATGCCTTTAGTGACATTACAGTGTTTAATTTTATGACCTTATCCTGATAGGTCTCACTATGTGATATATGGGTGCTTTCTACCCAAAAGAGCTTTTACAACCTAGCCCAGGTATCCCTGCATTGCACTGCAATCTCCAACTGCAGCTTGCCCATACCCCAGAGTGTTTCTTTAGTATGAGCAAGCACTGACACATGTTAATAGCTTTCTTAAGATGATGATGATTAAGGTAAGTTTCTTAATAAGATCCTGATTAAAGTAAGTTAAGCCAATTTTTCTCTTTCATCTTTAGGATAGGCAAATCACACCCTCCTGCTCTGATCCTGCAAAGAGACTCAAGAGCACACTCCAGTCCAGTGGAGCTAAGAGACTCTCATCCTCCTCCTCCTCCTCCCCCTGCAGAGATGTCTTGGCCCCAGCGCTTGTTAGGGCTCCCACGCACAGACAGATGCCATGGGCAGTATCCATGCCCAGAGGTTACCCTTTTCTAAAGGCTTGCACGTGCAAAATGAGATAACACATTATGATTCAAAAGTTAAACCGCTTTGAGGCAAGCCAAGATGTCTCTTTCTTTCCTGATTAATAAAAACAACAACACACACAGAGTTACAAGGGAAAACAAGGAGGCAGTTAACCATGCCTGCTAGCCGCAGGCTGTGAAAAGCACTGGCCTTTCCCCAATGCCCAAACACAGAGGTGAAAGCAACAGTGCTCCCGTCTGCCCCAGTGAGATGTCTCCTTGGGGGTGCACCAGGCTGCAGCTTTAGCCACCACCCTTGGCCCCGCTTGGGAAGAGGCACAGGCCGTGGCTGCCATGGTGGCAGCGGGGAGAAGCCATGGCCTCTGCCTCTTCCCATGGCAGCTGCCTCTGGTCTCTGCAGTCTCCTTGGTTAGACAGCCAAAGGACCACAGTCAGGCAGGGACACTTCCCTGCGCTGGTGGGGAAAGGCTCCTCTTGAGGATGAAGCCTCTGGCCTGCAGCTGGTAGAAGCCCCATCTGTGCTTCACCACAGCAGCCAGCCCAGGCCTAAGCTGCACCCGTGAGAAGCGGCCCAGGGGAAGATGCAAAATGGCCTCCGATGTCCCATAGATTAGGCAAGCTTAAAAGGAGGGGAAACACTTTTGTTAAACTTCCAGCTGCCTGTTCCCCCACACTGGGCAACCTGTGGCTCAGCAGGGCCTTGGCGCAGCAAGGCCCATGACCCCTGCACCGCCCCGGGGCCTCCCCTCTGCACCAGAGGCATGGGGGCTACCGGCCACCACAAAATGGTGCCTGGGGAGTACTATATGGTGAGCGACCAGATTAAAACCCAGTAAATCCTGCCCGTGATGGGAAAAATGGCGGAGATGCCGTCTTGACGGAGAGGAAAAAAAAAAAAAAAGAAAGAAAACAAAGCCAAAAAAAAGCAAACGAGACGTATAGCTTAAGAGNGCCCCGGGACGGCGGCGTTTGGTGCTGCGGAGCTCGGCCGGTGGGGGGTACGTGGCCTGATGGGGTTTTTTTTGTGTCACGGCAGACAAGAACTGCCTCGTTTGATCCGTTAGGTTTTACCGGGGGGGTTTGCGCTGGTCGCGTTGCCTCCGTCCTCACCGTGCCAGATCCTCTCAGCCCGAAGGG